>OY770111.1:16880615-17480615 GCA_963669365.1 Verbascum thapsus
ATAATTTATTACATTATATGAACGTCTATTTTTCAAATATTATTAAATCAATTAGTGTAGGCATATATTAGCTATAGATGGATAGATTAGGAGTTTGTGACTCTTGAATTTTGATTAATAATTATCTTAATTAGTAGGATAGAATGATTTAGTATAACGTAGCTTGATTATAAATTTGCTTCTCAGTGACTGCGTTATTAGTGTTTAGAACTAATTAAATTATTTTCAATATATATTATTATTAATGATCATAGTACATATTATTGAAATGAGAAATTTTTTTAAGATATAAAAATCAGTCAAAAGTAGTTATTAGTATGAATCTTGGAAGTGTTTCTTTCAATAGTGAAAAGACTACAAAGCCCCAATACAATCCATATTATACTAACTCCTACTAGTTAAGATAACTATTAGTGCTAATTCAAGAGTCATCAACTCCTAATCTATCTATGTAGACTTCTATTTGCTGTAATAAATTAGTCAAATTTTATTTCTCAATAATGGATATTAATTGATGCATGTGGAGTGTCCTTTTTATGGCTCGTTAATTTTTGAGAGAAGCAGTGAATTTTATATTTATCAAAATAATTACTAATTATTCGTAATAATTAAGCTAGTAAATAGTAAGGATTTATGGAAAAAGATTATGACATTATCCATATTAATGTGAATTGGACACACATCACTATTCTTATAAAATAACAATTTAAAATCCAAAAGCAAGATTTCCTTAAGAAAAAACAAAATCAAATAGAATTTAATTTTTAAAAAAAAATTCCTATTAAGAAAACCAAAATCATAAAAAAATTACAGATCGATACCATATATTCGAACGGTGACTATTCAATTAAATCGATTAATCGAACCTTGAGTACCCTTATGTTCGCTAATATATTCAACTCATATTACAAAATAAGTTAAACGAAATCAAATAATAAATTATCTGACTTCACTCAACAAATCAAGTATTACATGCATATATATATACATATATATATATAATTAGGTTAATCTTAAGATATGCATCTCAAATAATATGATCAAGATTCAAGCCCATTTGGCCAAGAGAGACATGCAGCCAGCTCCAACAAGTAGAGAAGCATTTGCCCATAACTGAAGTTTTCCATTGTTTTGCATTCTTGGGCTCATAAAATCAGCAGAAAGAAGATCAACAAGAGCCATGTAAATCAATATACCTGCTGATGCTGAATTAAAAACCCCTTCTACTATTAGAGACGTTGGGCTCGTCTCGCTGTATATGTTGCTTATACCGAAGCCAATAGTGATGCCGATTGGAGCTGTAAGGGAGAAGAAAAGCGCCATTATAGCCACTGCTCGAGATTTGAACTTTGCCTGCATGAATTTTAAGGAATAAGAAATGTAGTTAGCATTGACTCATAGGGACTTAGAAGTCTCAGGTAATTACAATCATTTGTACAATTGGATTCGAAATAAGGTCCAAATCAACGTATATATCTACTTGTGTAATAACTTATACGAAATCTGAGGTTTTAAAGTCATATTGCGTCTTCATATATTACAATCATTAGAAATTCAACAATTACGCATTTATTCATTTAATATCTTGCAATAAGAACATATGTGTTTACAGAGGCAAGCATCATACGTCATTCTTATTTTATTTTATATATATATGCACGTTAAGCGTCTACAATATATATCACATGTATGTTTAAAAACGAAAAAATATCATGTTATTATCCTTAATGAAAGCAAGCCATCAATGATAAACCCTCTAAATGAAGACTAGTAGTAGGTGGTCAGGTGTAGTTTCTAAAAAAAATCGTATAAAATATAAAATACGAGATGAACAATTTAGGGTTTCGACAGAAAAAAGCACAAACCAACCTATATATGTGGAATTTAAATCTAATTAAAATTGACAATTAGAACACTAGAAAAAATATAATTAATTTGCAAACTTATGTACCTGAGTGATGCATCCTCCAAGACCTATCCCTTCAAAAAATTGGTGAAATGTCAAAGCAGCAATTAAAGGCCTTATTGTTTTAGGGCTTTCTGAAGCTCCTAAAGCAATTCCAATAATCACAGAGTGAATTATGATTCCCAACTCCAATACCTTCAACATTCGCACAAACAATATATTAAATTACTATCATGTGACTTAGTTCATTAATTAACAACCCCAACCAAAATACAATACACCAAATATTGTAATTTAATAGAAAAAAAATATTATTTTTATAGTTTCCTAAAGTGTCATAAAGCTCATAGGTCTAAACTAATCTTTCGAGATACTATACTATACAACGAACATTTCACAACAAATTTTTCTATATATACAAGAGTTCAAACTCGAGATCTCTTATCTTACCATGCACTAATTTGTGTAAGTATAATTACCGCTGAATTATTTTGGTCAATAATAAACTTCATTTATATGCATTATATAACATCCATTTGACCACGTTACAGCACTTAAATTTAATAAATAAATGTTTTATATATTCCCAAGTAGAAACTGGTGAGAAAAATGTCGGCCAACATAAACCCATTAGCCCCCCACCATTTGGTTTGTCAACATCCAAAAACAACTAGTATTTTAAAATTAAATTTAAACTACTTGGAAGTATTTTAATCAGTACAACTACACAAGGCTTTAATTTAGATCAAATTATCTTTCAGAATTTCGCCAAGAAAACATTAAATGGTTTTATAATGCTAATTGTGATTCAATAATGGGTGAGGTAAGTTATTAAAAATTCAATAAATAGAAGGATAAAATGTGTAAACACACATATTCATATGTACATATATAGTAGAGAGTGTAAGTGCAATAGTGCCTATTTCTATTTCAATGTTTTCTTCATATGAAAAAATTCAATGGAAAATGTTCAGTCTTGGAATTACTGCCAATCGACCCTACCGAACCAATAATTTTTCCATAAAATTTGGACTTTTCTTCGTAAATTTTTTTAAATTTATTTGACTCCTCGCCCCTCAAGTTGATGATCTGATAGTTTTATTATAATCCAAATTCTAGTTTGGACTGATGCATCAAATTTAAATATAATTTTAAAATAAAGTAAAATATGAGAATAATTATTTGGTGATTTTTTTAGCATGTTTTACTGACACATGGTCAAAAATTACATTGAAAAACATCACATTAATATATATATATATATATATATAAAACATATATATGTATATATTTGCAATTTTTTTCTTTTTACTGTAAATCAAGACGAGTCAGACACAAAATTTTAGACCCACTTGGTGGCACGTAGTTTCCCATTTTTCTGATTTTAAAGAGATTTTTGTTTTTGTTTTGACATCTTTAAAAAAATATTTCAAAAAATACTACTAAATAAGGTTCACCTTATATATTTGGATGTTACAATTGAATAGTTTTACACATATATATTTTAAATATTTTTATAAAAAAAAAATTTAAAAAATTCGAAATAAAATCTCATATTTTGATTCGAAATGCCATAAACTATGAGATAGATCCACCTTACATACTATGATGCACGGACACGGGACACGGCGCACGAAATGACACGGACACGAAATACGGCATTTTAAAAATATTAGAAAACGACACGGCATCGATACTGCTAATAAAATATGTATATATATTATATACATATATGTTTATTAATTTACGTTAAAATATATAAATTAGTCTTTGCATTTTAATTTAAATATGATTGGTTAGAGAAATAAACTATAAAATGACTATTGTAAATTATAAATTTGCATTTGATTTGTAATGTTATATATGTTTGAAAGAAAAATAAATACTTTAATTTTTAAAATCACAAAAAATAAGTGAAATAACATCAAGTGTCACAAATAATGCATATATAGTAGACATATCATCTAACTGCGTCTATTACAGTGTTCATACTTTATTTTTCTCATTTTATTTAAATGGACAAATTTATTTTCATATTGGACACGGTGTCGGAGAGTGTCGGACGAATGTCGTGTCCAATTAGATGTCCGACACGACACATTGTGATTTTTTGAAGTGTCTGTACATTAGAGCTTACATATATTTGGATGGTTTAATTGAATTATCTTTTAAAAAAAAGTTTTCTCAAAAAATACATATCATATCACAACTAATTTGTTATACTTTTTCCTTTTAAAAGAGATTATTCCAATACACTTCGGAGTAAATTTACTGTGGAATACTGAAATGATATAAAAGTCGCACTATTTTAGTATTTATGGGTTTTAGATGACATGATATCTCTATCCATCAATTACGGAAAATCTATTAGTAGCTCATGCCAATATTTCTAGTTGATTTATTACCCACTCTCATATATTTCAATAGTCTAAATCAATTAAAATTACGGGATGAGACTGGCATATAGTCCCCCACCAATTATATCATCAATTATCAATCTCATTTATTTCCTCCTTAACACTAATTCAAAAAGTAAGGACTTTTTTTATATATTTTTTTTAATTCAATTCCTATAATTTTAGATCATAAAATCTTATAAACACAACACAAATTATTTTCATCTAATTCCCTTTTCTCAACTTTACTTTTTCAATTCATTATATAATTATTAATCAATTATATATACATTATTTCACATATTTTATCAGTTAAAATAATTTATTATAACCATTATTTCTATTTTATATTTTAAAAAATTTGTTTTATATTTTTATTAACATAATCATTATATACATAATTAATATAATTATTTAATACATTATTTGTAATATATTATTATTAATTTGAGATATAATGTTACAACTTGCAATAAGTTTTTGAAAATATAACCAAACATACATCAATCTTACACAAATTTCCGTAATAATATATTTTTCAAAATAATTTTAAAATTCAAACCAATGAACATTAGCAAACATAGCCTAAAAGTCTATTTTTCCAAACAAACATAACCCACAGTAAGTGTCGGAAAATGTTCCCCGCCGCCGATCACATTAGTGTGAGAGTGGGAATGGGAGGTGTATGTATTGTTTTTTTTTTTTTCTATATTTCATTTTTTCCTTATTTTTTTTCAGATTTGTTTTCCATT
Source organism: Verbascum thapsus (assembly GCA_963669365.1). NCBI lineage: Eukaryota > Viridiplantae > Streptophyta > Magnoliopsida > Lamiales > Scrophulariaceae > Verbascum > Verbascum thapsus. Next base: position 16,885,670 of record OY770111.1, read on the forward strand.
TGTTATTGTTTTAATTAAGTTTAAAATTTCACAAATCATATGATAATTTTGTTTATATTTTAGTGTCAATTTTTTTAAAATTTCTCAAAAAAATATTTTTTAGAGATTTATATGTTATTATTTATGTTTCTAAAAATTTATTATTAAAAATTTATAATATATTTGAAATTAATAATTATAGTTGGATGTATGGTATGCTGATTGAAGTGGTTAATTGTATAACGTTTATATAACTAAAAAATAAAAAATAATAAAAAGTATAAAATATAAAAAAAGAAAAAATAATTATATAATGGATTTTGTGCGTTATATGTGTGAAACAATGACTGTTAGTTAATTAAATAGGAAATAAAAAATTTAATGTTGAAAAAAGATGAAATAGTATAAAAATTATTTATATTCATGTTATTTAAATTTTATAATTCAAAATTAAATAAAGCAAAAAAAATTTAAAAAAAACCTGGAAACTTAACAGCTGGTTAAGAGAAATACGACAATTTTACATATTAAAGCACTATTTTACAGTAAAAAAAAATTCGTCACTTAGGAAAATACATACCTGTGAGATTACACGATGCCGGAGGAGTTCAGCCTCACCGGAACAAGATTCCGACACGGGCCCATGTGCATGGCCGTGTGTAGCATGAGTATGAACAGTCACCGCCCCTTCTTCATCCCCTACACCGTCCACCGCCGCCGTCTTCACCCTCAACGACCGCCGACTGTAAAACGAAGTGGCGTAAGTATCAACCATCAAAGTCCCAATTGCAGACACCATCGCAATAAATCCGGTGAACGGAAAATCCCCCCATGGATGTTCACTCAAACACGGCGACGTCAAGCTCTCAAAAGCATCCGGCAAAACATGAATAAACCCCGTCGACAATATAACACCGGCGGCGAAAGCTTTTATGATAAAGAAAAGGTCCCTTTCAGGGCTCAACGCCGGAACTTTCTTTCCGGCCACCGGAAGGCATACACCGAGAGCACCGGCGGTCAGGATTGACGCGATCGCGACCAGTTTGTACTTTAAGGATAGGGTTCTGTCACGATCTTCTTCTTCGGATTCGCATGTACATTCTGCCATGACTGTGACTGGGATTAGCAACAGGATGGCCCAGAAGATCAGATTGTTCATCTGAATCATAATTTTCAGAAGAAAAAAAAGTGGTTATTGAAATTGAAATTAAAGAGAAAAAACTAAACTGATTATTGAGCTTTTAGTAATATTTTTCAAGAAGTCAAATGATATTTGAAAGTTTTCTTTGAAATATCTATGTCGAGATCTCGCGTAGTCTTCTGAATTTATTTATTAAAGGAAAAGTGAAGACACGATGACAACATAGTAGAGATTAAGCCTTGTATCAAAATCAAGGAAAATCTAATTAAACGCAAGTAATTAGGATCCAATCAAATTGTATCAAATTAATAAATGTGTGTGCATGTATATTATATTATATATAATATATTTATATTTAAATGTGTGTGCATGTATATATTATTTTAGCGTTGTATTAAATTAAAAGTATTTAATTTTTATATTTATATGTGTGTGCATGTATATATTATTTTAGCGTTGTATTAAATTAAAAGTATATAATTATTATAAGAAAGGAATTAATGACCATTATTTTCAAAGCATTTTTTGTTGAAGTTGCGTGAAATAATTTTATTAAGTGATTAAAATTCAAATGAATTAATGGATTATTTTGTTAGTTATTTTTTACACAAGTACAATTTTCCTTTCTACCTTTTTGAGCTTTTTAGCCTTACAAATAACTATACTATTTGATAATTTATACACAAGTTTTATTATGTACTTATTTAAACTTTGTATGCTATTCTATTATTATAAAGGAAAATTACATTTTCATCACATAACTGACTCGTCGTTTAATTTTAATCTGATTCATTAGTAAACATTTGACCAAACACATGATATTAAATATTAATATTATTGAATTGAATATAGGGTGCATTCGTATATGAATTTTTCAAAAAGAAAATGGAGTTAATCGTTAATTTTTAAAACAAAATTTAATTGTGGTCTAAATAAAATTTTGGTACCTTCAAATATACAATTAGCTTGATCACAGTAATAGTTTTTTTACTGATATTTCTATTTTGTGTATCATTACAATCCTCATTAAATTATATTAACATTTTATTTAGAACTAAATTTGATAACAATTAAACTATGACAGAAAGTTTAAGGTTGTAATTAAGGTACAAGGGAATGGAGTAAGAATGTCGACATAATTAATAATTCAAGGACAGGAAACTTTTCAAGTGAAATAGTATAAATAACTTTCAATCTCTATTATTTTTATGTATTTTATTGAATTTTCAGTTCTATACTTTATGGCACATGTCAAGCTCAATTATGTAAGATGAACCGCGTCAGTGTCTTATTGAGAATTGAGATATTAAAAGAATATTTGAGTTGTCTATCATTGGAAATTTTATATTCGACTTTCTAAATTCTAACTAATTTTATAATAATGATAATTCTTAATGAGTCACTTTTTTATTAGTGATGAACCCTTAAGGGTGAATTGATAATTGTGGAAAATAAATAAAAATAAAAGAAACCTCTAACATAACACAAGTATTTTAATGATGCTTAATACTAGATCTACTCTTTACTTCTTTGAGTGGACAAAATATTACAATATATAGGTTGAAAACATATACACAAAGAAATTGACAATTATTTCAAGGAAAAATTGACGATTTATTAGCCTTACCTACAACTACAAGCCTTAGCCACTAATTGTGGCACTAATGATACACAAGTTGCCAACTTTACCTAAAATATTTAAGAACTAATCACACATGATTGTATATAATTATAATTAGCTCAACATATATTTTAAATTTTAGGTGTATTTCAATTAGTTTATTTTTATCTATATTTCTCTCACGAAAATCTTATATTAACTATAACATTCTTATTTAGTCTCATTTTAAATTTATGAATATAAAAATTGTATTATTTCAAAAATAGTTTTTTTTATCAAATAGATTTTTAAAAAGTTCAAATTTAAAATTAAATGATTATGCTCAAACAACTATCATTACAAATTCAAGTATTGTGTAAGGTATAACAACTCAATCACTTTGCACTAGAACCATATGATTACTAAGTGTATAAATTGCGATTATAGTTATTTCATAATTGAAAAATTATTATAATATATTACTAATTTTAAAAGGTTGATTAATTTAATACCTTGTTAACTTTTTAAAGAGAAGAAAATCTCAAAATCATATCTTCAATTGGATTGGGTCTCTCTTGTATTATTGTTTATTGTATGCAGGTTTTTTCTTGGAACAGAAGATCATCAAACCATACCTTATTTAATTGTTTTAGCTATAGTAGAATTTTACAGAATATGATGTAGGGTCAACTAGTAAAATAAGGAAACTTGATGTGGGCTTTTGTGGAAACTTTTTCTTTACCGCCTGTAAATGTTAATCTCAGATTTAACATTGGTCAACATATTTTATTGATATCCTTATAGCAAACACATCCTTACGAAATCTTAAAACTAGTTCAAAATTATTTGAAAATGTTGCAATGTTAGTCTTTTATTTAATCATTGCTAGTCATACTTTATTTCCGCTTTTGAAAGTTGCAATTTACCTCTTAAATTATACAAAATATATCAAATACCCCCTAATTAAATAAATATCATTGTCTCTTACCCCCAAAAAGTTAGAAGAAAAAAACAAATGATTGATTAAGATGATGATTGGGTCATGTTATGAACGTTGCGGCTAAACTTATATGTTTTCCTTTTCTTTTTTAAATTAAAACTATTTTACAAGAGGTAAGTGACAAATAATGTTTGTTTGACGGGATATTTAATACAATTTATTTAGTTGAAGGCAAAATGCAATTTATAATAACGAAAATAAAGTATGTGATTGACATTATTTTTTAAAAAATAATTAATATTGCGTAAAATATTGAGACGTGTAATAAAATCTCGTACTCCTAAAGTTTTCAAACACCCCCTCAAGCCTCAACTACATTAAGATACATTTAATACTCTAGACATTATGATGGAAAAAATACCCTTAATTTATGTAAAATCATAAATTCATTTTCCACCCATCGGTCATAATTTATAGCAACTTGGCTCTCTACAATATATTTAATTATAATTTGACATTAAAATTAATTTATAAGTTCATCAAAACAAAAAGTAATCTTCTACATGTGATAAATAGTCAAATACGATTATGATATTGCGAATGAGACATATCAAACTCTAAAAAATCTCACATGAATATTATTTATCACTATGTCTAGATTGTTTTCTTTCATATATGCTAATACCTTAATTTTTATTAAATAACTATTGATAATTAATGTTATCCATGGCTAGTTTTTTATAAAAACAAATTATTTATTTTGTATGTATTAGATTACTTATTAAAATAAAGTGACAAACTTATTCATACAATTATTTTATTGTATAACATTTACACACTTATTTATGAACATAAACCTTTTTTACATTAATTAATAATAAATATTTACTTTGCTATTCTCCTTGAGTTTTTATAATTAATAAATATTATGTAAGTCATGCATATATTGTTCAAAAGATATTAAAAAATAAATATTTAATTATTCTATTTTACGAAAATATATATAACTAGAAAGCAATAAATAATAAGAATACTTTATACTATCCATTCACGCAATTAAGTCCTCAAAAGAAGAACATAAGATTAAATTTATGAAAATTTTCTAACGGAAAACTATGGGTTATGTTTGGTTTTGTTTTGGTTGGTTATTTTAGTGAGAATTGTTGGTGAGAATTTTATGGGAACACGTGCATTATTGGTGAGATAGTGTTTGGTTTAATTTGAGAATTGGTTTTTGATTGTTTTTTTTTTGTGAGATAGTATTTTGTTTTGTTTTGAGAGGAAACATAAGTTACTGTAACAGTCAAATCATTACAGTTTTTGTGTGTTAGTAATTAAATAATAATAAAAAATTATATTAAGATTGTAATAATTATATTATAGATGAATATTTATTTGTAAATATTGCAATTTAAAATAAATAAATTATTAAATATTTACATAAATGACTTAAGTTAATATATATTATTGAGTATAAAAATAAATTATTACATATCTATATTTATTTATATATCTATAAAATACAAATATAGTTATAGAATTTATTATAAATATATGTCGTGTTTTCACTTGGTTATTAAGAATTAAGTATTTACTATCTCTATATTTTTAATAAAATTGAAAAAAAAAAATATGAGTCGGTATGTTACCTTAAAAAATCTATTAGTCAATTATAAGTATTCTAATAGGGAACTACAACCATCTATTGAACTGATGAGAAAAATGCATAATTAATTTATCAAAAAGACTGACATAACCATACCCTTTTTTAAAATTCAAAATAAAATTAAATATAAATATATATATTGTGTCCGTTAATTTAAAATCAAGTTTTTGATCCAAAACTAATATTAGGAAGGAGGTTTGATTTCCAATTATAATGTATGTTACTATTTAATTTGTTACTTGGGTTACCTAATTAAATATTTTTATACATGATTACAATATTAGAACTAAAAATTTTCTTCTAATGATATATTATTTTAACAAATGTATAATAAGATTAAAGATATGGGTACTAATGTCTAGCTAAGATTACGTTTAATTGATTATATTGATGAGAATTTTTGATGAAACTATTTTTAAAACACACACATTTTTTATGACATAATGTTTAATTTTATTTTTAAAGCAACATGATATTTTACAGTAAATCTTGTAAGCTTTTGTTTGTTAATAAATAATTAATCTAGTAATAATTAACATTTGACCATACACATGTACATATATATGAATATCAACATATTTTATTTATATATATTAGTAAAAATTATATAAATATATTAACTACTATTACACATAAATGTATATATATCCACTACTATTACACACACATGTATATTAATGTACATAACTATTAGTACTACTTTAATATTTTAATAATTAATTACTACTATACGTAAACAACAAAATGGTATATATATATAGTATATATACACAGTAAAATATATTTATATATATGTTCTATACGTGTATATAAATAGTCTATGTATGAATATATACATACACATAATGTATAATTTATATTCTATACCCTTAAATATTTATATGTAAAATTGATTTATATATATGCACTATACATATATATAGTTATACAACATATATTTTTAAATAGTATATATGAATATAAATTTCTTATAAATATTCAATATATTTAATAGGAGGATGGAAGAAGACAAAAAACGATAATAGGGCACAAAATATGGTTGTGAAAATAAATAGGAGAGAGAATAAGTATGAGAGAGAAAGATAAAAATTGGCCAAAAATAAAACTTTTTTTCTGGCAAAAAATTATAATTTTTCTGGCCAAAATTTCACTAACCAAATATTATTGGCCAAAAATGGTTTGGAAACAAATCCAAACATATATAATGGATAAGTTTTATAAATTTACATGTAATAAGTTATAACATATTTTTTGGTTTTTATATATTATACCAATCTTATCATTTTATTTTTAAATGTATAATTAATTTAAGAGTTGTATATTTAATAAAATTATCCTTAATAAAACTTAGAATCAAACTAATTAAATTATAATTATACATATGGCAAAGCTCTAGATAGATTGTACTTGATGGGTACTGCATAATTATATGATTTTAATCAAGGAGTTTTTGCTATCACATAATAATTATGAGTTATTTGATATACTTTAATGTAGTAGAGGGTGGTGTATGAAAATTTTGAAAGTAGAGACGAGTGATTGTTGGGGTGTCTATAGTAAAAGGATGAAAACTGAAATTTGCCCTTTATTTTAACTTGCACGTATAATATTGCAAAAGGTGATTCGGCTTCCAATTAAAAGAACAAAACACTTTTATAACTACGAATAGTTACCATTAATATATCTTGCATAAGAATTTAAAAATATGCTATTTTATTCGATCTTTTAGGTGGTAAGTTAATATTCTCTTTACTAGTTTAATTAAGATATATAATAAAAATTTGATTTTGTATAGGGCATCTTTAATTCCATATTATTGGTTGAGAATATTGAAGTATTATACATTCCATCCACATGCATGGCATATTTAAGTTCTAACCAATTAAAAGTTGCTTTAGTTTCTACTTTATCAACAAAAAGAACATTTGTGTCTTTTCTACAAATTTCAAAGTACTAAAACAAAAGTTTCCAAATACTGGAATTAAATCGGTGGGTTATATTTGGTTTGAAAATTTAGATGCTAAATTTTAGTCAAAGGATCTGATACGTCTTTGGCGTAATATACTCGCTTATAGGTATTTTGAAGTTTAGGTCTAAGTATTACTTAATTGGGACCAAAATGGAAGAGAAAAAGATGCTTGGGGATCTCTAATAAGAAGTTATATTTTATAGTTCAATATTCCTAGAAGAAAAATAGAAGTAAGAGCAACTCCAATGGAGCGGCATTTTGGCGTTGGAGGGCCAAAATGCCGCTCCAATGGAACGGCAAAAAGGGGGGGGGGGGGGGCCACCGCAAATTGCCGTGGGTTTTTGCTTTTTTTTTTTATTTATTTTTCCTTTTTTTTTGTTTTTAATTTAGTATATATATTTATGATTTAGTACAATTTGGTCCATTTACAATTAAGCCCCTAAATTTTATAAATGTTACGATTAGATATATGTTATTTTTTTTATATATGTTATTTTTATATTTGATTATATAATATTAAATATAAATTAAAATATATAAAAATATTAATTGAAACATGGATATATTACATGAAATAGGAAATAACTAATATTACATGGAATGGAAAATAACACGATATGAAAATAAAAATAAGAATAGTAAATTAAATAAACATTAAATATTAGTACGGTGGTAAATCAGCTCCTCCATCAAAATTAGGAACATATGGATCATAGAAATTTGATGTAGACGATGGTGGTGATGGTTGTGCTTGTGCTCTGTTTTGTATAATTTCTAATTGTTGAGCATTTATATAAGCACGAATTGTTGGATCACTGATAGAACTTAAGTCACGCTCCAAAATTCTATCATCTCGTTTACGATCTATATTTTTTTGCTTCCTGTCATTCTCTTGTTGTTTGATTTGCATCTGTTGCTCTCTCAAACGTAATGTTTGTTGTCTCATATCTAGTTGTTGTTGTTGCATCACCATGAGACATTGTAGCTCTTCTTTTCCATTATTCGCTATTTTCCATAAGATGTTCAGTCTGTAACTTGAAGCTATTCAAATTTGTGGCAATATCTTCTCCAAGTTTTTTCTTCAACTTGGCCTTCTTGACCCCAATGGGTCGTTGATTTGAAGAGCCACCAACTTCATCATTATCGTTATTTAAATCCATGAAAAACTGTGACAACCCATCGGACTCGGGTGTATTACAGTTTGGAGTGGAATTACCTGGGGGTGATGAGGTATAGTTGGATGCGTGTTTCTGACCAACTAGTTGTCTCCTGTTGCTATCATCTTGAAATTTTTGGAGATCTTTTAGCATGTTCCAAACATGATCATATTTGAAACCAGTCTTGTAATCTTTAGTATCAACGAATAAAATTTTTGCTCGTTGAATCTACAATATATTTAAATCAAACATAAGTACTTCTTACATATATAAAATCATAAGAATAATTTTTTTTAAGAATGACTCACGATGTCTTGCTCTGATGCCCCGCTTAGATTTAAGCGTTCCACTTGCTTCACGCATGCATGCAATCTTCGAACAGCCTTCTCCAGTAATCTAAATCGAGTTTCTATTGATCTTAGGGAACGCTCCTCTGAAGATGGATTTTTGGTATTATTGTATTTCTCAGTTATTCGAGACCAAAAATCTGTATTTTTTTTAGAGATACCCGTGATTGGATCTTGAGATACATCTAAGTAAATTTGACATAGAAGTATATCTTCATCAATACGATAGTTTGTTGATCGAGAACTCATTTTCAGAGGATGTAATGAAATTGAACAAATATATGGGTGAATATATAGACAAATATCATATGATACAATATCAAGATTTTTGTCAAATCTTATCAAGATTTTTATCAAATCCTATCAATATCAATATTTTTGTCAATCGTATCAATATTTTTGTCAAATCCTATCAAGATTTTTGTCATTCCTATCAAGATTTTTGTCAAATCCTATCAATATCAAGATTTTTGTCAAATCGTATCAAGATTTTTGTCAAATCCTATCAAGATTTTTGTCATTCCTATCAAGATTTTTGTCAAATCGTATCAAGATTTCTGTCAAATCGTATCAAGATTTTTGTCAAATCCTATCAAGATTTTTGTCATTCCTATCAAGATTTTTGTCAAATCCTATCAAGATTTTTGTCATTCATATCAAGATTTGTCTATAAATAAAGTTGCTATTAAATTTGAAATGAATCACAATCTTTACATTTATTAGAAGAAAAATATCTTTCAATATGAATTTTGATATTGGAGGATCTTCTAATACCCCAATTGACAAAAGTTCATCTGAACCGACATCCCTATCATCATTTTCTTCTTTATCTTCAGATGATGATAGTCTTACTTTGCTCATTCAAAATCAAATTGCGAATCAAGCAATGTTACACAATGTGATTCAAAATAATAATATGGTAGTGCAATATTATGATGATGTGATTCACAACCAGCCTACTCATGGTGGCTCCGTTCCAGGTCATAGAATGATCAATCGTGACCGTGAAACAGCCGCTCGTAATTTGTATAATGATTATTTCAGCGATAATCCATTATACAATGATGAAATGTTCGATCGACGATACCGAATGTCTAAAGCTTTGTTCCTTCGCATTGTTGATGCGGTCAAACATCATGATTCATACTTCGAACAACGAAGAGACGGCTTTGATAAACTTGGATTATCAACTCTACAAAAAACAACAGCCGCAATGCGAATATTAGCATATGGTGTAGCGGCAGATGCAACAGACGAGTATCTTAAAATTGGTGAGTCAACTGCAATTGAAAGCTTAAAAATATTTTGTCGTGCTGTTGTTGAGATTTTTTCAGAGCGATATCTTAGATCACCTAATGCTAACGATATCGCAAGGTTACTTTACATTGGCCAAAGTCGTGGTTTTCCAGGAATGTTGGGTAGTCTTGATATAGACAAATCAAAGATAAATAGTAATGCATTAATAGAGCATTTATGGGAGCAACATAGTAATTCACAAGATTAGTGAATTGTATTTTTTATCGTTTTTAATTATTTAAATATAATTCGAGCTTTATATATTACGTACAATTTTAATTTCATTGATAATTAATTTCGTCGATAAAATATTAAAAATATATATACTACGTATTATTATTATTATTATTAAATAATCATTGTATAATTTTATAAGTTTATAAAATATAAAAAAATATTAACTTGGATGAATATGTAATAAAAAATTAAATGTAGGGTGTTATTTGTAAAATATAAGAAATAATAGTAAATGGGGTTTAAAAGGAATATTCTGTGGAATATACTTTTAGAGTGAGATATAGTGATATATATTGGAGTAGATTACTATAGCAATCACTAAAATGGTGAAAAAGTTACACCATTTTAATGAACAACATTGGATATGCTTTAATACTCTCATGGATACATCATCATCCTTTACTATTGACTGTAATCATTGCATTATGCATTCCATTGAGGAAAAAGATATTGTAAATTATTGTTTAAATTAATTGATCTTTGATGTATTGGGTAAAATTGAACTAATATATATAAAGAAAAGAGAATTCATTTGAGAAAAAAGAAAATATAATAATAGAGAAAATGAAAATTAAAAGAAATCATTATAGTTGAGACTTGAGAGTAACTAAGAAATTTTAAGCTTATAAATAGGGTAAATGTATTATTGTATAATTCAGGAGGCATTTGGTACTTTTACCCAAATATATACAATCAAATATTTCCTAATGACCAATGCAATGATAGCAAAATACAAAATGAATTCCCCAAATATCATATCTAGTTATATATGTGCCAAAAATCTCAAAAGACATCTTATAAGAAAACTATTCAATCTCAATTAATACACAAAAATGAAAACCAATGTCATAAATCAATTACACACATGATCAAAAAGGAGGAAATGTTATTTTCCAAAATTACAGGTTAATCAATTATGTCCTCCAACAAATAAATTCAACATTATTTTCAGCAAACTCAAAGATGATATATCTATATATCAACATATACAAAATAAAAAATATTTTTTCCAAAACAAGAATATGATCAAAGCCCATTCCGCCAACATTGACAGCCACCTCCAAAAAGTAGAGAGCCATTTGCCCATAACTGAAGCCTCGAATTGTTCTGCATTCTTGGCTCATAAAATCAGCAGCAAGAAGATCAACACGAGCCATATAGATCAGGGCGCTAAAAACCCCGTCCCTAAAATCACGCCGGCGGCGAAAGCTTTTACGGTGAAGAAAAAGTTCCGATCAGGGCTCAATGCCGGAACCTTATTTCCGGGATACAAACGCCCAGAGAGCCGGCGATGAGTATGAACAGGAACCGCCCATTCCTCGTCGGCAGCGCCACCCACCGCCGCCGTCTTCGACCGCCCTCTGTAATAAGACGTGGCGTAAGTATCAATCATCAAAGTCCCAATAGCAGACAACATCGCAATAAATCCGGTGAACGGAAATTCCCCCCATGGATGCTCACTCAAACACGGCGACGTCAAGCTCTCAAAAGCATCCGGCAAGACATGAATAAACCCCGTCGAAAAAATCACATCACGCCGGAGGCGAAAGCTTTTAGGATGAAGAAGAAGTTCCGATCAGGGTTCAATCCCATAACCTTCTTTCTGGGCGTTTGTATCCCGGTGGCCGGAAAGAAGGTTCCGGCATTGAGCCCTGATCGGAACTTCTTCTTCATTGTAAAAGCTTTCGCCGCCGGCGTGATTTTAGCGACGGGGTTTATTCATGTCTTGCCGGATGCTTTTGAGAGCTTGACGTCGCCGTGTTTGAGTGAGCATCCATGGGGGGAATTTCCGTTCACCGGATTTATTGCGATGATGTCTGCTATTGGGACTTTGATGGTTGATACTTAGGCCACGTCTTATTACAGAGGGCGGTCGAAGACGGCGGCGGTGGGTGGCGCTGCCGACTAGGAAGGGGCGGTTCCGGTTCATACTCATGCTACTCACGGCCATTCGCATAGGGCTTTGGAGATGGATTCCGGTGAAGTTGAAATTATTAGTCATAGTGTGATTTCACATGTATTTCATTTGCTTGTCTTATAATAAGTACTTACAAGACAAATATTGCTAAAAGATAAAGACAAATATAATTTGATTGTTTAGTGAACGACACATGCAAATTTGTTTAGAATTAAAATATTTGTATAAATTATAAGTTAAGATTAGGAGCGTAAACGAGACTAGTCGAGCCAGATGTAATATTGTTCAAACAATTGTAATTGTTTAAATCAAATTGAGCTTCAGAAATCGTATTTAAAATTAGTTGATTGTTAATCAACACGAGCTCGAACAATTTTTAATCGAGCTGAACTCGGGTAGTTTAATTATATATATATATATATATTAGCATTTATATATATAGAGAGAGAGAGTTAATGAAACTATGAAATAATTAAGAAGCAATATGAATGAATGTAGACACAATGTCATTATCAAGGCTCTTTGTCCATATTAAGACTCTAATAATGTGACGTTGATGCTGACTCATAGGTCTCTGATTATAAATTATACAACAATTATTGGTTCCAAAATAGAAACAAAAGGTAATTATTTGAGTAATAACCAATTTTGTAGTATATATCTTATCTGGTATATATTTCCTTTGAAGCTTGATGAACTAATTTTTGTTTGCTTATACATGGTCCTTTTTCGACTCATTTTGTAAGAGTTTCGAGACTACACAGAATCAACTTAATGGGATAAATAAACTTCAAAAAAAAAGTAAAAGGTCAATAAACTTAACGTGGTTAAATTTATTTAGAATATATTGAAAACACAGACATAATCACATATAATTTCTGACGCCTTGCAATCTCATTTAATTATTTGTGTACTAATATGACAATATCTATATTATTTGCCATTGATTTCGAACAAATATAATTAGAATTAGGGTTCTTTGAACAAATAATATCTATATTATTTGCCATTGATCTTTTTTTCTTTTTGCATTTCGAAATCAATTAGGTATAGAATATATATATTGACTAATTGATAGGCAAAAATTGCTAGAAAATTTTGGCAATTCTTATTAAGGTGATGGTACAAAATGTGAGAGCAAATTGAGCATTTCCATTTCAAGGCAAATCCTAATTTAAATCTTTCCATCACTTTTAACTAAATTCCAAATAATATTCCCAACCTTCTTTTCAAAATCATATGAGCTTTCAAGCTAAAAAATGCAAATCTATGGATGCAATTTGGTCCCCCTTTTCTTTGTCTTGAATGCAAAAAATTGATGTATTGCCTTAGATATTTTGCAAGCATTTGCTAAGAAATCTTAAACTTTACTAGGGTTAATTATACAAGTTTGGATTAATATATATTTTGCTATATAATTAATTGAATTGAGCACAATATAAGTTGAGTAAGGCCAATTTATACGACTCAAATATTCTCTTAAAATCTCAGGACTACAATGACGCGGTTGAAGGCACAAAAAGGAAGACCAGGCACATGATTAAGCATTGATTATTCATTCCATTTGATTAAGCATTCCATTGAGGAAAAATATTCATATATTTAGCATGTATGTAAATATGAGAAAAAAATACAATTTAAAATAGAAGATTCAAATGGTTAACTCATATTGGTTGGAATCCTAATTTAAGTCCTATAAAATAATAGGACTAAAGTCCACATTTTATGAAATTTTAGAAAATATTTTATATTTCACACTAATTATAATATTAATCATTTTTTAAAATATTAGTTCATACTTTATTTTTATTATTATAAGTTGAATTTTGTTCGTTTAGTTATAACACATTGATTACACTAATTTTCCTTCTTAGTTTATTTTAGGGTTAGCAAATTATAAAATGTAAATTACACAATTTATACATGAACGTGCTTGGCATAAATTTTGTTTTTGTCACCAATTTTATGTATATAAATATTTAGAAGTAATGTATATATAACATATTAGAGATAGCTAATACATATTTTTAGGGGATTATGAGGCGAGGTTCAAATCTTATTAAAAAGATGCAAATGTATAATTTAAAAAGAATATTTTACCCAAATATTTTCTATTGATCATTAATGCAATGATAGCCATGATAGCAAAAATGCAAAAGAATTCCCCAAATATCATATCTAGCTATATAGGTGCCAAAACTCTCAAAAGACATCTTATAAGAAAACCATTAAATCTCAATTAATACACAAAAATCAAAACCAATGTCATAAATCAATTACACACATGATCAATAGGAGGAAATGTTATTTTCCAAAATTACAGGTTAATTAATTATGTCCTCCAACAAATAAATTCAACAATATTTTCAACAAACTCAAAGATGATATATATTACATATACAAAATAAAAAATATTTTTTCCAAAACAAAAAAGATATAGCATATATATATATATGATCAAGCCCATTTGGCCAAGAGAGACATGCAGCCAGCTCCAAAAAGTAGAGAAACATTTGCCCATAACTGAAGCTTCGAATTATTCTGCATTCTTGGGCTCATAAAATCAGCAGCAAGAAGATCAACAAGAGCCATGTAAATCAATATACCTGCTGATGCTGAATTGAAAACCCCTTCTACTATCAGAGCCGTTGGGCTCGTCTCACTGTATATGTTGCTTATTCCTATACCAATGGCTATGCCAATTGGTGTTGTGAGAGAGAAGAAAAGGGCCATTATTGTTACTGCTCGACCTTTGAACTTTGCCTGCATGAAAAAATAACAAGAAAGTGCCTTCAAAATAAACCCTAATTATCAAAATCTGCTTATGTTTTGGAGTTAGGACTAATCACTTTTAAAAGGTCTATTTATGAGATTTAGATGAGTTAAATTATAGTAATATTTAAGTATAAAGGTAGTGGAATAATTAAAAAAATATTTTATTATGTGGAGAATTAAATATTTTTTAAGAGGTACTTTTTTTTAATTACAGAATAGATGGAGTTTGTGTATTATTTTTCTAATTAACAAAAGGTGGTATTGAAAATTGTATATATGGATAACTCATTCCCACTGTAAATAAATAAATAATTTTATCTTTGCAACTAAAATACTTCTAGGACTTGTAGTCATAACAAATAATAATCATGTTTTCCTCTGTCTCTCTCTCTATACAGATAGATTGATAGAGATATCTCTCTCTGTCTCTCTCTCTATCTATATATATATCTGTCTCTCCATATATATAGATATATAGAGAGAGAGAGAGATATATCTATCAATCTTAGAGAGAGAGAGAGAGAGAGGCCATTAGATTTGACTAGGTTATACAGCTTCTTAAATTCGTGTAGTTGAAAAAAAAATTAAATTGAGTTTTGATTGATAAAGAAATGATAGACAACTGGAAAATATGGGATATATATATTTGAACAATCAA
Organism: Verbascum thapsus; assembly: GCA_963669365.1. Taxonomy (NCBI): domain Eukaryota; kingdom Viridiplantae; phylum Streptophyta; class Magnoliopsida; order Lamiales; family Scrophulariaceae; genus Verbascum; species Verbascum thapsus. The sequence continues at coordinate 16,901,353 of OY770111.1, forward strand.
AATGTGGAATATTTAAATGTTGACTAACGCCATATGATGCAAGATCAATATATAATTAAAAAGTCAAAATTCATTTTGCATCTCTATCCTATCCGCTCATAAAATCTCAAAGACTCATGTCTACCATGTTAAAATGCATCAAACATCACTAAATCACTTAGAAATTATCTACAACAATTATCTAGTAACTTTATCCCTTATATGATTAAAATTTATTTAATTTGATCTCAAATTTTATTTAAGGATAATCTTATTAAATAAAAAAAACTCTTGAATTAATTATAAATTAATTAAATAAAGATATGATTGTTATCATATAAAAAGAATAAAGATAAATTTTAAATTATCTCATATAAATTTATATAACTAATTTATTTTATATATTTCTTTTAGAGAGAATTTAATAAATTCACTCTTTTTTTCTACTTTAGATAATTTAGTTGCATTAATAGATATTAGATAACATTCTTGTTATTTACTGGTTTCTAATTTTTGTTGTATCTTCATAAAAGTAAATAATTAAATGTTCTAATTTTTATTTAATATATCTTGAATTATGTGTGCATGTTTTATATTCATATATTAGTATTAGTTATATTAATTAAAAATAGAGTAAAAATGAAAAATATTTTTCACTAAATAACATGAAAAATTATTATAAGTGTGTACATATCATATTAAAAAGACGATATGAATCTGTTTATCAGTTTATCGTAATAAATACTATAAATACTTACAAAATAAGTGATTAGTTTTACTAAAAACTAACATTGAATATTTTTTCAAATAAAATTAAATTATTAGTATATAAAAGAAAATATTATATTAATAATGATCATAAGCATGAGAGAAATTTGTGCTAAATAAATCATTTAGTTGTGGGCAGATGCTTCTTTCTTTATCTTGTTTTTCTTTTTCATTTTTTCCCCAATATTTCATATTCAGCTAAGGATAATAGACGTAGTTGTTCATAAATTCTAGTGGACCAATTATTAAACTACCTAAAATTTTCATTCACTGAAGTCAAAGAGATATCATATTATAACTAGTATAAACACATACAATTTGGTTAATTATTAGAAGAAAAAAAATTCTCTTTTGTCACATAAGTTTGTTGTATTTTTCTATTTATTTCAATTGGTTTATTTATAATGTTCCAAAGAAATTAGTAAATACTGAATTTAGAAAATTTTGTAGCGCAAAAAAGTTGACATACAAAATCATAAATTTTTGTAAGAAATAACTCTTATCCATATTGTCAATGTCTTGTTGCTAGATCTTATGATTTGGTTTATTTTAGACTTGGTAAGAATTGTCAATTGATCTTCCTAAAGTCTTGAAACTTAAAGATCAAAAAACATATATATATATAAATATAATATTATATTTTTATTTTAACATTTAATGAATATATTTCGAAAGTCCAATTCCTGAGAGCCATCAAAAATACCCTTGTTTGAACCACCAAAATGTGGGAGATCGTTGCCTAACGTGATATAAAGGGCTCGCATCGAATAAATTGAATGATTTGAATCTAATCAAAATTTAAGCAAACTCATAGAGTTAAAGACAAACATTTAAAGATAAATTAGAAAGTTAATTCTAGCTAGAGTCGATTAGATGCAACAAAATTTATCTATTTTTTATTGCTAATATGATAGGATTGAGCTGGTAAAAATTGTCCACCTACTATAATTTATTAATTTATTAATGATAAAAAAATTTGAATATTATTGAATTTACCTGAGTAATGCAACCTCCAAGACCTATCCCTTCAAAGAATTGATGAAAGCTCAAAGCAACAATTAGAGGTCTTATTGTATTAGGACTTTCTGAAGCTCCAATTGCGACTCCAATGATCACTGAATGAACTATAATTCCCAACTCCAATACCTTCAATATATGCAAATTACAATTTATCCCAATTCATCAAACTTTACTATATAAAATAAGAATTCGAATCGAGTCAAGCTGAATAATAAACAACGATCAGGATTGTATTTGATTTTTTATTTTATATGCATGGTTTTGAATTTTGTTAGACTTGTGTGCCCCTCAACCATATGTTTTGAATTTCAGTTAAATGAGCTTAGTTTGAAATAAAGCTATAATGTTTTTTCTTCATATTTCATCAAGTATTAAAAATGCTTTTAGCCATCAATTTCATTGATTTTTCAACCTTATTAATGGTCTGAACTAAAGTTCCAATTTTCTTTCATGTCACCAAATAAAACACTATCTTTAATTATGGGTCGAAAACATACTAACTTATTCGATATTTGATTCGATTTCGATTACTAAAAACTCGTTTGAGCTCCGCTTCATTAACTTCTTAAACAAAGTTTGTCAAATTTTATTTTTGATAAGTTTTGAAGGGTGGGTCGAGCTCTCAGCTCTGTTAGTAGAAAATAATAAAAACATGTAAAAAAATTTAAACCACTCGAGTTCAACTCGTATTCGACTCGATTAAAACTCGTTTGAGCTTAGCTTAATTAACAATTAAACAAGCTTAAACTCAAAATTTAAAGCTCGATATTTTTTCTCGCGTCGAGTCGACTCGTTTATATCCTAATCTTGAGTAACACAAATATTTTAATTCGGACCGAGTTTAATTGAAAAAGAGTGTAATTAGTTCACTTGATCATGTTTGTCTATATTGCAAAACAAGTGAATACATTTAAATTTAAGCAATACTTTTTTTAAGTATTTATTATAGTACAAGCAAATGAATATACCTGTGAAATCACACGATGACGCATAATTTCAACTTCACCGGAATTCATCTCCAAAGCCCCATGCGAATGGCCGTGAGTAGCATGACTATGAACCGGAACCGCCCCTTCCTCGTCGGCAACGCCGCCCACCGCCGCCGTCTTCGACCGCCCTCTGTAATAAGACGTGGCGTAAGTATCAACCATCAAAGTCCCAATTGCAGACATCATCGCAATAAATCCGGTGAACGGAAATTCACCCCATGGATGCTCACTCAAACACGGCGACGTCAAGCTCTCAAAAGCATCCGGCAAGACATGAATAAACCCTGTCGCTAAAATCACGCCGGCGGCGAAAGCTTTAACAATGAAGAAGAAGTTCCGATCAGGGCTCAATGCCGGAACCTTCTTTCCGGCAACCGGGATACATACACCCAGAGCGCCGGCGACGAGGATTGAGGCGAAAGCGGCGAGCTTGTACTTTAAGGATAGGGCTTTGTCGCGATCTTCTTCTTCGGCTTCACAAGTGCATTCTGCCATGACTGTGATTGGAATTAACAGAAATATGATGGGCCCTAAAAGATTTTTCATATGCGCCATGGATTTGCAGAACAATGATTATTGAAAAAAAGTTGATATTTGAACTCAATAACTTTTGGTTTTGATTTATAAGTACTCGAAATGGAATCACAAAGTCAAATGATTTTTTAAGGTTTTCTTGTAATCTACGTGCAGATTTCACATACTCTTTGTATTTATTTTATTGGAAAAATGTGAAGACATAATGACAACATATGGGATATTAAGTTGTATATTAAATTATGGAAATTCTTTTCCTAAATTGGATTGGCCAAATTATTTGAGATCTTTTAATTTGAAGTAGTTATTATTTTTGGGTAAAAATTATTTTTGATACCTAAATGAGTATCGAATTGGTACACCCAAATTTTATTATAGTTGTCGAATGGTTATTTAAAACAAATGTAAATTGAGTTTCGGCACAATATATAGGGGTAAAAAAGACATTAATTATGATAAATTTCAGGCACAAAAATAATTTTTACCCTATTATTCTGTATTTTATGAGGATCAAATTTTCTAGCCCGAATTTTATTCATAGGAATATAATTTATTAGATGAGTGGTTTCAAATGTATGAAATTAATTATTATTAGTAAATTGCACTTTTAATTTGCTTATCAAAATTGAAATACTTATAAAGTGAAATATAAAATGAAATATTAATTCGCAAGGTGAATATGATCAGCAAATGCAACCAATTTGTTACTCTCTTTAATTTACATCAAATGGGTTGAATTAAATTAAAACTTTGTTCAGATTGGTAATAAATCTAGTTAAATTATGATAATAAAAATTATTTTAACATAAAATTTCATAATAATCAAATTTTATATTGTTTGAGTGAGTAAGAATGTCGACATAATTGAAGTCTTCGAGTAAGGAAAATTTCAAGGCAAAAATAGTATATAAACTGTCACATTTATGTTTGTCTTTATTATATATTTTTATTTTATTTATTTATTTATTTTATCTCTGTGTTTGTTTTATACTTTAATGCACTAAGTCAAACTCAATTAGGTCGTAATCATGTGCCTGGTCTTCCTTTTGTGCCTCTAACCGCGTCATACTAGTTCTGAGATTTTAAGGGAATATTTGAGTCGTATTAATTGGGCTTACTCAACTTAAACTGTGCTCAATTCAATTAATTATATAGCAAAATATCTAAATTATCCATTTTTATTTCTAAAACTTTTAAATATTATCCTCTATTATAATATAATACATCAAACATTTCCTAACACATAAATAAGCAAAATTACTCTTGATTTAAAATTATAAAATCACTTAGAAATCATATAGTATACTCAACCTAGTACTTTACTCTATCTAGATAAAACTTTAATTAATTTGATCCCAAATTTTACTTAACGACTAAAAGACAAAATTCATTTTGCACTCTTTATTATAGATACCCAATCAAATACTTCATTTACCTCTAAAACCTTGAAACGCCATTTTCTACTTCATTAAAATATGTCAAACACCCCATAAAAGCAGCTATGGATGAAAATACACTTGATTTATAATTATAAAATCACTTTAATTTGAACCATTTAGTACAATCTATTTATTACTTTACTCCCAACTAACATTTCATTAATTTGATTTTAATTTTATTTAAGAATAGTTTTATAAAATATATAACCATTGATTTAGTTATAATTTAAATAAAAAAAATATATGGTTGCTATAAGACGAATAAATAATAGGTTTTAAATTTTTTCTTGAAGGTTTTATAACTAACTTATAATATGTTATTTCTTGAGAGTTTTACGCTCTTTTTTTTTCGATAACTTAATTGCATAAATAAATGTCATAAAATATTGTCATTGTTTGTGCTTTGTAATTATAATTGCACATCCCTAAGAGTTATAAAATACTAAACCATATATAGGTCTTATTTACAAATCCATACTAATTATACCAATTTAGAAAACAGTAAAAAGAGATATGTTTATCAGTAATTAACATTAAAAGAAAGTTATGTCCGTAAATAAATACATACATATTATCATAAAAGGACGTGGTGAATAGGTTTATTACTTTATCTTAATAAGAATTATAATACTTAAGGTGATAAATATTTTTATTAAAATTTAACATATATAATAGCAATTATCTATAAAAATCTAAAATTAAATTAAATTACTAGTATATAAACGATAATAATATAGAAATTTTGATTCTAAACATTTATGTGAGATTCTATCAAGTTTAAACATGTCATATATGTAATAGTACTATTAGATTTCACTATTTGTTTCATTTATATTGAATATTTGTTTGATGAATTTGACATTAAATTACTTTTGGATCAAATTATATTAAAATATAAATACAGTATTTTTATAAATATTAGAGAATGTCACCTGACACTCTTCTTAGACACATAATATATATATATATATGTTTGTTTATTTAAGTTAAAAAATATAAATTAAATATTTTTATTTCAATTTCAATATAATGTGCGAAATAAATTTTGAATGGTTGTACATAATAAAATCTTCATTTTACTTGCAAAGTTCTATATGTCTGAAAGAATTAATTTTATTATTAGTAATAAATCAATAATAAATGCAAAATATAAACATAATAATAAACTAAATATAACACCGATTTTGACCAAAGATAGGACATAGAAAAAAATACATGATTCATTGTTTGAAATCACCCAAATTTATTAAAATAAATATATAAATAATGCATAAGCATGTTCTCTTTTGCTAAAAATTATATCAAGAAATATATTTTTTACTTTGCAATTTAAACTCGTACTTTTTGATCTTTTAGAAAAGTCACACTGTACGTGTTCTCATGTGTATTAAACAAACATTATAAAAGATTTTTATAGTTTTTAATAAAGAATAATATATTTGTTCATAGAATAGTAAATGTTTAAGATATTTTAACCACCATTAATGTTGTGAGGGCAGTAAATGTCCAAACAAACCATAGAACAAGATAGTTTTCGAACTTAAAAAGATAATAACAATTGGATCATAGTGACAAATAGGTAACTTTATAATACAGAATAAGAATTCTTCAAAAAAACCTATATATTCTATCAGTTAGCTAAGTCGAGTTTCAAAATTTATTTAAAAAGAAAAAATTATTCAAACTTGTGTAATTAACCCTAATAAAGTTTAAGATTTCATTGCAAATGCTAGCAAAATATCTAAGTCAATACATCAATTTCTTTCATTCAAGACAAAAAAGGGGGACCAAATTGCATCCATAGATTTCAATTTTTTAGCTTGAAAGCTCATATGAAACCAGAGAAATAAAAGTTGGGAATCTTAATTGGAATTTATTTAAAAGTTAAAAGTGATAGGGATAATTTCTTTATGAAAATAATATTAATAATGGAAAATTACTGACCCTCGATTCAGAGTCTTGAGATGATTTATATTATTAAATCATGAAATTTATGACCTATTCACATAGAATCAATGGTGTAGATCTTCTGAGACTCATATAATCCCGAAGAAAACGAGTCGAGAAGGACCATATGCTTTAATAATTGCATCAAGGGACAGAGTAAAGTCAATACTAGACGTCAACTCGTGTGAACAACTTGGTACTTGGAGCTTGAAAAGTTTGAATTCAAAGAAACCCTTTTTCTCATTGTATTTGTTCTAAATCAATTGCAAATAATAGAGATATAGTCATATTAGTACACAAATAATTAAATGAGATTGCAAGAAATTATATGTGATTATGTCTTTGTTTTCAATAAATTTAACCACGTGGGAACGCAAATTCAACATGTTGAATTTTATTCAACTACGATGTTTCATTTTATATTTTTTCATAAAAAATATGTGATAAATGTATGAATTAAACGCTTGTTTGATATTTTATGAAGTTAAAGTACATGTTGGTGTACTAGGTGAATAGATGAATCTTTTAGTCTATTATTATGTATTGTATATTATTGGTCCATTTCTTGTAAAATTTAGAGGTCATATACATATATATATATATATATATGCGTTTATTTAAAACATACTTTTTAATATATAATTATACATAATGGTTCTTTTTTAGATACACATCTTCGAACTCTATCATGACATTAATCACCAATTAATTACTTTTAATACCATTAATTAATTTACAATTATAACAATTTGACCCCTATGAAATTTCATAAAATATGCTTTCGAAACCTCTAATATCACATCAGTTTCTTTCATCCAAGACCAAGAAAAGGGGGACCAAATTGCATTTAAGGTTTCCATATTTTAATTTTTAACTTGAAAGCTCATACAAAACAAGAGAAAAAAAAGTTGGGAATGTTTGTTGGAATTTACTTAAAAATGATAGGGATAGCCTCTGCATGGAATAATATTAATAAATGGAAATTTATTGACTTTTACTTTCTTTTTCAATTTATTTATCCCATTAAGTTGATTCCATGAAGTCTCGAAACTCTTACAAAACAAGAAAACAAAAATTAGTTCATCAAAGCTTCAAAGGAAATATAAACCAAATAAGATATATACTACAAAATTGGTTATTTCTAAAATAATTAAATTATATGTGAATATGTCTGTATTTCAATAAATTCTAAACAAATTTAACCAACCACTGATGTGAAATCAACATGTTTAAAGAAGTTTTATTTCGATTTTATATTTCATCTCATATTTCACATCGTCATAAACATGTTTCACATGTATAAATTAAAAACATATTTGATACATATGTTTCTTTGTCATATTAAGGCCTATCATGGGCATTATGAAGGTAATAAGAATTTTCGGAATGAAAAGGAAAGTTGTAAAGCTCTTTTCCAAATGTCGCCCTAATTGCACGGCATTTCTCTCCTATTTTTGAGTCTTGAATTTTGAGTTATGTTTGGTTTTGTTTTGGTTGCGTATTTAGATGACGATTGTTAGTGAGAAAGTTTTTGGGACGCGTACATTGTTGATGAGATTGTGTTTGTTTTTATATATGATAATTGTATTATTGTAAAGATAATTTAGATGATGTTTTTGTAACAAAATATCTTTATATTTTAGGATTTTACATTGATTAGAATTCTATATATGTGCATCTATTTATTTATAATTATTTTGTGTATAAAGATATTGATACACTAATTTTGTATAAATTTGTTGTATATATGTATGTACCAAATATATACATATATATGTTCTTTTTTAATTATTAATCATATATAAATTATGTATTTAAAAAAAATATAGATATGTGTACGTACTATATCGAACTACCTACCTATCTATCTATATATATATACTATAAGTTATATTTAGAAAAACTCTATATAAATATTAATATATCATATATATTAACATTAAATGTATTATTGGAAGAGAGAGAGAGAGAGAGAGAGAATATGGTAGAGATGGGTAATTGACACTTAAGCTATGATTTACGGACGTGGGGTACCGCGCACGACACCACACAGACACGAAATATGGTATTTTATAAATATTAAAACACGACACGGTCTCAAAACTACAATAAAATCCATATATATCAAACATATATATGTTCATTTAATTTAAAATATATAAATTAGTCTTTTCATTCTAATTTAAATATAACTGATTAGAGAAATAAATTACAAGAATGATTGTACATTATAAATTTATATTTGATTTGCAAAGTTATATATGCTGAAAGAAAAATAAATACTTCAATTTTCAAAACAACAAAAAATAAGTGAAATAATATCAATTGTCACAAATAATACATACATAATAGACACACACTCTAACCATGTCCATCACGGTGTTCATATTTCTATTTTTTTCATTTTATTTAAACAGGCGGATTTTCCATATTGGACACAATATCGAGGAGCGTCGGTGGAATGTCGTGTCCGATGGGGTGTCAAACACGACAATTTGTGATGTTTTGAAGTGTCCATGCATCACAGCACTTAAGTGATGGAGAGAGTGTGGGGGTAGAGAAGTGATAGGATTGATACATGATAATAGTCTAATCACATAAAATTTTAGGCCAAAAATCGAGTTTTTTGTCGATCCAAATTATTCAAGTCAAACAAGAATTGATCGAAAATTTGGAGAAAACATGGCTAAAGCAAAACCAAACATAGCCATAATTGTGACATAACCATAACTTTTTTTCAAACTTGGGAAATAAAATTATATATATTGTTTCCTTAATTTAAAATCAAGTTTTTGGTCCAAAACCAATATTATGAAGGAGATTTGATTTCCTATTATAGTGTAGGTCACTATTTACTTCAATAATTTTGTTTACCTATTCAAATAAATATATACTTGATTATGATATTAAAACTAATATGTTTCTTCTAATAATATGTTGCTTTAAGAAATATATATATATATATAATAAGATTAAAGATACTGATACTAATGTCATATATATTGTATATACATCCAAGTTATATTATATTTGATTTTATTTTGGTTGAGTATATTGATGAGAATTATTGAAAAATTATTTTTAGGACATGTGATATTTTGATGAGATAGTGTTAAGATTTATTTTTGATGGGTACAAAAATTATTGTACAATTATGTTAGCTTTTGTTTGTTCATAAATAATTAGTTATTGAAAGTTATAATATTCAAATAGTAATAATAGTTATTTACATGAATATATATATTTATGTGTAATGATAGTTGATATATATTTAATTTTTAATAATGTAAATACATAAAATATATGGTGTAATGATAGTTGATATATATATATCTAATTTTTAATAATGTAAATACATAAAATATATGGATATTCATATATATATATATATAAGTCTATGGTTTATGTGTACAGGAAGAATACATGGTGTATATTTATATATATATATATATATAAATGGTGAAATATTTTTATATGTGTGTATATTTAATTATAGATATTTTTACCATGTACGTGAAGAATACATGGTATATATGTATATATAAATGGTGAAATATTTTTATATGTGTGTATATTTAATTATAGATATTATATAGTAATTTATAAATAGTTTATGTATACATATATACAGACACATGATAGGTGGTATCTATTATCACAATATTTATATATATTCAATCTATATTCTAAAAAATTATAATTATTAATTTACCCTATAGGAAAATCTATAAATATTTAAGCCATCAATAAGCAAAGTAAATATATTTTATATAACCATGGCATTTTATTAGATATCTGATATTTGTATTTAATTTATAAATTTTATTTTGGCAACTAGATACAATTTTTAATGTTAAATAATGATAAAAGTTAATACTTTTTGAAGTGACTCCTTACTAATTTTTTAAGATGAATTAAGTGAAAAATAAAAAGATAGCTTAACAAGAATATAAATAAAACCTTTCATTACTTTGAAGTGATTGCATATATTTGTTTGTAGTAATTTCTTTCTAAATATTTACTAGTGTTTGTTCTTTGCGTTGTTGATGCTAACAATTTTTAACGCTTTTTTGCTTTAATAATTCACTAGCGTGTACCCCGTGCTATGCACGGATTATAATTTAAAATATCCCTTTTGAAAACTCATAATTATCATATTTATATCCATTAACTCAATACAAAAAATCATTCAATAGAACAATGAAGAATTTTAAAATATAGTTACTTAATGACAACTGATAAAGTAATATGATCCAACTTTCTTAGCTAAGGTACAAAACGGTCCTTTACTGAATAAAAAAACTTATAACTAATTGCAAATCGTCCAATTGATGTGTGTGAAGAATTAAAATGCTTATTCATTTATAAAGTTGTTTAGTGATATTTTTTCGATACGGTAGTAAATATGCATAATTGGGAGTTATTGAACTTGTTTCGGATATTATCTTGAAGCTCCTCAAATATATGATGACTATATGAAAATTAAAAAGAAAATTAAACATTGATCTTAATCTACATGGCCTTCCATAGGCCATATATATATACTATCCTAACTTGCTTGTACTCTCTTAACTTTATGTTATATAGTGGTCGTATATGCACAAAGAAATAGATCAAATTTTAGTAATGTTAAAAAATCATAATATTATGACACCTTATTGTTCATGAGAAATATAAAATAGTGTCACTGAATAGTAAAAAAATCCTTGTGCCAAATAAACAACAAATTATTTATTTAACACAACAATACTTTTCAACAAATTTGTTTGGTGGAAGAAGTTGAGAACATTCTTTAAGAAAATAAATAAACAATTTGTTGTCAAAAAGAGTACCACAAAACAATAGAGCTCATTCCTTCTAAATTTTTTTTCCAATTTATTTTTCTTTAAAGACTATTATAATCCTACTATTATTATGAAGAATATTTAAGTGGTTTACTAAACTAAAATTGAAATGTAATTTGTTTTTGAACATATTCTTTTCTAAATAAATTGTCCAAATATATATTTTTAAATTTTTTAATATAATAATTTAATTCTAAGCGATTTTTAGGTGATATATATGAATTTTAATCGAGCAATTTTTTCTTTAACTTTAGTGTAGAAGATGAAACAAACTTATAAAAAAGATTTGGTGAAATCCATAACTTCGTAGATAAAAAAACATTAAATATGACCAATCACATCAATATATTTAGTGACTAATTATGTAAAGTCATGGATATCTATCTATCAAAGTAAATATATTAAGGGACTAAATTATATAATAATAATAATAATAATAATAATAATAATAATAATAATAATAATAATAATAATAATAATAATAATAATAATAATAATAATAATAATAATAAACAAATGTCACTTATAAATAGAATATGATTATACTCAATTGTAATATATATGTTTCATTTATCATACAAAAGTTAGGCTTGTAAATCAAATATTATGAGCTAAGAATGAAGTGACTCAAACTCATTGAGTTGGAATACAATAAGTTTAAGGTCAACTTACAAATTCTCTTATTCTAACTCTACTCAAGCTTATTGTAACTTACAAATTCTCTTATTCTCAGACTTTTACAAACTTCAAGCTTATTTCGGCTGACTCATTAGTCTTTATCAAATAAAAAAGTCCTCAATATAATCATAATAGTTATTATTCATTTCCATTGAAGAAAACTGAATGTCATAATAAATTATAAACATAAGAAAATATGTAGAGATATATAAAAATATTTTTTTACATGAATATTGACTATTTCAATTCCACACAACTAATTAAACCAATAAATTATAAAAAGAATATTAATGGGAAAAAGTATTTAAAAAATTTACTAATTACACTTAATATCCACTGAAACCAAATAAAGATAAATAAATAAAATATAGTAGTCTGCTTCCACATTTGCCAGCTTTGTGTCCATGGAAGTCATTTGATTTATGTCTGCCATAGATTAACACTAATAGAAAATTAAAATAAAAAACAAATAAAAAAAATGAACAAAAAATTGAGAGTTATAACATAAAAATAAGAAAGAAATCAAAACTTTATGATCTTGTAAATGTGATGTTAGACTATGAACATGCACAATTATGATATTACAATGAAATGCCAATTTAAAGAGAATTGAGAAAAGTAGCCATTTAATTTTTAAAAGAATTAATTGCTCATTTTATAAGCTTAAATTGTGGACATTAAAAATTATAACTATAGTCAATTACTCATTTAATTAACATCAATTATGGACATCAATATTTATAATAATAGTGAATTACTCATTTAAAAAATCAATTACTCATTTCGTCATTCCAAAAGAGTCAATTACTCATTTAATTAGCATCAATTATGGAAGCTTATTGTTTGCCCTAATTGTATGTAAAACCTTTTCTTTACTATTTTTAGAAGTCAAGATGTAAGGAACAAATAAATACGATTGTCCCAAATATTGTTCAAATACTATTAACTATAATTTTTTATTGTGGAATTTCATTTCTTAATTAATACAATAAGTCTATTTACATCTAACAAATCTTAAAAAATTAAACTTTAGTCAACATATTATAATCTCATTTAATTGTAGGCTTACTAACAGGAACTTATCATAAAACTTGTTATAACCAATGTTTTTAAACCCAGCCCGTTCAATGAACCGGAAAAGTGACCGGGTCACGGGTTACTGGTTCAACCGTTGGGTCAACTCGGGTTGAACCAGTGACGTCATAATTATATAATAAATAATATATTATATTAAAATACAATAAATTAGTAATTAATATATATATAATATATTATATTTTAAATTATATATATCAACATATATATTTAATATAATAAATTAATAATTATTATGTATATATCTTATATTTTAAATTATATATATCAAATATAAATATATATATTAGCAAAAATAAAAGACAGAGCATGGTCCACGGGAGTTGGGAGTCTTGGACCTCTGCTCAATCATATAAAATAAATATAAATATATTTAAAAACTAATATATAATATATATATATATATATAAAGACAAAAAAAAGCCCTTTTATCCAAAAGGGCCAAAACCCTAGTGCTCAATTGCTCATTAGCGCCGCTCACAGGTCACAGGTCCTTCTCGGCTTCTCCTTCAACTTTCTTCTTCTTTCTCATTTTCTGATCCTTTAATTTTCCTTATTCTTTTATATTATCTAATCTTCCATTTATTTTCAATCTTTTTCTTCTTATGCTATCAAGGAGCAACATTCTAACTACAATTTTGATTTGCAGAGAAACTATTCAAGAGATTTCAAAAATAGTAAGAGAAGAAAAATCAAAACAATGGCGGTTCTATCGACCCACCACCGGTTCGAGCGGTTCGCCGGTCGGAACGCCGATTTGAACGAGTTTTGACCAAAATGAACGATTTTTGACCAAAAACGATTTTGAATTCAACCCGGACCGGTTTTACATCCGGTCACCGGTCCGACCGGTTCAACCGGCCGGTCCGGTCCGGGTTTAAAAACATTGGTTATAACCACTATCAATCATGAATGCAAAATACATTATCCAAATATTGTGTTAGTTACCAAATAAGTGTTTTTATATTCCTAATTAATATGTTTAAATTCAAACTTTCAAATTACACACTCAATCAAATATTAATAAAAATTTTCTCAACAATAAAACAAATTAAAATTACCGGGAAAAAAAAATAGAGAGCAAAGTGGGTCCCACACCGCTTTGCTATAATATATATAATGATAATGATATTAGTTCTCAATTATTTTAATCAATAAAAAATAACATTAATAAGTAATGTAGTGAAATTTAGTACGTGAAGCCTATCTATACAGGTTCACATATAGACTTGAGGTGCTAAATTTTTATAATTTTGGAATATTAAAATATAAATTCAACCTGAAGATAATTTCTATAATATTAAAACAGTAAATCTATTAAGTTGTTTTTTATTTATAACTTGTAAAAAATGAAAAATTATTTCCAATAACAAAAATTATAATTATATTATTAAATTAAATTTTTTTTCTAGTTCTCATAAAAAAACTAAATTTAAATTCAAAATTTAATCTAATAAGAAAAGGAAGAAGGGAATAGAAAATAGAAATCGGAGATTTGTCTTCAACCTTCAAAATTCAATATTGAACGCTTTTATTTGCTACATTCATAATCTAAAGTTTTCCCCAATTTTATTAAATATATATATATATTAAAAAAAAGATTATTAGTACACTCCTGTGCACATATATATTAAAAACAATTGTTAATATACAATAAATTTAACAACAAAAATAATACTATAAACAGAAAAGTAGTACACAATGGTATTAACTACAAAAAATAAAAATTAATGGAGTGAAATGATTACCTCAAGCACATATGTATAAGTATTCCATTGCTCCATTCATAACCACTCATCGCCAAATAAAATAAGGACTAATAATTTCGATCGACTAAGAAATTCTCATAATGTCATTAATGTTTAAGACTAAATTAAATGAAGAAAATCAAACAAAATTGAAAGCGTAAAATTCAAAACTATTGAAAGATGAAAAATAAAGAACTAATAAAATAAATTACCTCACATCAAATCAAATTCACTTTTGTAGATGAAAAAATTAGTTAACATGGAGAAACGTAAAATTGATTTGTGAAGCAGAAAAAGTATGGCATAATTTATAAGTTTTTAGAAAATAAAAATAATTTATAGATGTATCAGTTTCCTTATTAACTGCATAATTCCATCAATTGTGGAATGAATTAATACGTAAATTTAGCTAATGTAAATTAAATATTCCTCCTAATTAAGGATTTCGATTTGGTAGTCAATTTTAAAAATAAAGTTTAAAATTTAAATTTAAGCCTAATGTGAACGTACTTAATTTAGACCATTCTTTATTTAGATATGCTAAGAATTATACATGGTAATAAATTTTGGTCTTTCCATTTGCATTAATGATCACAAATCACAATCAAAACATTGTAACTCTTCCCATTTTGGTTGCAAGTGAATGTACGTAATAGGAAAGTAATTTAATTTTATTATCGTTTAAGAATAGTAATCAATCTAAAAAAATTTAACCAACCAATAAGAATTTTTCATTTTATTAAAAAAATTCAAAATTCTAGAAAATTAGGATTAAGGAAAAACTGTGCTATAATATAGTAGAAGATAACTTTGTAAGCTAAATGGTTGATCAAACATTTATTTACAATATGTTCAGGTATAATTTTCTATGGGTGATTCTCGTGGTTTGAAAAGAAGAATAGGGTATTCTGGTAATTTGATTTATAACTTTATACTATAATATCTAATTTTTGAAGATAGTTAACTTGTTAATCAAAATTTGGGAGCCGAGCCAGTATTTATCTAAATTTGATTGTTCAAAATATCATTTTACTGTTGAGATTCTTAAATTTTCGGTGTCCATATATAATAGAAAATCAAAGAAAAAATATTCAAAGAAAGACATATATTGGTATCATATTAACAGACCATATATTCTTAAATTATGTTATAATGCATAATACAAAGTTACAAACTAGAAATCTATCAAAAGAATATAATCGTTGACAAATTGTAGAAAATAAAATTTTCTTGATTACTAAAAAAAATGCAGCATTTATGTATTAATTGTTATGTTATAATCAATCTTGTTGTTTTTCAGAAATTGCGAATTTTAGGATATTTATAGTGCTGCCTTTTGTAATATTCTTTTATTGACTAATAAAACAAGTAACTCATTATTCATAAATAAAACATGTGCTTTCGAGTTGACACGTTGATCAAGCTTAAAGAACATATGAAAAATAAGAAAAATCAGTGTAATATATCAATCTCTTTTAATTGAGACCACAATTTTATATACACATCCGTACGCAAATTTGGACCTAATTACATATTACATTTTCGAGAGAACAATATTAATAATTGTACATAAATCAAATACCCATATATTTATATAACTAATTATATTTTAAAAAACACACACTAAAAGGTTATTAGTCTTTAACATTAGTTTAATTTCATTCTAACCATTCATTATTCTCTATTTCAATTTGTTTTCTTTCAATTTCATTTTTACATACCATTCTAGATTGGAGAATTATATATCATTTAAGAATGATAATCTATTATAAAAGGAATGTGTAAGCAATCATAATAATCAATTATTAAACAAGCCCACTCTCAATTTATATTTCTTCACACAATTTATTTTATTTTATAAGTACGTTCACAAACACACACACTATCTATATATATATTATATATATCTATATACACCTTATCAACCGCATGTCATGAAAGTTTAAAATAATTAAAAAGTTGTTTTTTCATACAAAGTATAGGACATATGGCCATTAGCCCTAAATAAAAGGCAGTTATTAAAGAAGAAATTAAAGACATACAATATATATATTAATTAAATATTCCAAACTAGCATCCATTTGTTAAGTGTGAAAAGAAGAAAGAATTTACACCCTACAAAACCAAAAGTCAACATTTGCATGCGCCAAACTTTTGTCCTTCGACAAGATTAATCGATCAAAGCATGTAGTTTTCGTAATTCCGGGTCTCACTGGTGGAAGACGACGAACCTGGTGGCGCGTGGGAAGAAACCCCACCGCCTCCGCCGCGGTCGCCGCCGTGCATGTTATCTATCATATACATCTGCTGTGGTTGAAGCATTTGGTTTTGATACTGCACATGAAACCCATTCGCCGGAGCCACGCCGGCAGCTCTGATGGGACCCATCTGCTGAGTAAAATTAAAGGTGGCGCCGCCGCTTGGAGGCTGAGGTCTGGCGGCAAAAGGGGCGGCGGGACCTCCGGTGAATTGTTGCACCATGGCCCTAAAGTTGGCAGTATCTGTGTTGAGTAAGGTGGTGGGGGTTCGACGGGAAGCCCTAGAACGCCGCCGGATGGGCTTCGATACTCGGCCTTGATCGGGGCTCAAATTATCAACTCTGGAGACGGCGGCGGTGGTGGTGGTGACGGTGGTTGAAGGGATTTCAGTCTGAGTGACACCGCCGGAAGAATTGATCTGGTAAAATTGCATCCAATCAGTAGGGTTTGACATGGTTTGGCTAATAGCCATAGGGGGATGGAGAGTGGAAGAATTGGAGTAGAAAGAATAAAAAGTAGAGTGTGGTTTGTTGATGTATTTATATAGTGGATATGGCTAACTAGTCTTGGTCTTTATTTACTTTATTTCATTTTTATTTTAATGATCTTAATCTCTAAGATAATATTATTAAATAAGTTTTACTAGATCAAGATATTATGTAATCACATGAAAATTATTAATGGATATTGTAATAATAACTTCAATTTACAAAATAAATTATACTTTTAATACTCATGCCTTATTATTCATATTTTAAGTTTACGCTAAAATTGTGCATTTTTTGAAGTATTTAAAGTTATTTCAACCCTAATTAAACCCTAGTGATGAAAAATAACATTTTTTTTGGTTCTTTCTCTTACTCATAATATTTATTTAATTATGAAACATTCTTATTTTCTATTACTAGAATTCATTACACTTGATCTTTTTCTTAAAAAATAAACATACTTTCAAACTGATTGCAAATTCGCAACCGCTATCATTAAAAAAAAAAAAAAAAACTAGTGGTCTTTAACCGCTACTATTAATAATAAAATTAGTAAAATGAACAACATTTTTTTGTCTTTTCTTAGTTCTAATTAGTCTCAACTTAATTATAAATTAATAAAATATAGGATGAAGTAAAAAATCAAATAATATGAATGGTAAAAGTTTTGGTTCAAAGTTAAACAAGTCAAAGAAAAGACTTTTATGGCAAATGGTCTTTTATGGAGCGTTTGGTGGGGCTTCTGGAAGCAAAGGTGGCCGTGTTGTTTCCGGGAACCAACAATCCAATTGAACATGGACTGATGACGTCATCTACCCAATTGACACGTCATTGATGACGTATCTTTGTAAGACTAGTTGACTTTGATGAATATATAAATCGCCAAGTATATGTCAGGTTTGATTGAAATGACGTTGATTTTTTATCCTACGAATGTTATTTCTTATTCAATTATATAAGGATTTCATTCCATACTTTTATTATGAATAAAAATACATATAAAACTTGTACAAAATAATAAAGTTCAACTTTAATAATTTAGTTTTTGATTTAATAACATACATGGTTGTTACTTAATTTTATGAAATACCAAAATAATTTGAATTTAACAATTTAATCTATATTTTAGTGGTTGATTTTATTATTATATAAAGAATATATTTTCCTAGGATAAATATGCACATAATGTAAAAGTTTGTTGCTTTAGTGGTGAAAGATTGTAAACGTATAAAAAGATGAAAAATGAATATTTTAAAGAATATTGTTTTCGTTCATAGAACATCATTTTGAGTTTGAACAAATTGTACTAAAATCAAAATAGTGCAAAATAATGTTTTGAGTTAAAGATGATCTAAGGTTATACTTTTCTCGATTATTTCAATTAACTTATTTACCTTTGATATTACACATATTAACGAAAAGACAAAAAATCCATGTATAAAAAAAAGAATAGTAGAATATTTTTATATTTTATGGATTCAACTTCGTCCACCAAAATAAAATAAAAATATTTTTGCCCCTGACTATGTATTTCACAAATTCCTCTTTTAAATTAATTAATATTTTCTATTATGTTATCTTATCTTCTTTTTTGTGTGTGACCTCATATATTCTAATAAATTATACACAATTACGAGAATATCTTCTAATAAATTATAATATAAATACAAAACATCTTACTTAATCAATTAAAATCCGGCCCATTTATTAACACCCATTAGTCATTCTCTAATAATAGAAAGTGACAAAACACTTTTAAAGTAAATTAATTGCAGTAGTGACAATATTGTAGAGTAGACATCTAATGTGCATCACTAAATAACTATCAATTTATGGATAGGCAGATTAACTGTTAGATTTATGCCTAAAAACTATTCAATCTTTATCTGTCAGTGGGATATATCCACCATTTCCTCAAAATCCCAAATCAATATTTATTATTGTCAATTGATTTTCAACAAAAACCCAGTTGAGTTTGAGCTATGGCGTCTTCTATGAGTAATTATTCATGCCTTATGGTTCACCGTAGCAACGAATTTTCATCTTCTCGTTTACCTTCTTCTTCAGCTGCTCCACTTTTAAGCCGTAAGCTAAAAGGGTCTTCAATCAGGTATTTATTTTGTGAAGCTTAATTCTCAATAATGAACTTGAATTTTTGCGCAAAGTCCTTTAATTGCTTAAACCCTTATTGGGCTTTGCTCTGCATTTGGATGTTTTGAATTGAATTCATAGAGTTAAGGTTTGTGAAATAAGTATTCTCTGTTTACAGGTTTCAAAATGTAATCTTTTGGTGACTTATTGTATTCTTTTGGCAATATTGTCATATGAGACCTTTGTTATCATAATAGTTGTCCAAAATTGTTCGAACACTGGTTAAGAAAATTTCGTAAGTCTGTTAGAAACTAATTGCTTAAACCCTTATTGGGATTTGCTCTGCATTTGGATGTTTTGAATTGAATCGATAGAGTTAAGATTCATAAAATGGGTATTTACTGTTTACAGGTTTTAAAATGTAATCTTTTTGCTGACTTATTGTATTGTTTCTTTGGCAATATCGTCATATGAGACCTTCGTTATCATAATAGTTGTCCAAAATTGTTCAAACACTGGTTAAGAAAATTTCGTAAGTCTATTAGAAACCGTCAATTGTGGATGAAAGTAGGTATTTGTTATGAAATAAATTGAAGGTTTATTTGATAAAGTTTGATAAGGTGATGTTTTTGTAGGTGTCAATCATCCACAAATACAGATGAAACCAAAACAACCAAATCGATGAACTTTTTAGACAATGCAAGTAATCTTCTTACTAATTTTTTGAGTGGAGGAAAGATTGGATCTATGCCTGTAGCTGAAGGTGCCGTTTCGGATCTTTTTGGAAAACCACTTTTCTTCTCCCTGTATGATTGGTTCATAGAGGTACTTTCTTATTCATTATTTTGTGTTTGTTTTAGTTACTATATATTCATGGGACGGGTTGATATGCTTCTAGATGTGTGAAAGTAATACTTATTTTGATAAAAGTTGTCATTTGATGTCTCATTTATGTTTGTTCGTTCATTGGTTTTATTATAAGTAAGATGAATTATACTGGCTTTATTTTTCATATGATGTACAAATATATGTAATATATGATTTCTTCTTTTTTTTGTTTTGTGTAATCAATTTATTTGGATCATATGTTTGTTTCTGAATGCAGGTATTGCTAATTCATTAATCTATACTTCGTCAATGTGCTCCTTTGTCGATCTAATTCTCTGTTTATTTTGGTTGGATGTTGCAGCATGGCTCAGTCTATAAGCTTGCTTTTGGGCCGAAAGCTTTTATTGTTGTCTCAGATCCAATTGTCGCAAGGCATATCCTCCGTGAAAACGCATTTTCTTATGACAAGGTAGTATTTGTTTTTTGAATCGTATTCATTTCTCTTAATACGATTCTTTTCTGCAATAAGTCGCATTTTGTCTAGGCCATATGCGAGGTCTATGATATTAATCGAATACTTGTCTCTCATGCATTGTTTTGCTCGGTTGTGGTTGCTTGTATTTGACAGCTAAATCACTATTATCTCCTTTTGTACACAAATCTTCTTATGGTTTTATACCTTGCTCGAAAACAAAGCACATAGATGCCCTTTATCTCGTCTTTGCCGAAACTTAGAGCAAAATCACTACTTTTATGGAACACTTCCAATTTTCCATAAGGGTGTGTTTGGATTGAGTGATTTGGATTTGGGGAGGGGATTTGGAGGAAGGATTTGAAATGACACCTAAAATGGAGTCATTTGAAATCCACCGTAGTTATAGAGAAAATAGGTCAAACTGAATGACAAGGGATTTGAAATCTATCGTAACATGAATTCACCCAAACGAACTTAAATGGATTTGTCGATGAATTTGAAATCCATAGATTTCAAATCCTTCAATCCAAACACACCCTAAGACATGTTCTTATAGGCATTTACTATAGGGTGTTCTTGCTGATATTTTGGAACCCATAATGGGAAAAGGACTCATACCTGCTGACCTCGACACTTGGAAGCAAAGGCGAAGAGGTAAATTATTATTACTTACATAATCATTTATTGAAGAGTTAATCTATTATTTACCATATTAAAATTGCAGTTATTGCTCCGGGATTTCACTCACTTTACTTGGAAGCTATGGCCAAAGTGTTCACTGAATGCTCTGTGAGAATGACATCGAAAATTGAAAAGCTTTTAGAATTAGAAGCATCAAGAGGAGAAAAGAATATTGAATTGGATCTTGAAGCTGAATTTTCTAATTTGGCGCTTGATATTATTGGACTTGGTGTTTTTAATTATGATTTTGGTTCTGTAACGAAAGAATCACCGGTGATTAAGGTATTGTTACCTTTTAAATTGCAATTATTGCATATGTTTCTTTTTGTCTTCAAATGTGTGTTGATCTATTTTTTTGGGATAATCACGTGCGCACCTATCAAACTATGAGGCGTTTTTTTTATATATATGAGCTTCCATTCCAAAATTTTAGCTTCTGTATAGTATAGGAGTGTTCAAAATTAACCGAACCGCCCGAACCGAAAACCGAAAATTCGGTTCAAACCAAAACCGAACTGAAAATTTCGGTTCGGTTTTCGGTTTTTATTTTTTCAAAATTTCTGTCTTCGGTTTGGTTTCGGTTGTTAGGCATGGTTAACCGAACCGAACCGAAAACCGGGATATATAATATATATTAATTATTATTTTTATTTATATATAATTAATAAGTATTATATATTAAAAAAATTAAAAATATATATAAAAGAGTAGGTTGAAAACCGAAATTACAACATAAAAATTGAAAAACCGAACAATGTCTTTTTTCCTCTTTTTTGTCGAAATCCTGTTATTTCAGTTAAAAACCGAACCGAACCGAATTTGTTCGTTTTGTAATTTTGGAGACCGAAATTTTGGTTCGGTTTTCGACCGAACCGAACCGATGCACACTCCTAGAACTATAGTATTTGATGTGAAATGTTTGAGCTGTTCTAATAATCTAGATAATACTCATATAGATGAAGGTTTATCTGGATAATAATTTTGTTTTCACATTTCATGTCTTTTTCATTTTCTTCTGGTTAATTTGATATTGCAGGCTGTATATGGTACGCTTTTTGAAGCTGAACATCGTTCGACATTTTACATTCCTTATTGGAAAATCCCTTTTGCAAAATGGATAGTCCCAAGGCAGCGGAAATTCCAGACTGACCTTAAAGTCATTAACGACTGTCTTGATGGTCTAATACAAAATGCAAAAGAGACGAGAGAGGTGAGACAAAATACTATTTATGAATGTATATATTCATTTGAAAATTGAAGCTTAGAGTTAAGATTTATTGAGTAATTAAAATTTGTGCTAAAAGTAACTGCTTTCTCGTTCTTGTATACATTATTGATATAGTATTTAAACTGCGATAAATTTGTTAATTTTGTCTTGATTTTGTCACAGGAAGCTGATGTTGAGAAATTGCAGCAAAGGGACTATTTAAATATCAAGGTATGCTAAATCCAGTGCCTGAAACGATGACCATCTTTAAACTATTATCGAATTCGAAAATATTATAATATAATATATATATGTGTGTGTATATATATATATATATCAATTTTCTAGAGGCCAAGAAAGTGAATTTTGGCACTGTAACTGAAAAAGCTTGCAGGATGCTAGTCTCTTGCGGTTTTTAGTTGACATGAGAGGCGTAGATGCTGATGATCGTCAGGTAAAAAATTCGAAACCTTATTCATCTGTAGTCCTTATTTTGTAGGATAAATATGTAAGGATAAATTATGTATATACCATTTGCTTCAGGCCCTAATTACAGAAAACACCCCGAGGTTTGAGAAATTACCATAATTTCCCATGTCAATAAAAGCATATTACAATATCACCCTCTTTGTCAAGAAAAGCTGATTACATTTTCAACCCGTCTTTTGAGTTGTCAAGATTTAACAGGGGTTTTTTAGTCTTGGTAATTTACGAAATCTCAGGGGTGGTTTTGTAGTTTCCCAATAAATGAAGGGGTGTACTTGTTATCATCCATATATGTAATTTATCTTATTACATAATCATTTGAGATTTTTCGAGGTTGTAAGATCATCAATGAGATTTAACTTTATTTTCTATTTTCGTGTTGAATAGCTAAGAGATGACCTGATGACGATGCTTATAGCTGGACATGAAACAACCGCTGCTGTCCTTACCTGGGCGATTTATCTTCTCGCACAAGTATGTTATTTTATTTTTTTAATCCAGAAACTTTTTTTTTTCTAAATATTGATCTATTTAATTCTTGGAAATTTTCATGTTGCTTTTTAAAATATTCTGAGTTGTTATTGGTAATATATTTATGCAGCACCCGTCAAAAATGAAAAAAGCGCAAGCGGAGATTGATTTGGTGCTTGGTCAGGAGAAAACGACGTTTGAAGCAATAAAAAGTTTAAAGTAAGATAAAGAGCTCTTTACTCTATTTCTTAATGCAATTTATCCATTTTTCTACATATAATTAATGTAGAAATTCTTAATTACAACATTTATGAGAATTATATTAATTTATTTATCCATATTTTTCAGGTACTTGAGACTGATCGTTGTAGAATCTTTACGTTTGTATCCACAGCCTCCGTTGCTTATCAGACGTTCTCTCAAACCCGATAGATTACCGGGTATATTTGTTGTTGCTATATATCTATCACAATAAATAACATAATTTTCTGATTTTTTTTTTCAATAAATAGAACTCAGTAGCAAAAACTTTGAAGCTGAAGTTCGAAACTATTTATCTGCAGTTATCGCTGATTTTATTCGTGTGGATGATCTCATAACTAAAAATATTATTAATCTTTCTCATGCCCTATTTTAGTATGTAACAATGAGTTTTCTCGATAAATTATACTGCAGGTGGTTATAACGGCGACAAAGATGGATACGAAATCCCAGCAGGCGCGGATATATTTGTTTCAGTACGTCATTTTCTTATGTAACTTCGAAGATAAAAGATAAACAAAAAACCCGTATAAAATCAAGTTGTCTTATAGCGTTTATAGCATCTATTTCTTCGTATAAATATTAATTATGTTGAAATTCGTTCAATCAGGTATATAATCTCCATAGATCTCCGTACTTTTGGGACAACCCCAACGACTTTGAGCCGGAGAGGTTTGAAGTGCAAAAGGTGAGCGAGGTTGACGGTTGGGCTGGTTTCGATCCATCTCGTAGCCCAGGAGCATTATACCCCAATGAGGTAAATTGTTCCCTTACTACTTCAATGTCGATTTAGTGGATAATTTCTTGTCTTTCGGTTTAGTTCGTTTACGGGTTTATGGCATACAACCTACTTGAGCATGGCTGTCAATGGACGGGGAATACTCAGACCCAAACCGACCCATGAAATACCCACCAAAAAATATATTTAACTCGAACCCGATCGCATACCCTACGGGTCAAAAAGAAAAAGTTAGATCCGTCAGGCCGGGTACGTTTTGGGTCAGGCTGGTTCCATGTCGGGCAAATGCTTATGGGTAAACTTCGGGTCTTGTTCGGGTATAGACCCGCGGGTACTTTCAAAGGTAATGTTGGGGTAAATACCCGCGGGTAAAAATTGGACTTGGACCTGACCCGGACCCAAACTACTTAGTTTCATCAGGTCCGAGTCGGTAAGTTTTCTATTGAACGAGTTCAAGTCTGGACAATCCCTGCCCATTGACAAGCCTAATGTAATGACTCCGTGGCCAATAACATTGTGCTATTATTATAACTTATATAAGGGTGAATTGCATAGAAACCCCCCGTGTGAAATCCTAACTACAAAAAACCGATCGAGAATTGAGAAATTACCATAACTTCCCTTATATTACAAAGTCACCCCATTATTTACATAAACTACACAAATACTATCTTTCGTTTATGAACTTCTCTTATCGCCTTTATAAATTTGCTTCGATATTTTCTATAATACAAACTTCGTCTAATCTCTATTTTTCATGCGATTAGGTTATATCGGATTTTGCGTTCTTGCCTTTTGGAGGAGGCCCAAGAAAATGCGTTGGTGACCAATTTGCCCTCATGGAGTCGACTATAGCGTTGGCAATGTTATTGCAGAAATTTGACGTGAATTTGAAAGGAACGCCAGAATCCGTAGAGCTCGTCACAGGAGCAACTATCCATACAAAGAACGGATTGTGGTGCCAACTAAAGAAAAGATCGATGACAAATGTTCGTTAAATTGTATTATTTAATTGTATCGATGTGTTGATTTTATTCGACAAATTGTTTCGTTCTATGTGAAAATTTTCAAAAGAAGTGAATGAAATGAAACCATCTTCCATTTCGTACTTTAGTTTTTGTTCTGTTCGACTCGTTTACGCCCTTGTTAACGGGTAAGGTAAGTTCATATTTGTAAGCTATAAAATACGATATATGAAAATGAGATGTTCATATGATTCGTGTCGGGTTGATTTAAGCTTGTTTGAAATCTTTGACAATTAAATCAAATTTAAATATATTTTTATTTAAATTAATAAAATTGATTGTATAAAAATGTATTTGATATTTAATTATCATATGATATTTTTAATAAACATATATTTAATTGGAGAGAGAGAGAGAGTTAATGCAACTATAAAATAATTAAGATGCAAAATAAATAGTATATCCTTAATCCTTATATATTATTAAAATGAATGAATGTAGACACAACGCCATTATCCCATTATCAAGCTTCTTGTCCATATTAAGACTTTAATAATGTGACGTTGATGCTGACTCATAGGTCTCTGATTATAAATTATACAACAATTATTGGTTCCAAAATCGAAAGAAAAGGTGATGATGCATCGTCTTCTTCGATTGACTCTCAGAAATGCCAGTCAGGTTCAAAACCCACTTCAGTTCTTGTTCATTTACCCCACATTTTTATGTTTATTTGTGTGAATTGTATGAAGAGATCCATCTATCTGTGTAGTTAGATGAAACGTTTTTGTGGGTATCGTTTTATTTGTTTGGATTTTATTACATATTTCTGAGTAAAATATTGAATTTTTAGATTCAAATTATCTGTAATTTATCTATTAAGTTGACCATTTAATTCAATTTTCTTATTACGTTTGCATGATTTTTTTTATTGGGGGCGGGTGGGGGAGCAAATTTTCAGATTTCATTTATTTTTTTGTGGAAAAAGATGAATTTGAGGGTGATGAGGAGTTCATCTTGCTTGAGGGTTCTTTGATTAGCGTTGTAGTTAATTAATTTGGTGAATTACAGCATTATTAATTGAAGTTATTATGCTCTAAATTAATTAATTAATTTATAAGGAAATTATGCTTTGAATGTAAATTTGAAAATACTACCAAAAATAATTTTGATATACCCAAATCTTAATTGAAAATACTGTTTCTGTAAAACAAAACAAATCTATGCTACACATTGCACATCACAGGCTTGTAGAGCTGCTTTTTGGGTGTATGTATTGGACTATGGAAGATATAATATATATATATATATATATATATATATTTCAAAATGAGGATTTTACGATGATTTATCCAAGCTAATTCATTATAGTCTTTGAATTTCTCTCAAATACGAAAGGATATAATAGGAGTTTGCTAACTCTCTTTCTCAACCCTTGGCTGACTAAACCTCTATACGAGTTGGTATTACACGGGACCGTATGTTACCCGTTCATTTTTTATCGCCCGACCCTGACCCGACCCGGTCATTTACCCAATGGGTCTGCTGGCCGGGTATATCCGGGTATAGCCAAGTTGGCTCTATAGCTCTTGGTTTATTGTCTCACTAGGTACCTCTCTTCTTATCTATACATACTCCACACGAATAATACAATACATATATTCATGTGTATATATATATGAGACGAATCGAATACATAATGGACACTTGGCAAGATAATGTATATATATATATAGCCACCTTGGTACATAAGGTGTCAACTCTTTGCATGAAGTCTCGTCATTGTGTATTGATATCTTGACACATATTTGATGACTCATTTTTGACTCATACTATATTTATTTGTTTAGTGAGATGACAAATTACTTCTTACTGTAAATTCTCCTCGAATTCTTACAAATGTGTTCCAAACAAAGTAATTAGATTGAGCTGCATTTTCTTGTAGGAAATGGTAAATATTTGATGCACTTTTAAAACAGTATTATTGGTTGATATTGCGAAACAATAAAGCAAACGTTATTTTTTGTCGATTGAATTTATGTATAATCTTGCGAGTCAAATGAAACTAGATCTTTGAGATTAGCATTTGATTTATTTTGGTACTTTTGTGGTTTTAAACTTGTAATAACACTACAGGCTGGTCACTATGTGAAGGATATTCCATCTGGTAAAAATTTGCAGCAACATTTAATCCCAGTTTCTACACTTGCAAAATGTTATAATACAGAAGCATCTTCGCAAAAGGATGATCCATCAACTGATGAAAAAGGGTACATTTTTCTATATTCTTAAGAAGCCAAAATCTGAGTTTAGATTGCAAATGCTATTTTCAATTCATAAAAAATCGATTCTTGTACACGAAATTTTTATTAGTTTAGATTGAAGTATATTAGTTTATGTACACGAAATTTTTATTTCGTCTATTATATTAACTATCGATGTTTTTTAGCTTCAAGGGGCATGATATGTTGGCGCCCTTTACTGCGGGATGGCATACTACGGATTTGCACCCTCTTGTGATTGAGAAATCCGAGGTATGAAATTCGGGTTTTTTTCATTTGAATCTTCATAATTTGAAAGACCTTTTAAAGCATTTTTTCGTGTTTGTTTTAGGGTTCTTATGTTTATGACACAAATGGGAAAAAGTATCTTGATGCACTTGCTGGTTTATGGTGCACAGCTCTTGGTACTCACACTAACTTACAAATGCTCAATATTGACTTATTAAATCTTTTTAGCTTCTACATACACTTTTCTTGTATTTTTATTGTTAAAAGACAGCAATTTATTGCATTTATATAAAAGCACAATGAGCACTATAGAATTATCGTCTTTATGCATAAATATAAAATTATAATATATAGCTTAAATTACATAGACACCCCCTTGCATGAGTAGAAAAAAAACCCGAAATTTGAGAAATTACCATAATTTCCCTTGTCAGTATAAGCAAAAAAGCACATTATAGTTTTACCCAGTATCAGTAAAAGCGTATTACAATTCCACCTCCTGTCTTGGTAATTCGCAAAACCTCATTGATCATTGGTAATAACCCAATAATGCGGCTTCAAAATAACAAGGTATAAAATCCTAAACACATTAAAATAATTTCGTTAATTTTAGTTACATTCTTTGGTTCGAAGCATATATCCTAACTTTTTGGGGGTCGCAAAAAAAAAAAAAAACTGCTTGAAATTCATTATATTAAACATAATGCAGCAACATAACTCTTGTTATGTGGAAAAAAATATAACCGATTATCATTTCTAAGTTGCTATTGCATTCTTGCAGGTGGAAATGAACCTCGTCTCGTTGATGCAGCAGTAAAACAACTAAATACATTGCCATTTTACCACTCTTTTTGGAACCGAACTACAAAACCTTCATTGGTACGATGATTTTCCACTCTATTTTCGAAGCTTCCACTCTATACCATACTCGGGAATCTGTTTATATATAAGATCCTGATTCGAATATATATATATATATATATATATATATATATAGGATCTCGCTAAGGAACTTTTGGAGATGTTCACTGCAAATAAAATGGCTAAGGTGTTCTTCACAAATAGTGGATCAGAAGCCAATGATTCACAGGTTTGATCATCTTTCCTAAATTACACATCATGTATTTATTAATTATTGATGAAATGAGATATCTCATATTTTTTGTATTATCTCAACGACACATTATGTAATAGCGTAAAAAGTGATAATATTATTGCAAAAAACGAAGTAGAAACGTGATTAAATGATATTATACTATCTTTGAAATATGGTTCTCGTTTTATTTTCCTTATAGGTGAAGCTGGTTTGGTATTATTATAACGCCCTTGGGAAGCCTGACAAGAAGAAATTTATAGCTCGAGAAAAATCGTAATTATTTAATTTCTAACATTCCTATTTTAATTCATATAAATCTGCTCTTATGACTTCAATTATCTTCCTATTTTCCCAGATACCACGGTTCAACGCTAATAGCTGCTAGCCTTTCAGGGTAAATTTTTAATCCATCAAATATTTCAAAATCATAATCTTTTATATGTATAGCGAAATAATTGAATAAAAATTTTCATCCATCAAATATTTCAAAATCATAATTTTTTATATGTATTTCAAAATAATCAAATAAAGGCATTTATAACAGTCTACCGGCGCTTCATCAAAAATTTGATTTACCGGCTCCATTTGTACTACACGCCGATTGCCCACATTATTGGCGATATCATCTACCAGGTTATTTAATCTGCATTTTATTTAATTTTATTTATTTTTTCCATAATTCACATGAACTATATAAATTAAAACTTTGTAGGTGAATCGGAGGAGGAATTTTCAACAAGGCTTGCCAATAACTTGGAAAATCTTATACTCAAAGAGGGCCCCGAGACGGTAAATAATACTTGATTTTAAATTCATATTATTATTATTTTATAAAAAAAAAAGTTTTTTTTTTTAATTTCCATTTTACTTCATTATTATGAAGGTTTTAATTTGATCTGCTAATATTTCAGATTGCTGCTTTTATTGCTGAGCCAGTTATGGGGGCAGGTGGTGTGATACTTCCTCCCGCAACTTATTTCGAGAAGGTCCGTTTATCTTTCGCACAATTTAATATCGTGTAAAAGTTTTGTAGTGTTTTATTAAACGTCGAGAAAATATTTAAAGCAATATTTCCATTAACCAAAACCCAATTTTATCCCAGTTTCGACCAAAATTTCGTTGTTATTCCCATATTACATTTCGAAATTATGATTAACTTGAAGAAAATAATAAACTTTCAAAATATATGGCGTGATTTTTTTTTATGTTCTTATATGTTTATTATTGATGCATAATACTTTTCCCTGATCGAGTCATTACAAGAATGATTTTATTCAATATTTCAAAATGTCCCACAAAATTTATGCTCAAATTTATTGAAAAATGACTGATTTAAACTTATTTAATTCAAATTATAGATAAACTAGTCTAAAATCTTATAGTTTTTTTGTGCTGCAGATTCAGGCAGTTGTAAAAAAATATGATATTCTCTTCATTGCCGATGAGGTTATATGCGCCTTTGGAAGGCTCGGGACTATGTTTGGTTGTGACAAGTATGGCATCAAACCCGATCTTGTCTCTATAGCAAAGGTATATATATATATATATATATTTAACGAATTCCAACTTAAAAACATCGCATAATTTGAGTAATAATTAGAATATTTCGTCCATAATATACAGGCACTTTCTTCTGCATATATGCCTATTGGAGCTGTTCTTATCAGCCCGAAAATCAATGATGTCATATATTCTCAAAGCAACAAGCTTGGTTCGTGCAAAAAAAAAATTATACTTTTAATTTCATGAGATTATTTATGTAAAAAATAAAAATCCCGTTTATTGTTATCTTATTTTTTTTTCGTTTGAAGGTTCTTTTTCGCATGGATTTACCTATTCGGGGCACCCGGTATCTTGTGCTGTTGCATTGGAAACACTCAGGATTTACAAGTATGTTTGGTTCTTAGTTTTGGTGATGAAAATATTGATATTTTTCTTATTATTATGCTTTATTTTATTTTACTTTTTATTTTATTTTCCCTGACTAAATGCAACCCTTATGCTTGATTATTGAATTTTTAATCGACACATATTATTTATTAATGTCATAAAAATTTAAAATCGTTGCTATGTTCAGGGAGAGAAATATCATTGACCAAGTAAATAGCATAGCCCCGAAATTTCAAGACGGTGTGAAAGCATTTTCCGACAGTCCTATTATTGGAGAGGTACAAAATAATTGTTTTTATTTATATAATAATAGTTACGAATTATTTTTTTTTAATTATTTTTTGACTAATACCCTCTAATCCTTAAGATACGAGGAACCGGTTTAATTCTCGGGACAGAATTTACGGATAATAAGTCGCCAAATGATCCATTTCCTCCTGAATGGGGTATGAATATATCATTTTTGAAATTTTTATGGAAAAAATGAATTATAATTTACAATTTTTTTTATTTTCTTTATCGATTTTTAGGTGTGGGAGCTTATTTCGGAGCGCAATGTGAGAAGGAAGGAATGTTAGTACGCGTCGCAGGCGACAGTATAATGATGTCTCCTCCGTTTATTATGACTCCCGAAGAAGTCGATGAGGTAATTTTTTGCAATTTTAAGTAAAACGGGCTTCATTTGTACGTTAAATACCTATTTAAAACAAAATTAAAAAAATTTTATTATACAAATTCGTTATTGGAAAATTCAAAAGGAGATTTGTATAAATAAAAATTCATTCTTTAGTACTATAGCAGATAGTTGTGATTATATTGAGATTTGAAATCTCGAGACTTTCGAGATTTATGTGTATAACTTTTGTTGTTTTTTGTAAATTTTGAAATTCGGTTTGATGTTTCAGCTAATCGAGAAATATGGGAAAGCTCTAAAAGCTACAGAAGAGAGGGTGGAAGAGCTCAAGTCGCAGAAGAAGTAGTAATAATTCTCGACTTGGATCATAAATCACTAGTACGTTATAAATATAATGTTGTAATATTTGTTTTATGATTAGTCATTTTACGTATATTGTGATTCACTTGTTAGATATAATAACGAGGATCGATTGATTTTAGTTTAGACTAGAATTTGTAACGGCGTAACAATAATCATAGGTACTTTGGTTGATAATTAACAACTTTATGAGATGTTGCACTTTCTCTTAACGTGGTACTAATTTTCAGATGAATTTGTAACACAAAATTCGAAATTTCACATCTTAAAATCATTATGATTTATTTATTTTGAATTCAAATAAAATTAGAGCCTTACTCTCGTTTCATTATCGTATATACAATATATATTTTCAACTTGATTATATCAAGCAAAATAAATATGGTAACAACTCAATAATGATCCATAATAACTACTTAAGATCAGATTAAAATTTTGTAGAAATCTAATAAACTCAATATTGATGTCATTAAATGATTAAAATGGTAAATCTAATACAAATCCGAGATTTTAGTTAAGCTAGAACGCTTCGATCGTCCATTCATTTTTAAAATAAATAAACATATTTGCAGAAAATCCCAATATACTAAATGCAATTTTTTTCAAGATTGCAAATCTGAGAATAACAATAAGACATAAAAAAAGTTGAATAATTCTAGAAATAAAATATTGCTCAAGTTTGAATATTAATTATCCATCATTTAGCTTGTTTTTCAGCTTTTCTTCTAGCCCTTCTCTCTCTAGAGCTTAAAGATGACTTAAATCCACCATTTTCTGACTCTTCTCTCTCTTCCAAGTCTCTAAATGATTTCTGCTCAACCACAACATATATATATATATATATATATAAATCTAAAAATTAACACTAATATTATATATATTATATATTATATATATGTAATTAAAAAATATATACCTCTCTGATCTCATTAAAACTAACAGCATAAAAAGTAAGAGCAGCAACTGCAACAATCCCAACTATAGGAAGTCCTATCTGCTGAAGTCCATCCATGGAGTACTATAATATTTATTGTGTGTTTTCAAGATGATAAAATGGGATAATATTGTCCATTCTTTTTGGCAATATATATTCTATCTATCCAATTTTAAAAAATTGCATTTTAGTCATACGAAATTAATGGTCTACAATTATAAGCCCACATGTTATGGGCTTTTACAAGTACCCACAAAAAAATGTAAGAAAATAACCGGTATAGTCGCGAAAATCAATTCATGTTCGTTTTTTCACGTTGGTCTTCCTTTCGGAGAGAGAAATATATGTGTAAATTTGTATTTTTGGTTCTATATGATGTGCAACTGCATCTTTTGACGTCTTTTTGACTCCACAGTTGAGAAGTCAAAATTTGTATTTATATTCTAAATGTATATGAATGAGTATATGATCCCATTTTTATAGTTAGCTATCACATATATAGTTGCGAAAACTAATTTATGTTCGTTTTCTTACGAAGCTTGCTTGGTTAATTTCTTTTAGAAGGGCAAATATATGCGCAAATTTGTATTTTTGGTTTCATATGATATGCAATTGCAATTTTAGAGGTTCTCTTTTGCCTGACAGATGAGAAGTCAAAATTTGTATTTATATTATAAACGTGATCTAAATCTGCAATTGATCCCATTTTGTACACTTAGCTATTCGGACGAAAGTCACCCAATGTTTTCAAACTCAACCCGGCCATCGAACTGGAAAATTGACCGGGTCACGGGTCACTGGTTCAACCGTTGGGTCAATACCGGTCGAACCAGTGATGGTCATAATTACGCAATAAATATTAATTAAATAAAATACTAATATTTATTATAAAATTTTAAAACATAAAAATTTGATATTTCCTATTTTCAAAATCATTTTTAGTTCATATAGTTATATCAAAATCAAGAAAAAAATTGAGAGTTTTTTAAATAAATAAGAAAAATTATGTTTAAGTGATAATTTTCGAATTCATGGAACAAAAATCAAATGTACATCACAAATGACATAATTGCTACATCATTGTATAATAAACCAACAATTTTAAAGAAAAAAACTTAAAAGCTTTAATAATTTACAAACCAACAAAAACTAAAACGGAAAAGACTAGAGTTTTACAAATAATATATTTTGATTTGATTTGATTTGTTCGAATGAAAGATTTTCTTGAGAAATTTTCTTTGAATCATGTTGGATGAGCAAAATAATAGAAGGTTGGTGATTTTTTGCGAAAAAATTAAGTTTTAAGCTTGAATTTTGGTATTTATAAAAACCGAACGGTTCGATTGACCCGGGACCGGTTTTACCGGGTCACTGGTTCGACTGATGGGTCGAACGTTTTTTGACCAAATTGACCGGTTTTGAGCCAAAACGGTTTTGTGGGTCTAACCGATTCGTTTTAAGGGCCGGTT
Organism: Verbascum thapsus; assembly: GCA_963669365.1. Taxonomy (NCBI): domain Eukaryota; kingdom Viridiplantae; phylum Streptophyta; class Magnoliopsida; order Lamiales; family Scrophulariaceae; genus Verbascum; species Verbascum thapsus. The sequence goes on from OY770111.1 coordinate 16,936,237, forward strand.
CCGGGTCAAACCGGTTGAACCGGGCGGGCCGGGCTGGGTTTTAAAACATTGAAGTCACCCTTATAATAAAGTGGGAGGCAATCTCAATTTAATTTTGAAATTCGAAATCCAAAAATCTAATAGGCAGCTATAAATAATATTCTATAACTAGCTTCAAATTCCCCCCTTCGGTTTAGCTTGTGTTTAATCACACAAGAAAATCATAGTAGCTATTTTTGTATACTTGTGACACTAGTGATTTAACATTCAATAATCACTATGGAGTTTTATTTGGCAAAATAAATTATTTCAATAATCAAATATTGCAATACAATTTATTTGATCGAGTAAGAAAATTAAATAGTCTCAATCAATGAATAATTGATTATCTAATTAATGAGAATAAATTTTCAACAACACTTTTAAAACGGGATTATTGAGTTTATCTAACATTACTCTATCAAGTGATGGGAAATGTTTTTCTCCTTTATTATGGTGAAATTGTACTGCCTATCAATAGAATGGGATGTCATTTTCACTTTCTCGTTTTTCATAGAAGAATTAAGAAATCTTATTTTGAAGGATTGGATAAGTTTTTTTATTTTAAAAAAAAATGTTTGTTTGTGAGAAATGAGATTGATGTGATTTTTATTTTATAAGAAAATCTATACATTTTTAAGTAAATTCAATAATTAACACATAAAAAATGAGAAAAAGAGGAGATTAGGCCGGGATAACTATAATTAAATGAGGTTATAACATCAAATTTAGATAATTGTTTGCACCATCGATTAATTAATCAAAATCGGTTTATGTAACTAAATATCCGAATTTTCTTGTAAGTACTAAAAATGAGAAAATTCTATTTTATCTCAATAGAGTTATCTTAAATCACTTTTAGCCCCACACAAATTTTAATAAAACTTTTTAATCTATTAAATTTTAGATTTAAATATTTTTTATTCCATTCGTTTATTTTCTAACATAAAGTATGTATATGTGGCGGGCACATTATTAGTCTTAACAATATAAAAAAAAATTCAATTAAAATTCAAAATATTAATTAACAAACAAATAAAAACAAAATTTTCATATTAATTTTGTATAAAATATTAAATAATTTGTTTAGATCAATATGTATTTTAAAAATAATTTCGTCTCAAGTTTTGATTGGATAGTGCTGTCAAAACAACTGGCATGCTAGCCAACTAGGGAGGCCCTCCAAAATGTATGTCATTAAGAACAAAAAATAATTAAAGAAAAATAATATTTATGCTAAATAAATAAATAAAAATTAAAAATGTGATTTTTTTTTATTTTTTGTCATTTTCAGCTCGTCAGCCTTTCAAAGCATAGGACTACTGGACGGTTTGGTCGGTCGACTATGGCAGCCATCACAAATACCTTTTTTAGTTAAAAACAAAAAAAAAATTAAAAAAAAATTAAGTTTTTTTATTTTGATTTTTGACTAAACAAAATTTATTTATATTTTCCTAAACTTTGAAACCAGGAAATGTATTACTTTTAGCTTTTGGGTCAATCATTTAGTTAAATTATTGCTAATAAAATGCGTCAACTAATTAAAAGAATTTTCAAAGTTATTACTTATTACTTAATCAACACTTAGCCCAATTAAGAGGAATTCAAACCTTGAATGTTGTGGCCTTGGTCACGGGTTCGAATCCTGATGAAGGAATGCTTATTTGCCTTCTCTGCTGTGAGCCTGTCAGTTATGGGCAACCTAGGCTGATTTACCTCTCTTGTGTGGTTTGCAGGCTATTATACAAGAGCGGGGTTTTTCCAGTGCGCACCTAACGGTAGCGGCTGCGGGTTCCCTTATCATAAAAAAAAAAAGGAATTCAAACCTATAGAAAATACAATGAAATCTAGGTCAAGGACATATTTATTTTTTATTTTATTTTTTTAGTTTTATCTTAATCGACTTATATTAAATTTGTAGTTCGGTTGAAAAATTCTAGCATGAATCAAGTGTGTCCTTGTTAAAAATAATTATGTAAAAAATAATATAATTATTATGCAATTGATTTAATCGCGAAGAGAAAATGGTCAAATTAAGTAATATTAAATTAGATTTGAGGCTATTTATGTAAAAAATATTTGGAAAATGCTATCTACTACTGTTTTAATTTGTTAATGTTTCTTCAGTTTTGAGAATTCTAACTTTAGCATGCAAATATATAATTTTAGGTTATTTCTACGGGTTTTAGTTCATTTTTTTAGTAAGTTTTAATTCATTTTTTCTTCAAGATTTAACAAAAAAAAAAGACATATATGTTAATAAATTATTTTATATTTTTCTACCCTAAATAAATCTTATGTGCTTGATTATTTTTAGAATAATTATATACTTCAACAAAGGGTAAATTGTTTTTCACATATTTTTAAAATTTTCAGAAGTTTCTATGTTTTTTTTTAGAATGTAGATAGATATCAAGCAAGTCATCTAAAATGTATGATATTTTCTTTAAGAGTTTAAGTTTTTAATTTATTTCAGAATATTATCTAACTTTGTTTAATTAACATACAATTTGAATTGAAAAATGTAAATGAATTAACATATCAAGCAAATCCAACTTGCCTTTTGTTAAAAGGAAATGTTCACATTGGGTATATACCAACATTTTTCAAAAGGACAATCAATTTATACAGTATAATAATATAGTGTACTATTTTGTATATATATATATATATATATGCATTTTACAGTCAATAATTACATAAAGACAAATAAAACATGATAAATATCTTTCTTGTCACCCAAATTTATTCAAATGTTTCTTGAGTGTTAATCATGATATAAAACAGTACAAACTTGTTGATTAAATACAAGATAAAAATTCTAATGTATGGTCTAAACTTAATAAACTTCTTTCAAAAAAAGAAAATACAACATAAAAAAATACAAAATAAAATGCGTATTGAAATTGTGCTTATTGTCATGCAAAACCAATTTTTTCTCGTTGTGTTGTAGGTATTTAATTTTCTAATTCCAAAAGCTTCGCATTAAATATCATTTTAACAACATAAACACGATACAAAATTATAAGCATATGCATAGCATATATACTTCAATTTCTCAACTTCGCCTATAAATTAAGCTCGAGTTTAAATTTAAATTTTAATGTTGTCCAAATCTATATTACCATTAAATCGAAAAACACATCACCAATTAAACTAATATTTATGTAAATCCGTTTTTACCCAACTCGACTTAACACTGAATAGTAAAGTTTGACGAGCTTATCATAATATTCAAAACGAACTCAAAATTAACTCATTATATTTTGAAATAAAAGTAAACTCTAATCAATTCAATTGCAACAATAGAGAAAATTGTATTTTTTTGTCATGTAACTTTTTTCAATTTTAATTTGATCTCATTTATTATGAGTTTTTCAAATCTAATAATGTGTCTCATACATAATCTCACTATTAAATCTAACTGTCAACTTCATTAATCAATATTTCGACCAGACTTTTTTGAGAGATTATAATTTATATGTATAAAAGACCCTTAATATTAAGTAGAAATATCGTAATATTTATGTCTATGTATTTACACCTAAATTCTTTTAGAAAATATCATTTAAAGTGATGACTACATAATTAATTTTTAAATTTTGAATTAGAAGATTAAATATAAATTTATAATAAATGCAACGAAAATTAAAATCAAACATAATTACGAGACGAAAAATATATAATTTTTCCTATAAAATGGTATTAAAATACTCATTGAACTCTCTCATAAAGAAATACAAAGGGCCACTGGAATCTTTCTCTTCCCCTACCCCCACCCCACCCCACCCCCCTAACACATCTCACTATTAATTCCAAAATTATAATCACAATATCATCTCTCAACTCCACCAATAATCTCTCATTCTCTCTCTCTAAAATACACACAGCTTTCATAAAAAACAGCTAAAAAATCAACTACATTAATTATATCAGGCAAGTTTTATTACTATTGATCTATGTATTTCTCAGTTCCATTCATGTTTTTATGCTTCTGTTTTGTGTGGATTTTTGTTTGCTGTTTTCGATCGTTTAATTCTGATATTTTGATCTGGTTTTCTATTGATGCACAGTAGTTTGAAATGATTATTAGTTCATTGATTGGATCCATGATTATGTGTAAAAAATCATTTCGATTTCGATCAAATTTTTTTCTTGAAGTTTTTTGAGTTCGATTCGGATACAGTGATCTTCTCTGCAATTCTATGAAGTACCAATTTATTTTCATTATTAATTTTTTTTTGGTAGCAGAAGTTTTAAAAGTGATTTTTGAAATTTAATTTGAGGGAATATCCAGCTGGGGGTGTAAAGGTCATGTTCAATAAACTTTACAACTAATTACAGCTAATATTGTGGCTAAATTAACCAGATCAAGTTTACATACATATATATATATATATATATATCTTTTTGATGTTTGGCAAATAATATTGATATTCACAAATGATACTAAGTGATCTTACCATATATAGTAAAATCCACTCCTCTCAAAATTGTCTAAAAATCAACCTAGATTTTTCAAAATTGATTTCTTAGTAAGTTAATTCACCTTAATAGGTTTATTAATTTAATATTCCAACAATGGAATTTAATTAGTATATTTATGTAGTATATTAAATAGAAATGAAAATTTTCATAATATTATTTTTCGTTTATTTTTGGTAAGCCTAGATCAGCGCACATTGTTTCGTCAGTAGAGCCAGCCATGTTCATTTTTTTGTCTTTAATTGGGATTTAAAAGTTTGGTGAAATATTTTTTTTTAAAGACGGTCGGGATTTCCTAACTTTTGTGGGCTCCATTAATTATGCTAAAACAATTTTAATTTTTATATACTTAACTTTTACTCATAAAACTCTTTTTTCTAACACGTATTTGGAAAATGAATTATATTATTGTTAATTAAAGAAATGGAATCTTTTCTAAAATTGTGTACTCTTGGGTCACAACTCACGAGTGTGCAGTCAGCAATTATGATGCGGTGGGGTCCCATTAAAATGTTATATTTTCTTATTTTTATATAAATTCATATTCTTAATTATAGCTATACTTTTGATTATTATCTTAGGGTTTTTTATCTGTATAATACAGAAACTTTAAAAAAATCCAAAATTAACACAATTATAATATAAAACGACAATGAGATTTCGATCTTCAATGATTAATATATTTTTTATTATTTATTTAATATTTAATTTATTGAAGACGGCATTGGTGATGCCATCTTCAGTGTTTTTGGATATGATTGAAGACGGCATCACCATTGCCATCTTCTGGTTTTTTTAATTATTAGTGATTTATTATTACTAATTTGGGTACTAAATTGTTGTTGATTAATTCAAAATTAGTATAAAATGTAGGATAAAATGCAGTCCGATGCAAAAAAATTGGAAAATAACCATAAAACATTTATTTTTTTTGACCGAAGCGAAAGAGAAAAGGTAATACAGATAAAATATATGATTTTAAATATAATTTAATAAAATAGGAGTTTTTTTGCTTATTTTTTAATAGAGAGCAGTATTTATCAATTTTAAACTTAAGGGTATTTTCGTAATAACCCACAACCTTTTCTGCTATAAATTATTAAATGTGACCAATTCGAATTTAATGCCTCTACTAATGAACAATAAAAAGTAATTATGTAGTAGTATCATGTTATTATTTTTTAAATCAATAATAATTACAAACAAGAAGAAGATGGCAATGGTGATGCCGTCTTCAATCATATCCAAAAACAGTGAAGATGGCATCACCAATGCCGTCTTCAATAAATTAAATATTAAATAAAAAAAATATATATTAATCATTGAAGACGACAACCCCGTTGTCGTTTTATATTATTTTCACAATATATTTAAAACTGTGGTAATTTTGGATTTTTTTAAAGATTCTGTATTATACAAATAAAAAACTCTATTATCTTAATGTAATGAATATTTTAAATCATTACACAATTCTTGAGGGACCTGTTGTTGATTGAAGCACTCGGATATTATGTTAATTATGTATTTCAGTAATTTTCATCAAATTTCAACAAATATAAAATTTCAGCAAAATTCTTTATATTATCAAGTACTTAAAAATTCCAGCAATATTCATCAAGTTTCACAAATATATTTCAGAAACATGCATTAAAATTTATAAATTTCAGAAACTTTATATCAGAAATTTCAGCACTATTCATCAAATTTTCAACAAAATGTTTATATCCTCAAATGATTCAAATTATAGTAATATTCATTAACTTTATAAATTTGTAAACCTTGGACATGAAGTACTTGAAATTTTCAGCAACATTGATCAAATTTCAGAAATATGCATTAAATTTATAAAATTTCAGAAAATTTACATCATCGAATGTTTCAGAAATTCCAGCACTATTCATCATATTTTCAACAAAATGTTTATCATCTATATTCATTAAACTTATAAATATCAGAAACTTCATACCATCAAATATTTTAGAAATTTCAGCAATACTTATTTTGTTTCACAAATTTTGAACAATATATATATATATATATATCATCAAATTATTCAAATCTCAATCTCTTGACAATAATATTGTACGTAAATCATTATTCACTTTGTTTAAGTTTTCTGAACTGGCTGATCAATTTGGTGTCTAGATAGAACAATATATCTTATTTTTTTGTATAAATATTCAGGATCTCAAATTACATTAAGACACAATTTACTCAGCCATGGCAGACGAGACACTTATAAGTCACGAAATACCAGTAACGAAGGTAGCAGAGGATGCTGAGAGCAATGGTGTTCCTGTTAAGGTAAAATCTCTACTTGTTTTGAATTTATTTGTGAATTTATTAATGTTATTTAGTTGGATTTTTGTAAAAATTGGCTAAATCGTATAGAAAAAAGTTAAAAACAACCCGAAAATAAGTTTTGATATCCAAAAATCGATTAAAATATTTACTAATCTCAAAAAATCATTTTACAAACTTCTTTACATTTTTGTTGGACTAAATTACTTTTATTTCTATGTTGAAACTTAAAAGTTGATCAATTGATTTTTTTTATCTATTTATTTTTCTTTTTGGAAAATTTTAAATTGATAAGTGGCATTATAAAATTTTCATTTTTTAATATTATGTGCACATTTTATTTTTGACTTAGCATGGCAATTATCTAAAAAAATACACTTTTTATAAGAAAATAAAAAAAAAACCCTGAAAATTTGATAGTAAAATCATAATTAATATCAATTATCAATGGCATGATTCTTATTTTTGTGTAACTCTAGTAGCATATTGAGAGACAATGCATGATTTTAATTCTTTCAGATAATGGAAGAAGACACTATAAACAAAATTGAGACAAAAGTAAAGAAAGAAGACGAAGAAACGAACATCGAAGGCGAGTTCATAAAAGTAGAAACACCTAAGGATCCCGAGCCAACCAGAGAGTTGTTAGAATCGCACGAGAAAATCAAAGAGCTCGAAAATGAACTGCAGAGAATCTCCAGTGTACTTAAGGAATCTGAATCTGTAAACACACAGTTGAAAGATGAACTCTTGCTGAAAAAAGAGCAAAATCAAGAAATCGCAAAGAAATACGAAGATCTCGAAAATAACCACAAAAATCTACTCGAGAAAATATCCGAAGCTGAAGATAGATACAAGTTAGAGATAAAAACATTGCAAGAGTCTTTACATGCACAAGAAGAAAAGCATAAGGAGTTGGCGAACGTGAAGGAAGCGTTTGATGGTCTAAGTATTGAGCTCGAGAATTCAAGAAAGAAAATGGAAAATCTCGAGCTCGAGTTGCGAAATTCTAGCAACGAAGCAACTAAATTCGAGGAATTGCATAAGGAAAGTGGCTTGCATGCTGAGTTGGAAACGTCGAAAGCTTTGGAATTTGAAAAATTGCTCGAATTGGCGAAATCGAGTGCCAAAGATATGGAGGATCAAATGGCTACTTTACAAAACGAGTTGAAAAATTTGTACGAAAAAATAGCCGAAAATGAGAAAATCGAAGAGGCGTTAAAAAAGGCGAACGATGAGTTAGCTTCAAAGGAAGCTTTTATAACTCAATTGGCTCAAGAATTGGAACTTGCGAAGGCTTTCGAAACGAAAGCTAAAGAGGATATTGCGTCGCTTAAAGAAAACGTTTCTCAACTTGAAGACGTCAAATTGGCAAAGGGAGAAATCGAAGAGCTTTTGAAAAGCCATGAAGATAAAATCAAAATCATGCAAGAAGATTTGGACAAAGCAAGTAAAGAAAAAGAATTATTGCAAGACACCATAGCTGATCTTACAGACAACTCTGTACAGATTAAGGAGGTGTGTAATGACCTCGAGGTGAAGTTGAAGCAATCCGATGACAATTTCTTCAAAGCCGATTCTCTTTTATCCGAAGCTTTGGCGAATAGTAAAGAACTCGAAGAGAAATTGAAAACCATAGAAGAGCTTCATACCGAGACTGGACATGCCGTTAACACTGCTAACCTGAAAAAAGTCGAGCTCGAGGAAATGGTACAAAAGTTGAGTTTGGAATCTGAAGAAGCAAAATCGCGTTCCATTGCAGCAGAACAAAGGGTCGTTGAGCTTGAACAATTGCTGAATTTAGAAGAGCTAAAAAGCCATGATTATCAAAGAGAGCTTCGAGAGTTATCCGAAAAATTATCTGAAATTAACGGCGATTTAAAGAAGGAGATGGAAGAGAAAATGCAATTAGGTACACAGGTGGAAGATTTTGTGTCGAAAGTAACTGAGTTGGAGTCTGAATTGGGAAAATCGACAGCTCGAAACTCGGAGCTCGAGATTGAACTAAAAAATGCCATTGAAAAAAGCTCCGAGCACGAGGGACGTGTTAATACACTTCATCAACGAAGCCTCGAGCTCGAGGATTTAATGCAGAAGTCAGATTCTAAAGCAGGGGATGCTGGGAAGAAGGTGAGTGAATTAGAGCTACTTCTTGAAACTGAAAAGTATAGGATTAAGGAGCTTGAAGAGCAAATTACCTTACTAGAAAAGAATTGCGAGAATGTGGAATCAGAAGCGTTGAAAAACGGTAAAAAGGTATCTGAACTCGAGACGAATCTTGAGGTTGTCGAGTTGAAAGCGTCGAGCCTAGAGGGTGCATTGCGAGCTTCAGAAGAGAAGGAAAAAGAAACGACGGGATTGTTGAATTTATCGATTGAAGAGAACAAAAACTTAAAAGATGCATCGAGAAACTCGAACGAGAAGCTATCTGAAGCTGAAAATCTACTTAATATATTGCGGGACGAACTGAATATTTCGCAAGAGAAATTGGAGAGCATTGAAAGTGAACTTAAGGCTACTGGTTTAAGGGAAAATGAGCTTTTGGATAAGCTTAAGCAACAAAACGAGCATTTGGAGAAAGCGAATGCAAGAACCATGGAGCTCGAAGTGTCACACGAGACCCTCACAAGGGACAGAGATTTCGAGGCAAAAGCCTTGTCTGAAAAAGTACAGAATCTTGAAAATGAAGTCAACAGTTATCAAGAGCAGCTTGCTTCTCATATGAACACAATAACTGAATTAACAGAAAAGCACTCTAAAGTGTCTGAACTTCATTCGGCTGCTGAAGCTCAATTGGAAGAAGCTATACATAAATCTAGTGTAAGTGATTCAGAAGCCAAGAATTTGCTTGAGAAGCTAAAAGCTTTTGAAGCACAAGTGAAAACTTACGAAGAACAGGCTCATGAAGCATCTGCACTTGTGAAAAGTCGAGATTCAGAATTGGAACAGATAGTTGAAGCTAACTCAAAGCTTTCTCGGGATTTGGATTCATATAAGACTGAGTTAAGTGATTTACAAACAAAATTGTCTATTATTTCGTCAGAAAAAGATGATAAAGTTGAAGAACTGAAAAGGGCTAGAAATGAAATAGAAGAGCTGACACATCGGCTTGCTTCTGAAAGCGAGAAGCTACAATCTCAGGTTCGTATTGTTCAAAAATGTATCTTTGCAAACTCATGAAATATGAGTCGAAATATTTATACGATTAACATCTTTATCGTGCAGATATCTTCTGTGATGGAAGAGAATAATTTGCTCAATGAGACATTTCAAAGCACCAAAAACGATCTTCAGACAATGATATTACAACTTGAAGATCAGTTGAAAGAACAAAAATCGAATGAAGAAGCCTTGAAGGCTAAGTTGGAAATCCTCGACTCTGAAGCTGGCCAGAAAGCTGAGTTGCAAAATCACCTCGAGGAAATCAAGGAAAAGTTAGCAACTACAGAAGCTCAATTCAGAGAAGTGGTAATGCATATTATTTTACAATGGGTTTTTAACCCGATATTTATAAACTTGTTCTTGATAAAAGCTTTATAATTATTCCGTTTATGTAAGAAAAAAGTAAAATTTATTTTCTGAAGAGTTTGAAAAATAAGTATTATTTTGAAGTGATCATTGATTAGTTGCCTTTTTGTTGCTCGAGAACAGAAAGAGTCAAGTTCGCAGAAGGAATTGGAAAAAGAAGCTGCTTTAAAGCATTCATTTGAAGAACTTGAAGCTAAGAAGAAAGAAATTTTGCTTTTTGAAAACCAAGTGAAAGACCTTGAGCAGAAATTGCAGCTAGCTGATGCTAAATTGAAAGAAAAGGTTAGCTTTCTTACAATGACTTGCACGTGCATATGGTATCGTTATCTTTTAATATCTCCAATTATGTGAAGAATATTGAATAATTATGGAGAATATTTTGGAAAATTATCATTTTATTCACTTGAACTTTCTTAGACGAGATTCCGTGTTTGTCTAGGTACATATCTTCTGCATTTGTCAAATTTTTTCAAATAATATTGCATTATTTCATATGACTTTAGAGTGTCCCAATACATAATATTCTTATATGCTACAAACTATAAATAGCATACTATATATTATTTTTGTAAAAATCCAACGAGTAATTTATACTCTACATTATGGTTCTGCTACTAAAAACTCTCTTTCCTTTAGATAAAGTAATGGGAATTATTTAGTTTAACCAAATTCTCTTTTCCCTTTGTGGAGATCATCAGACCATTTTTTGCTAGTTATCCTCTGTGGAAAAACATTATATATAATAACTTTACACTATGAAACTTACGAAGAGTCCAAAAAAGCCATTTTTTACGAGAAAAACATTACATAAACGAGTTTCCCCTTGAAATATCTGAACTCTGGAACAAACCATTTGGATTCCATATTGTATACATACAGTAGCTTACATACAATCATAGAAAATTTCGATCTTTCATAGATAAAGCATTAACCTTAATCTGAACTATACAGGATGTGGGAGGTGCTACTACTGAATCAAAGGATGAAACTATAAAATCTCGGGAAATCGAATTTTCGACATCTACTCCTTCAAAACGAAAGAGTAAGAACAAATCAGAGGCAACTTCATCTCACGCATTTTCCCCAGAAACAACACAAGTTCACACTACAAATTCATCTCCATCGTTGAACATTAAGTTCATTCTAGGTGTGGCTCTCGTTTCCATTGTTTTCGGTGTTATTCTCGGAAAACAATATTAGCTTTTCGTGTTTGGAATTTGTGTCCATGTTGAGAGTATTCATTTTTGGTTCCTTAATCACTTTGTTATTGTTGAAAACACAAATGAAGCTGTAATTTGTGTGGCATTTTGTGTTTTGGGTTTTTGATCTTCAGTCAGGATATTGGTTTTCATTTGATTCCTGATCTGTAGTTATTATTATTATTATCTGGATGGAAAATCACAAGAAATATTTTTCTTGATGTAATCAAGTTTGGTTTTTAGCTACTATTTGTTTTTTAAATTTAGTTATGCTTTAAACTTTGGGAATTTACTAAAACCCCTGTAAAATACATTTTTATTTCTAAAGAACTTATGAATGTATTTTTTCAATCTTAATTTCCATTCTAAACTTTTCATAAAAAACAAAAGTTAGGATTAACAACTTCTTGGAAAAATCTATCTTGGTCCGGGACCGTTGGTCCCGGCCAAGATAGGCCACAAATTTTACACTGGGTGGGTGGTTTTATCCACCACCCCAAGTGTATACCACCCCAACCCAAAATGAAAACTTGGGGCTAAAATTGGATCGGGACTGTTGGTCCCGGTCCAGGATAGAATCACCCCAACTTCTTTGACTAAAGTACCCTTTAGTTGATGAATTAATTCTTTAGTCAAACTTGTTAGAGTTTAAATATTTTGAATTGATATATCATAACAGATAGGTTCAATGGCACATTCCACTAGTTCACATTTATTAGTTTGACCTATCTATTGGCACATTCCACACATGTGGTTCAATGGGTTTGAATGTAGTTAAATATTATAACAGATCGATTTTAATAAAATTTCTGTGTTATTTATTTATATTGTCATTCACCATATTTTCTTGTTACTAATTCATTAAACCCACTTTATTTGTAAAATTGTCATAAATCCACCTAATCGAATAAGTTGATTCAAATTGATAATTTAAGTTCGAGTTATTGATATAACAAGAATAACACAATACAATATTCAGAATTTCCATACATATATTATATATATAATTTCTTTCAAGAAAAAAAAGGAACTAATTCGTGTATAATCCAAAAACTGAAGTGTTCAACTATTATTAAAATTAAGAAGAGTGAGTACATACATATAACAATTACAATAAAGATAAAAAATCAAATGATCACACTAACAAACAAAGAGAGTAACACAATTAAACCACAAATCTGTAAATTAATGTACATTGAAATTGAAAAATATAATCAAATGTGAACATAATTATTTAATTGGATCCTCTCAGAAACAAGCATCCAATACACAGCAGCAACATAAGGCAGCACAACTGAAAAATAAAACCAAAATTAATCTCATTAGTACATTATTATAATCCTTAATTGTAGCACCTAATAATCAATTGCACCTATTTCTTGAAAACAAAAATTATTCATCAAGAGTAGCATCTAATTTGGTGTGTGGTTTATTTACATAATAGAAACAAGAATCGATAATTTATTTCGAACCAAAATTTAACCGAAAAAATCATTTTTGATTGAAAAATATTCGGTTTTTAGTGCTATTTCAGTTTTTTTCGAGTAAACGCTAATTGTCTAAATACAAAAAAAAAATAGAAAGAAAAAAAAAATTCAAATAATAAAACTAAAATATAATGGAAAAAAAAAATAGTGAATTAAGATGATAATTAGAAATGAGAAAACTAACCATCCTTTCCAGAAGCCATCGCCTCTGGACTGAGTGGTGACCGGCGCAGTCTGCTGATCAACCTGTTGTCCATCTTTCACCGGATAACCCGCCGGCGGCGGCGGAGCCATGTAACCGACCTGTGGCTCCGCCGGGTGCGCGGTGGCTGTTGGTGGATAACTTAAACCTAGATTCTGGTTGTAGTTACTCATGTTGAAAGTTTGAAAGAAAAGAGAGTAGAATAATTGATATAGTGAAAGCTAAGAAAAGATATTGTAGATGAGATATATACACATATATGTCTGTATATATATGTATATATATAAGCAGTTGGGGTGGTTGCGTGGGGGACGAAGGAACCGAGAAGGCGGCGACGCCGCGTGGGGTAAGGCGGCGAAAGGTATCGGATTCTTTACGCGTGGAGTTGATGGCGGTCGTTATCCTTTTCATTTTCTTGACTATTTTATATACTCTTTTGAGCTATTATTATTATTATTATTATTATTATTATTATTATTATTATTATTAATTAATTATTGTTACCAATTTTATTTTTTAATATCAAAAGAAGCATTTGATTCTTTGGGTATTATTATTATTCTTTTTTTTTATTTCTAACAATAAGATTCTTTAGCCAACAAGACTAGTTTTTTTTTTCTAAGGAGAGTTTATCTTTGCTCGACAAGATTTGAGGGATAAGAATTTCTTGTCTAACTATTTTATTGTAACTTTATAATTTACTTGGGGATTTCATATGATTTGGGTCGAATTTATCGACCGATTCTCCTTAATATACCTGAAATAATTTATAAGTGTCACGTGGATAATTCGAGTCGACCCCATCCCAAACAAAACCGCACGAATCATTTATCTTTTCGGCTTTATTAGATAATTTAATGTATATTTAATTTGTAAATGGAAATACTACTTATGTAGCTAACAAGAAAAAGAAACACTAACTAGATCATTATATATTCAATTAATTACTTTGTAATTGACTATTTTTCTTAGGGCAAAATTCATTTTGCATCTCTATTATACACATTTCATTAAACACCCAATCTACCCTTAAAACCTTCAAAAATAATCATAAAAAATATATTTATTTTACATCTTTAAAATATACTTAAAAAGAAATGTTACACAAGATAAGATATTGGAATTTTGAGAGATCTAAAAATAGACACTCGTCTTTCTTAATGCCAATAGTTAAACTAATTGGTCACTTATTGTCCATATTGCTTTTAAGAATTAAACGAGTTTGACAATTTTGCTATAGAGAATTAAATAAGACATATTTAAAAAACAAAAAATTTGAAAATTAGAGGAAAATAGAAAACTTTTATTTATAATAATCTGGAATAATTGAAGAAAAACAAGAATGATATTGCTTAAATAAGGAAAACTAGAAACCTATTCTAACTAATTAAACTAGGAATTTCTACTTTACTATTATTCTTATTCTATTCTAAAAACCCTAAAAATTTAACTAACTCAAAATGCAACAAAAAAATTTCTCAAAACTATTTCACCACTCGTTATAAAACATGGAAATATTTGGGCACATTTGATAACTTGAAAAAAAAAACCAAAAAAAAAAAATTGTCTCTTGAGACAACTTTTACAATATCATCATCGTGTCACCTTATGTTACATTTGAGACAATCTTGAAAAAAATTAGCTAATAATATTGTCTCTTGAGTCATCCTTGTTTGGAACAATGACATGGCCAATTGTCAAATTGAAATTTCAATACAAAAATCAGTCATAATCTGCTGTTTATATTATTATACTAGTCTAAATTGTAGTTATACAATCAAATCAAATAATGGTGGTTACGCAATCAAATCAAATATTAATGGTTTTGACTGTTCAAAGATTTTTAAAATTATTGAAAAATGTATAACAAATCAAATTCAACATATTCAATATTATCAATTATATATTTATCGTGTGGTGGATATCGCTCTATTCTAAATGTGTAATATATGTCAATCGGACCATATGAGTCTAACGTGACATAATTTAACTATAAAGACACATATGAAAATTATATACAAATACGAAATGTAATATTTCAAATCAAATAGGAACTTCTAAATATCATACTACTCGCAATTTTCTAAAAAATTATTTAAAAAAAAAACTCTTTTATCACAACGTGAATACTATGTGATGCAATTTGCGTGAAAAATATAAATGACTAGACTTAACAAATTCATAAATAATGAACACCTATAAGATTTGTTATGCTTAAATTAATTGTTATTGATGAGATAGTTGCCTACCAAAGATGACGTGTAATTATTAGCCTAAAAAATATTTATTTAATTAAGTAATAAATATACGTGTCATCATTAGGTAGGAAATCTACTTATTACGAACTCTACACTTGGAATAAAAAATATTGTCTCATAAACTAAAATAAGATAATTGAAAATGACTTAGAAAACAGTTTCGTTTTCATTTAGCACGTAACCAAAAGTGTTCCTGCACACGTTGGTGTTGGAAAATAGTTAGTAAAAAAAAATGGACACCTTTTTTAAAACGAAAAAAAAATCGAATATTATGTGTATCCGAATACAAAATATTATTAGAAAATATTAATTTATGTGGTGAATAGATGAGTTTAGTATTTCGAATCTTTCGATTCGGATTTGTAAAAAAATGAGAAATTAAGTGTTAGGGTAAACTTCATTGCTTTGCTAATTAAGGCGAACTTAGAGAGACAGGCTTTCAAAGGTATTAAGTTTTAAAAAAATGTATCATTTTCTAATTGTTAAAAATATTAATTAACTATTTGTTAATTAGTTAATTAGTAACATATCATTTATTTGATTGGATTAATTAAATAAATAGGAATTAGTGATATTTCATATGATTGATTATATTATTAATATACAATGAAATTAATTACATAATATAACTCATACTTTATTAATGTAGAATGAATAAATGAGCTTAGTTATAATAACACACTAGCATATAATAACTCGTACTATGCACGTTTAATATTAAATTTTAATATAATATCGTGATATCAACTAATTATAATAATTATAAAACTAATAAAGAATAGTTAGTAGTTAAATTATTATTATTTTTTTAAAACTGATCGTTATATTAAATCATCTAATCAACATAAAAAACATAATAATTTCACCTTAACTATAAATTCTTGAGCTTTTTAAAAGAATCACAAAGTTTAAAATTTTAATTTGATAGGCTTAACTATAAAAATGATATTAAATTTGTAATAGAGATCATAAGAAAAGTTCATGCACATGAGTAATGCTTTAACCAAGAGTAATAAACTATAACAATATTCATATATAGTGAATAAAGACGAAAGGAAATGTCAAAGATGATTAATTTCGTTTTTCGAAGAAGCTTGACAGTTGAAATACATTAGAATTTCATAAATGACACATCATAATATAAGTCCTTGTGATTAAAACAAATAAAAAATTGGAGAGAAAAAATAGGCATAGACCACATACGATGCATTCATAGTGAATGATTTTTCATCCAAATTATGATATTAATATTAAAAATAACAAGAAAATATACTTTTGAGTATAAGTAAAAGTAAATTAAGAGTACCATTATGCAATAGGAGAAAAATAAATAAAAGGAAAATCAAAGAATAACATAATTCACACTTGAAATTGAGTTGGTTGATTGATTGAGATAAATAAGAAAATATTAACAAAAGGTTGAAAATTTTATTATATTATAAAAATTCGATTATGAAAAAGAATATAGATAGCCGTGCTATGCAAGAATATTTTTATTGATGGACACCAAATAAATCGTCAAAAGTATATATAGCCATGAAGTAATTAAGAGAAAAATAAAATGTAGTTGTCTATGAATTTTTTTATATTATATAAGAAAAATATTTTTAACTTTGACACATTAAAAGATGGAGAATTTATAAAAATAAAGCATGTAGGGTATTTAGAATGACAATTTGCATAAGAGTTAACACATATAATTCAACTGTATTGAGACTTGAAACACATCCCATTTTCTCATTAAGCAACTTACTACTCTGACTCATAATAACTTATCTTAAATGTAATTATGGGCTAAAACAAATTTATTCATAAAAAGAAGGAAAAAATTTACCTCTTTGAATTTTCTATTTCAAATCACATAATAAACATCATATCATAAAAATCTAAACACTCCCTTTATACCTATATCACTCAAATTACAAAATAATAAAATTTCATTTAATTTGACATAAAATTCAATTTACAAATAATATGTATAGTGAATTTTACATTATTTTGTTTATTAACACAGACAAACATCGAAATTTTAAAAAGAAGAAAAAGAAAAGTTATTTGAAAATTATTTAAAAAGTCATCATATATGTTAGTAAGTTAAAACATATAATTTTTCAATAGAAATATAAATTTAAATTTTAAAAGTCATAAAGAAAATAAAAGATCGATGTTATCAAGATCAAGTTGTTATTAGTCACACACTCACACTTTATCTCAATCTCCACTTCAACAAAAGAATAGTAGAAAATTGAGACAAATTTAAAATAACATTCATAAATAGTAGAAAATTATATAAAAATAGATATAGACAAATATGTTTATGTACAACAGTAAGTAATTAATGAATTATTGAAATGAAAAAACAAAAAAGAGAGTGAAATATAGTATGAGATATAAAACGAAAATGGAGAAAAAATGAGTATATCCTCCAAATGGATGCAAGAAAACAAAAATATAAACAATTTAAAGCACACAAAAAATGCATGGAAAAAATTTAGGAACCAATACTTACGTCATTGCCAAAATTTTGATTGAAAAGAATAGTTGTAGGTTTTGATTGGGAAGTAATATATAGGGTTCGAAATAATTTGAATTTCAAAATGCTTAAATTTAGGCATGAGAGTAGAGCACAATTAAAATTAAAATGCTTAAATTTAGTCAACTATTCAAATAAATAAATCTAATCTCATACCTATATCATATCATAAAAATCTAAACACACCCTTTATACCTATATCACTCAAATTATAAAATAATAAAATTTCATTTGACATAAAATACAATTTACAAATAATATATTTAGTGAATTTTACATTATTTTGTTTATTAACACAGACAAACATCGAAATTTTAAAAAGAAGAAAAAGAAAAGTTATTTGAAAATTATTTAAAAAGTCATCATATATGTTAGTAAGTTAAAACCTATAATTTTTTCAATAGAAATATAAATTTAAATTTTAAAAGTCATAAAGAAAATAAAAGATCGACGTTGTCAAGATCAAGTTGTTATTAGTCACACACTCACACTTTATCTCAACCTTCACTTCAACAAAAGAATAGTAGAATATTGAGACAAATTTAAAATAACATTCATAAATAGTAGAAAATTATATAAAAATAGATATAGACAAATATGTTTATGTGGGGGCAACCCCTGGTAGAGTTGGTAAGAGCATTTGAACTTGTGGCTTAGGTCACGGGTTCGAATCCCACTGAGGGAATGCCTATTTGCCTTCTCTACTATGAGCCTGTCAGCTATGGGCAACTTAGGTTGGTTTAACTCTCTTGTGTGGTTGCAGGCTATTACACAAGAGCGAGGTTTACCCAGTGTGCACTCGAAAGGGTAGCGGCTGCGGATTTCCCCCGTCATCCAAAAAAAAAATATGTTTATGTAAAACAGTAAGTAATTAATGAATTATCGAAATGACAATACAAAAAAGAGAGTGAAATATAGTATGAAATATAAAACGAAAATGGAGAAAAAATTAGTATATCCTCCAAATGGAAGCAAGAAAACAAAAATATAAACAATTTAAAGCACACAAAAAATGCATGGAAAAAATTTAGGAACCAATACTTACGTCATTGCCAAAATTTTGATTGAAAAGAATAGTTGTAGGTTTTGATTGGGAAGTAATATATAGGGTTCGAAATAATTTGAATTTCAAAATGCTTAAATTTAGGCATGAGAGTAGAGCACAATTACAATTAAAATGCTTAAATTTAGTCAACTATTCAAATAAATAAATCTAATCTCATACCTATATCATATCATAAAAATCTAAACACTCCCTTTATACCTATATCACTCAAATTACAAAATAATAAAATTTCATTTGACATAAAATACAATTTACAAATAATATGTTTAGTGAATTTTACATTATTTTGTTTATTAGGAGAGACAAACATCAAAATTTTAAAAAGAAGAAAAAGAAAAGTTATTTGAAAATTATTTAAAAAGTCATCATATATGTTAGTAAGTTAAAACCTATAATTTTTCAATAGAAATATTAATTTAAATTTTAAAATTCATAAAGAAAATAAAAGATCGATGTTATCAAGATCAAGTTGTTATTAGTCACACACTCACA
The DNA here is from genome assembly GCA_963669365.1 of Verbascum thapsus. Taxonomy (NCBI): domain Eukaryota; kingdom Viridiplantae; phylum Streptophyta; class Magnoliopsida; order Lamiales; family Scrophulariaceae; genus Verbascum; species Verbascum thapsus. The sequence goes on from OY770111.1 coordinate 16,955,806, forward strand.
CTTTATCTCAACCTTCACTTCAACAAAAGAATAGTAGAAAATTGAGACAAATTTAAAATAACATTCATAAATAGTAGAAAATTATATAAAAATAGATATAGACAAATATGTTTATGTACAACAGTAAGTAATTAATGAATTATCGAAATGACAAAACAAAAAAGAGAGTGAAATATAGTATGAGATATAAAACGAAAATGGAGAAAAAATGAGTATATCCTCCAAATGGATGCAAGAAAACAAAAATATAAACAATTTAAAGCACACAAAAAATGCATGGAAAAAATTTAGGAATCAATACTTACGTCATTGCCAAAATTTTGATTGAAAAGAATAGTTGTAGGTTTTGATTGGGAAGTAATATATAGGGTTTGAAATAATTTGAATTTCAAAATGCTTAAATTTAGGCATGAGAGTAGAGCACAATTAAAATTAAAATGCTTAAATTTAGTCAACTATTCAAATACAAAAATCTAATCTCATACCTATATCATATCATAAAAATCTAAACACTCCTTTTATACCTATATCACTCAAATTACAAAATAATAAAATTTCATTTGACATAAAATACAATTTACAAATAATATGTTTAGTGAATTTTACATTATTTTGTTTATTAACACAGACAAACATCGAAATTTACAAATAATATGTTTCGTGAATTTTACATTATTTTGTTTATTAACACAGACAAACATCGAAATTTTAAAAAGAAGAAAAAGAAAAGTTATTTGAAAATTATTTAAAAAGTCATCATATATGTTAGTAAGTTAAAACCTATAATTTTTCAATAGAAATATAAATTTAAATTTTATAAGTCATAAAGAAAATAAAAGATCGATGTTATCAAGATCAAGTTGTTATTAGTCACACACTCACACTTTATCTCAACCTTCACTTCAACAAAAGAATAGTAGAATATTGAGACAAATTTAAAATAACATTCATAAATAGTAGAAAATTATATAAAAATAGATATAGACAAATATGTTTATGTACAACAGTAAGTAATTAATGAATTATCGAAATGACAAAACAAAAAAGAGAGTGAAATATAGTATGAGATATAAAACGAAAATGGAGAAAAAATGAGTATATCCTCCAAATGGATGCAAGAAAACAAAAATATAAACAATTTAAAGCACACAAAAAACGCATGGAAAAAATTTAGGAACCAATACTTACGTCATTGCCAAAATTTTGATTGAAAAGAATAGTTGTAGGTTTTGATTGGAAAGTAATATATAGGGTTCGAAATAATTTGAATTTCAAAATGCTTAAATTTAGGCATGAGAGTAGAGCACAATTACAATTAAAATGCTTAAATTTAGTCAACTATTCAAATAAATAAATCTAATCTCATACCTATATCATATCATAAAAATCTAAACACTCCCTTTATACCTATATCACTCAAATTACAAAATAATAAAATTTCATTTGACATAAAATACAATTTACAAATAATATGTTTAGTGAATTTTACATTATTTTGTTTATTAACAGAGACAAACATCAAAATTTTAAAAAAAAGAAATAGAAAAGTTATTTGAAAATTATTTAAAAAGTCATCATATATGTTAGTAAGTTAAAACCTATAATTTTTCAATAGAAATATAAATTTAAATTTTAGAATTCATAAAGAAAATAAAAGATCGATGTTATCAAGATCAAGTTGTTATTAGTCACACACTCACACTTTATCTCAACCTTCACTTCAACAAAAGAATAGTAGAAAATTGAGACAAATTTAAAATAACATTCATAAATAGTAGAAAATTATATAAAAATAGATATAGACAAATATGTTTATGTACAACAGTAAGTAATTAATGAATTATCGAAATGACAAAACAAAAAAGAGAGTGAAATATAGTATGAGATATAAAACGAAAATGGAGAAAAAATGAGTATATCCTCCAAATGGATGCAAGAAAACAAAAATATAAACAATTTAAAGCACACAAAAAATGCATGGAAAAAATTTAGGAATCAATACTTACGTCATTGCCAAAATTTTGATTGAAAAGAATAGTTGTAGGTTTTGATTGGGAAGTAATATATAGGGTTTGAAATAATTTGAATTTCAAAATGCTTAAATTTAGGCATGAGAGTAGAGCACAATTAAAATTAAAATGCTTAAATTTAGTCAACTATTCAAATACAAAAATCTAATCTCATACCTATATCATATCATAAAAATCTAAACACTCCTTTTATACCTATATCACTCAAATTACAAAATAATAAAATTTCATTTGACATAAAATACAATTTACAAATAATATGTTTAGTGAATTTTACATTATTTTGTTTATTAACACAGACAAACATCGAAATTTACAAATAATATGTTTCGTGAATTTTACATTATTTTGTTTATTAACACAGACAAACATCGAAATTTTAAAAAGAAGAAAAAGAAAAGTTATTTGAAAATTATTTAAAAAGTCATCATATATGTTAGTAAGTTAAAACCTATAATTTTTCAATAGAAATATAAATTTAAATTTTATAAGTCATAAAGAAAATAAAAGATCGATGTTATCAAGATCAAGTTGTTATTAGTCACACACTCACACTTTATCTCAACCTTCACTTCAACAAAAGAATAGTAGAATATTGAGACAAATTTAAAATAACATTCATAAATAGTAGAAAATTATATAAAAATAGATATAGACAAATATGTTTATGTACAACAGTAAGTAATTAATGAATTATCGAAATGACAAAACAAAAAAGAGAGTGAAATATAGTATGAGATATAAAACGAAAATGGAGAAAAAATGAGTATATCCTCCAAATGGATGCAAGAAAACAAAAATATAAACAATTTAAAGCACACAAAAAACGCATGGAAAAAATTTAGGAACCAATACTTACGTCATTGCCAAAATTTTGATTGAAAAGAATAGTTGTAGGTTTTGATTGGAAAGTAATATATAGGGTTCGAAATAATTTGAATTTCAAAATGCTTAAATTTAGGCATGAGAGTAGAGCACAATTACAATTAAAATGCTTAAATTTAGTCAACTATTCAAATAAATAAATCTAATCTCATACCTATATCATATCATAAAAATCTAAACACTCCCTTTATACCTATATCACTCAAATTACAAAATAATAAAATTTCATTTGACATAAAATACAATTTACAAATAATATGTTTAGTGAATTTTACATTATTTTGTTTATTAACAGAGACAAACATCAAAATTTAAAAAAAAAGAAATAGAAAAGTTATTTGAAAATTATTTAAAAAGTCATCATATATGTTAGTAAGTTAAAACCTATAATTTTTCAATAGAAATATAAATTTAAATTTTAGAATTCATAAAGAAAATAAAAGATCGATGTTATCAAGATCAAGTTGTTATTAGTCACACACTCACACTTTATCTCAACCTTCACTTCAACAAAAGAATAGTAGAAAATTGAGACAAATTTAAAATAACATTCATAAATAGTAGAAAATTATATAAAAATAGATATAGACAAATATGTTTATGTACAACAGTAAGTAATTAATGAATTATCGAAATGACAAAACAAAAAAGAGAGTGAAATATAGTATGAGATATAAAACGAAAATGGAGAAAAAAATGAGTATATCCTCCAAATGGATGTAAGAAAACAAAAATATAAACAATTTAAAGCACACAAAAAATGCATGGAAAAAATTTAGGAACCAATACTTACGTCATTGCCAAAATTTTGATTGAAAAGAATAGTTGTAGGTTTTGATTGGGAAGTAATATATAGGGTTTGAAATAATTTGAATTTCAAAATGCTTAAATTTAGGCATGAGAGTAGAGCACAATTAAAATTAAAATGCTTAAATTTAGTCAACTATTCAAATAAATAAATCTAATCTCATAAAATATTTAAAACTTTCCTTTTCTTGTTCGATTTCAAAAGATTTACAACCATAAATATGGTTCATCTAATGCAAAGATTTTTAGTCAACTATTTCAAAATTATTTGAAATTAACATTAAATTTTTAGAGATATATACAAAGATATTTTGACTAAATTTGAATTTAAATACAACATTATTGCAAATTTATTATTGTATTTCTATATGTACAAATCATTTCAATAAATCTACGTATATTTAGAAAGGTTCAATTATCATTAATCAACAATGTTACCAAAAATATAAATGCTAATAAATATAATTATACTAAGTTACCTAATATGAATTTTTTAATTGAATAAAAATAATCAAAATTCTAGAAAATTAGGATTTGAGTTTAGTAGTCAAAATTAGTCAAATACCGTTTTACTATAATATATAATAGATAATAGATTATTTTATAATGTAGACGTATTATTGAATTAATAGAACTAAGTTGAAAGTTAATTTAGCCCATTAACACTAGACTTGGATGTATGGGTCTAATATGGGCCTTTCAAGTTTCTTAACCAGATCAATTTTTTCTCCACACATCAAGTTTATATCAAAAATATTGAGTAAAATTGGGCAATAACTTCAAATATTTCTTATGTATTTAATTCACTTTTCTTTTTTTACTATTTGATCGATGTCAAGTGTTGAATTCTAAATACTGAACCAATGATTTATAAGAGATTTTTTTAAATAGAAATAAAACATCACAATCTTAGATTTGAAATTTTTACAAAATTAAGAGGAAATGATCTTATGATACTTCCAAATTCTCAAGTTCTCACAATTTCTTAACTTTTAATAGTTATATATTAAGTCAAAATTTTGAAATAAGTTAATAGAAAAAACAAAACAAACAAAAACGTGTTAAAGTTGCATGTGTCGATGCGTTTGTAAGCACCTTTTTAAAAGGTTACCTCGAAGATGGAAGTCTATTTGGAAAAATATTATTTTTAGCAGTTAATTTAAATAGACGTTTGTAATAAGTTATTATTGTAAAAGTTCATTTTAATAAGTGTACATTAGTAATTTTTTAACTCTTTTTTTAGCATTTCTATAAAAGTCACTTATGTGTAACTTTACCAAACATTTTATATTTTTAAAACCATTTATTTAAAATCCATTCTACAAGTAGACTTATTTAATGAGAAGTGAATCCAAAAACATCACTTTCTAGTATATTCAAAGATTAAAGAGAAATCCTACAGAGATGAATAATATAGTGTGACTTGTATTTTGTAACACATGAAGGCATTGTATATTCAAATCATATATGTGCACTTTGGTGATTTAATTAAAAAATAAAATTAATTTAGAGTGGAGTTCTCCCTTTTGGTAATGTTTTTCTCTAAAGGGTCTCAATTTTTTTTACAACTTAAAAATATAATCACAACTTTATTACTAAATTTGTTCTCATAAATCATAATTACTTAGCTTTTATTTATCAATTTTCTGCATGGTATTAATTAGAAATATCGTGATTCTAATATTTTAATACGAGCCATGTTTTATGTTTAGAAAATAGTTTTGGTGAAGCTATTTTTCAAAATAAATTGCAAAAAAGCAAACAATTATTAGAAGTTTGTAAACTTAATAATACAAGATGAAACTATAATTCCAAAAAGTAGCCTTGACTTTGATATGTTTTGTATGGGAAAAGGCAAAATTAGTTCAAAGATTTGCTCATCAAAGTTCATCTACCAACCTATAGCAAATCATCTAATATGACTTTGGTGCACTTTATCAAACTACTCTTATATATCTTACTCTATTTTTGTCACGTTTATTATACCCTATTTAAGATTTCTATAACAAAGTCACATAAATGTCTATATATAATGGTTAACTTGCCCATATAATCAAACTAGCGTGTAACCCGTGCTATGCACGGAAAAATATTAGATAAGTTATTCATAAAAATAAAATGCTTAGTGCAAAGGTAAACGAAATTGATGTTTTCATTATAACTTCATGCTATACAAATGAATTAAACACAACATATATATATCATTATAGTTCTATAAAAGGTGAATGTGACAGAAGAAAAGAACAATTGAACAAATCATATATTTTCTGGATTATATTATTTTCTGTTCTTATAGAAAAATTTATTAGCCAAAAGAAAGGTTGTATAAATATTTTACAATTTTTAACATATGTTCAACTCAGTATGCATTCAAATTAACTCAACGGTTATGACTGATTAATTTAGGAGTTAACTATCATTCTTCAACTAAAAATTGCCCATTTTTTAAAATGAAATCTTTACACAAATTTTAAAGTTAAACTGATACTATGCATTAATTAAATAAGTTTATTTTTAATCAAATTTTTGGATTATCTAAGTTCTTTTTGTGAATTGAGATGTTAAACTAAATAAGTTGCATTGAATATTTATTATTTAACACTAAATATTGGTATTGAGAGAAAATTACAATATTAGTCATGTAAGTTATATGAGTTTGCGAAATTGGTCTCATTTTCTGTTTTCTGATTTGGTAGACTTGGTTTTGTAAATATCAAACTCGCTAATTAAGGTCAAATTTCACCATAATGTATCAATTTTGCTATTTTGGAGGTTTAAGCAAATTCCAGCCTATTTGAAGTTGGCACATGACAAAATTGATAAATGTGTCTACGTTTTTCAATAAATATGACTAAATTTGTTAGTTAAGAAATAGATGGAGAAAGTTTGTCATCCCAATACGTTCCTGACTAATTTTACAATTTACTCTTAAAATGCTTACATAGTTTATCATAGTCATAAAACTCATTGATAATTTAGTCCAAAAATACCGTAATTCTTTTTGAAATAAAAAACTGATGGAATATATTATAGACTAATAATAATTTTAAACACATAATCTTTTTTAAACGACTGATAATAATTTTCTATGTTATTGCTTTTAAAGGTGAAAGTGGTATATATTAAATATACACAAACCTGAATTTGCTCATACTGTCATTTCAAAAGGGTGTAAATGGTGTATATATTAAGGATGTAAATACTTGAACTTTACTCATAAAAACATTTATGCCACCAAACAATATTAGACACTATTAAAAATTATGTCAGTGAATTGTCATATCTAATTTAACCATAAAATTACAAAAAAAAAAGTTCAATATTGAAAAGACCACAATCGATCATTAGTTTAGCAACATAATATAAATCATATGCATTATAAACAACACATTATAATGGGAACCCAAAAAAGTAAAAATGGAATATCATGTAGAGAGATTTTCAAATTCATTCAGCAATATATATGTTAGATCATAATTTGGAGAAGCAAATAAAAATGCTAGGAATGGGAATTTTATTTTTTGAAATAACAACTGTCGCTACTAAGTTGCATTCATAATTCACATAATTTTTTGACCAAAATATGAAAAATATAAATACATTATATGCGAGGAGAAATAGAGTACAAAATCCATACCTCTATAAATTCATATTATGTTATTTGAGTAACAAACTAAATCAAACCTGCAAAGAACATAAAAATATGGCATGACTTCAAAGAAACATTAAGCACATTTCTAAAAAATTAATTATTTACATAAATCTGACCCCGAAAATAACAGTTATTGGTTGTGTATCATAAGAGCACAATAGAGAATCCAGTATATACAACGAATTTGCTACAATATTCATACCTCTATCGATCATATTCCGATCTTCGTACCTTGGATAGACGAAATAGTGCAAAGTTATTATAAACATGAATTACTAATTAAGAAACAATGTTATGATCTAACCAATCTTTGTGTAAACTCGCATTGCATTGTATGTAGTTCACACAATTGATTTATAATGAAATGAAAATGGAGATATACACAGTTTATAGTATTGTTTTAATGTGATGAAAATATACCATAAATTGGGAGCTTAATTGTTGGTAATTGATTTTGAATAATTTGTAAAAATAAAAAACTTACCATAAACTTTAATCATTCTTAAATCGAGAATATGTTATTTCTAATTAATTGTAATTACCTTTCCAAACTAATAAATATAAATTCAAAATTTGAACTTAATTACATAGTCAACCAAATTGATAATAATTACATTTCCTAACTAATAAATATAAATTCAAAATGTTAACTTAATTACATAGTCAACCAAATTGATTATAATTATATTTCCTAACTAACAAATAATAATTCATAATTTTAACTAATTACTTAGTCAATGACCAATGAATTTTTTTTAGCAATTAAAATAAATCAAAATTCTAGAAAATTAGTATTATCAAAGTGGGTCCCACACCGCTTTGCTATAATATATATACTAGCGTGTGCCCCGTGCTACACACGATATGTCATTATAAAAAAACTAACATATAAACGTATATATAAATATATGATTAGAGTCACGTATTTAAAATATATTATTACTCTAGCATGTACCCCGTGCTATACACAAAAAAATAATATAAATTATAAGTCATATGGTCATGTAATATTAATTTTTAGGAGAAATGTCCCTTTTAGTTCTTCAATTTTAAATATATTTAGAATTAGTTCGACAAACATTAAAAAATTTATCACTTTATTCGCTTAAGATATGATATATTATGTAGGTGGTATGTAGACTACCTTTTATTGTTAGAAGGACCATGATGAAATCAATTGTTATAAATATAAACCGCATGAAGAAGATGAAACGTGAATATAAAAATAAGGCATCAATTTAAAAAATATATTTTTATAAAAATCCAATAAAGAGGGTTTTTTCTCTAAATGTTAAAAGATCTAATTACTGCACTTTAGTAGGCTCGAAATCATTAAACATATACCTTATTCATCAACTAATTTAATTACACAAAATGGTATGATGATTTATACAAAAAATCAAATGGCAACCTCAATAGAAAATACTATAAAGATTTTAAAATCTAAAAAGGTAAGATTACGCTTCAAAGTCAATGACCACTAATCCCTCCAGCCTATTAAACTAACAACACATAGAATGTTTGTGTATGAAAAGTTGAAATATAGAAAAAAATGTCGATGACATAAGAGAATAACTTCTAAATATCTTCTAAATCTCAACTATCAAAGGCATCAATATCTTCTAAATCATTTTAGTTAAGTGACATTATTTGAAACAATTGTGTGCGACTATGCTATCTATGAAATGGTATGAATGCACAAAACAAATAAAATATATAGGATATAAATGAATAAAAAATGAAAGTGATTACAAAAGTACCAAATAAAAAATGTTTGTCAATACAGTATTCTAAGTGCACGAAAATTCAATAGAAATGTGAATCGAATGCTCATTTGTCTAAGCATACAAAAAAGTAAATTACACACAAAAAATTATCAATTAAAATTTCTCAAAAGATAATAACCAAGAATTGAAAGACAAATTCACATAAGATGGAAAAGTGACAAAAAGAGAAGTAATACCTTAATTGTAGCAACACAAAATAACAAAAAATTGTAGAATTTAAAGAACACCTTTTGTCATTCATATTATGTATATTATTGATGCCGATAATTTCAAAATAAATTCAATTAATGATATTACAAAATCTTTTCTTTTGAGCTGCTAGATTCACATAGAGTTAAAAAAGAGTTAGAGGGAAAATGGGAAAATTAAAAGAAAATAAATGAATTTAGTCTGCAAAAAAGCTTAAATCAAAGAAACATTACCACATTCTTTCAGGTTTCAACTCTATATACCCCATGCAAGTAATGTCTGCCACAAATAAAACGAAAGTAGAGTTAGATAACAAATACAAAAATTGGGAGAAATAACAGGAAAATAAGAAAGAAAATTAAAACCTAAATGAACTTTGTTTGTTCGAATATGGACATATATAAGATTGGAAGGTTAACAAAAATACCAGTTCATTAAGAATCAAAGAATATAACAATTTAAATTTGGAAACAGTAAATTAAGTCTTGATTAGCGTATATTATGGATATTATAAAGATCATAATAATTGATATTAACTGTAAAACTGGAAGAGTAAACTTTTGAAAGAATTGAAAATTATAAAAATTCTAAGTTAATTGATTTAAATTATGGAAGTTACTAAAAATAGTATTACATTTTGAATTTTAAGGTAATCTGCAAATTAAACGTTAGCCGGAAAGTGGAAAGTCAACATTTTAAATTTTTAAGAATCTTGTATGTTTTGGAAACTGGCTACAATTATGTGGTGATTAGCGGAATTCATAGAGATAAGATTTCACTATTCCTTTTTAAATTCTGAACTAATTAAATTAATTACACTCGCTAAATAAGTTTTTTCATTCTTCTTTCCTTTTTGTTCAAACATAGATAATATATATTAATATAATAGATATAATAATAACAATAATAGCTAATTAAAATTGGTATAAAATTTTGGAAATTCATTAAGATGATGGGAATTAAATCAGGGAGAAAATATCTTAATCAATACTCTTCCACTTTGGTTGTATACTACATTAGGAAAGCATCAATTAGAATCAATTGATTGATTTAATAATAATAAATCTTAAAAAATTAAACCAACAATAAGAATTTTCATTTTATTAAAATAATTCAAGATATGGAATGATTGAACTAAATTAATAACTTAGTAACATATGATATGGAATGATTGAATTTAAATCAAAAAATTAAAACTATATTAATAATTGTATTAAGTTATTAACTTTAAATCAAGGAAAGAGTCATTCTCAGATACTCATACAATCTTAAATAAGATTGAAATTATTCTCTTTCCAATTTAAGCATATTTTAAATTTGAAATATGAAATTCAATCCAACCAATTAATCGTTTTCAATTAAAAATAATTCAAAATTATGAAAAAATTCTATTTAACTCAAAAGTCAAACATAACTGTGCTATAATATAGTAGAAGATTTCGAAAAGAAAAATCAAAAATCATTTTATAGTATATTAAATGCAATATATACACAATCGAAACAAAAGATCAATAACTAAACTAGCATTTGTGATAATGCACCTAACACTTGTCCTTAAAGTTGATTAAAATTCTTTTAATTATAGTAAAGTAAGTTAGTCTTACATTTTTTTCTTGAATGTTCATACCTAAGTGTTAATTTTTTCTACATATATGCTCGTACTTTTAAGATAAAACAAATACGTTCGAATGAAAGATTTATCTAAAATTACTCTTTTAGTATAGAAATTGAGAATAGAAAATAAAAAAGACAACTTTTAACCAAATATTGCAAAAATACATGAAATAAAGCAATTTTTTCCTCATTCAAACGAAGCTTTCTTAAGTTAGATTAGTTAACTTTACCTTAGTAGGTTTTAAATTTCTATATTTTTAAATTTATGCTTTTATATTCATTATTGATTTAACAATTTCAATACAATTGTCGTTTTTTCATACTTAACTAAGTATAGACATTATAAGATTAAAACATCTTTCAAGTAATTAAAAAGGAATTATTACATACATACCCCCTCATATATTGTGTAATTTTCCTCATTTATTGAACATTACTAATATACACCCTCAAGGTTTACTTGTAACGTTTATAGGGAGTAAAATTGCAATAATTTTTAAACATATATTTGGCGTAATAACATTATACTCAACAAATTACATTAATAAAAAAAATTTAACACCATTAATTATTAATATTTTGTCTCTAAACTGACTGACAATTTCAAAAGAATAATCACCAATTCAGCAATACACATATGTAGATTATGTGTATATATACTTATAATATCTGCTTATTGCATATAATATCACATAAAAAATGTAAACATTAAGAAGCGTATCATATCTTAATTTTTTTTAAAGGAATATTGTATCCAACTCATATTCCATATCTGTGTTCATGCATCTATATTACAAACTGAATCATATAAATTACAATATTGGATTGAAATTGAAGATGATCATGACAGCATCAAATTAAATATCTTGTGACAGAAGCCCTATTTAAATCTTATCTCAAATTTTTTATTTATTTTATGTTATGATTGGGAATGTGAATTGAAGATATATCATCCACTCAAGCTTTATCATCATCTTACATTATTGCAAATGTTGCCACGTTTGATTAACATCTTGAAGGTTCTTTTATCATTTAAATATTATTGTTAAATATAAAAGGCCTCACTTTTACGTTGGCAAAAGAAAATTAAATTAATTTATTGTTGAAATATAGTTAATCGGAGTGGTCCTAAAAGGATTCTACAATTTCAAGCCATACATTTTTTAAATTACCCATCTAACCATAATTAATTAGAACGTGTAATTATAACTATATATACAATGTGTTAAAACACATGTTAATTAGTGTACTATGTGTTTATATAATTTAATTGTACTTATAATATTCTTAACAACTCTTTGATGACTAATTAAATCACGAATATTGTATAGAAACTTTTGTGGAAAATTACTTGAATGCATTCCCATTAAAAGATTATATAGATTTGTTACTTTAATACAATGTATGCTTGTCTGCTAACATGTTATCAACTTAAAATAGTGAATTAATACTTTGGAAACTCAATGTGAATCACACTACTAAAGTAACACATTATTATAGAAAACAATTTCAAGAATTTCTCATCATGTCAATTTTCATGTAAAGCTGCAAGAAACACATTTTTAGTATAAATGTGAAAATAAAAAAATGTGAGAATCTGAACGTTACGACTAAATCAAAATTGAGAAGAAAGTGGTAGAATTATTGAATAATTATTTACAGAGTTGCATAAACTTGTAAACAAGAAACCCTAAGTATACACAAGGAAAATATAATATACATAGAAACATAAAAAATAAAAATGAAAGATCTTATACAGTAGAAACTCGATAAATTAATACTCGATTAATTAATAAACTCTCTAAGATAATATTTTTGGTCGGTCCCGACTCGGGGATAGGGTGCTAAATTATTAATTCGCTAAAATTATAAGATAATACATTTTTGATAATTTCTATAGGTCCCATATAAAATATAAATTAATAATTCCTTATATACTACATATTACATGAATGATTTATTAATTTTTTTTGAAAAATGATTCAATTGTCTTTTGTTTTTTTGTTGAAATCAATTTCACCTTGCAAATCAATTTGCAATTGTCCTTGAATTATCCTTATTGTGTTTGCATAATTGCTAACATTCATTCTTACAATTGCTTTTGAGTGAGACTTGGATTATCCTTGTTGTGCTTGCATAATGCTATTCGAATCTTGTCGGTCATTATTGTTTTTTTCACACCTTTAAGATTAGAAGGCATGTCGTATGTGTATGATTTATTTGTGTTAGCATTATTATCTTGTATTTATATAAAAAATATTTTTTAATTATTGTACATGCATGGTACTATAATTAAGTAAAAGTTTGAATGGTGTTTGTAAATTGAATATTTCATTATAAATTAATAAAATATTAATTAATGTATAAATTAATAATTATTAATTTATCGATTAATTAATAACTCTTTTAATTAATAAATTTTTGTGGTCCCAAGAGTATTAATTTATAGAGTTTCTACTGTACTAAGATATTATACTAAGCTAATAGAAATATCCTACTATTTTTTAACAATTTTTATCTCAAATAAGTCTTACCTCTCTTAAAAAAGAGTGTGATATTTTGCATAATTTCTTGTACTTGTTCGTTATTCCTTAATATTTGTCATCTTAAAAAAGCATTTGGTGTTTCAAATGTTCTCAACTATATAGTTAGAGACAGACTAAATAGTATTGTTCTTAACATTATTTATTGAATAAAAAAATAACCATTTATCTTTTTTAAAAAATATTATCTTGCTAGTTAAATATATATAATTAGTGATAAATTAATGTTTGTTATAAATATATAGATGTTTGTAATATATTAATCTCATTTAATATATGATTATCATGCATTATGAGTATGTTATACGCACAGAAACGTAACAAGTGTAAATTTCCGTGTATGAATTAGAATATTAGGAGATAAAATATTGTAAATAACTATCAAAACTGACAAGTCGGTGGTCAGCAAAATTAATACCACTATACAATCAAATAAAAGATTTTGACATATAATTATATGATTGAATTATGAGTTGACAAATTAAACAAAACTACTATATATATCAGCAATAGAATTGTCTCAAATTCACCCCATCTCGTGAAATATAAAATATTTTTTGCTAATCTTTTTTTTTTATATATAATTTCTTCTCTGAAAATTGAAAAAACTAGAACAAAATCACCATGCCTATGGCTAAGAAGAAGAAGATAATTCTAATCCCATATCCAGCACAAGGCCATGTCACCCCCATGCTTAAACTAGCTTCAGTCCTCTCAAGCTTCAACTTCCGGCCGGTGGTGATCACGCCGGAGTTCATTCACCGCCGTATCTCGCCGCAGATAAACCCTATTAAAGATGGGATTTTATGTATGTCAATTTCCGACGGATTAGATGAAGATACGCCTCGAGATTTCTTCGCGATTGAGAGGGCTATGGAGGAACATATGCCGTTGATGCTGGAAGAGATACTGCAGAAGATGATCGGTGAAGAAGATGAAGATGGTGGTGGTGGTGGGGTGGCGTGTTTGGTGGTGGATTTACTGGCGTCGTGGGCCGTCGACGTCGGACGGCGGTGCGGCGTGCCGGCGGCGGGGTTCTGGCCGGCCATGCATGCGACTTATCGTCTGATTTCTGCTATTCCTTACTTGATCAGGACTGGAGTTATTTCTGAAAATGGTGAGTTAAAATTATGTTTAATTTTCATTATTGATTATTATAAGAAAAATAAGAATTTTAAGGATTATTGAGGAATTTCAATTTGTCAAAAAAGTTAAGAATAAGTTTGGTCTAATCGAAATATTTCATAAAATTAATAAAATTATACTTATCATATATATTTCATAATATCAATAAATTATATCTATCATATAATTAGTATAAATAGTACAAAAAATTATGTTTATCGTATAATTAGTATAAGTTGTACAGAAAATTACAGATGTCAAAGCAAATAAATTACATGATATATATTATAATTATATATATATAATTTGTTGAAGTAAGTTTTAATTATGTAATGCCCATTATCCAAAGTAAAAGCTACCATAAACAAAATAGTAAATTAATAAGTGACATATAT
The DNA here is from genome assembly GCA_963669365.1 of Verbascum thapsus. Classification (NCBI taxonomy): domain Eukaryota; kingdom Viridiplantae; phylum Streptophyta; class Magnoliopsida; order Lamiales; family Scrophulariaceae; genus Verbascum; species Verbascum thapsus. The sequence goes on from OY770111.1 coordinate 16,970,833, forward strand.
ATAGTTAAAACCGATCTTGCTAAAATCAGTAGCACATAGACATTACACATACAATCTCATTACTTTGATGAGCATGTTACTAGTATTTTGCTATGGTAAAAATTATATTCATTAAAACACTTTAAGAGTTTAACAAAATAAAATTGGACATAGAGTAGAAAGTTAACTATTCTTATATATAATGAGTTACTGCATATAATGATCAGCTCCAATTCGAGGTAGAATTTTCAATTAATATTATTCACTTAATATTTTCTCACAAATTATAACGTTGGGTGAATTTTAATCTAAGTATATATAATTTGTTTGATAACACGAAAATATGAAACTTTTTATTCAAAATAATGTATCGTATGTTTGTTTATCGATACATAACAAGTATATATAATTCATATTAATTTTATATTTTTGAATAAATTTTATATGCAAGGTATTATTAATGAAATTGTCAACTGCATAGCAAAATTAATTTAAATTTATTATCATATAATAAAGTTGACAATCGTGATATAAATGCAATTGTAATAACCATATTTAATTAATTGAATTTAGTTAAATTATAGATGCATGTGTTCACAGATCTAATTTTTCATGATTGACATGCATTGAGTCGTTGACTAAAAATACATAATTGATATACACGCGGCATCTTTTACATTAAATTGTTTTAAGGTATTAACCATTCCTATATATATATATTATTCAATATATATCTTTTGATAATATATATTTCTTTTGCTAATCCTTAAATAATTAATTAACAATTGCATTGTCAACTTGATTCAAATGGTGTAGAATGTTAGACCTCAATTATTATAAGATCTCTCTCTTAAAAATATTATCTTAATACGCCTAAAAACAAAAGGATTTTTTTTCTTTTAGTGATCAATTAAATTATGATTAATTTGCACTTGAAACCAACTGGCCCACGTGTAGGAAATGCCAAAAGACAGACTAAGGCAAAATATCTAGCTCTTTTTTTTCCCTATTTTTTAATCTAGTTATTTCTTTATATTAATTTTTCCATCTTTTATCTATTTATCAATTCCAAAATTGTCTCCTATCTGGTACAGTTACCATAGCACAAATAGCTATACATATATATATATATATGTATATATATGTTTTATCCATATGTCTATCTATATATATATCTATCTATACAGATGATATATATGTGTGTATATATGTTATACATTTATTTATTTAATGTGTTTCACATCTATTTATCTATCTATCTATTTAATGTGTACATGTGATCGAGGAGCTACTTAGAAATGTAGAATTTAGTTTAGTCTCTAAACTTTAGATCTTTTATCAACTTTAAATTTGATTAATTAATTAAATATTTAATTATAAACAATCTTTTTTATAGAATTTGAATGAAAGATCGATTTTCTAAATCTAAATATATTAAAAGAGTAATGGATATTTTGTTTATGAATTACATAATGAATATTGATTTATTGTTAAAATAAATAAATTGTTTCTTGTCATTGGTAGGGTGTCCACAAAATCAAAGTAGTCCTATATGTTTGTCTTCCAATGAGCCTATCTTGACTGCACAAGACCTACCATGGCTCATTGGCTCTCCAACATCCATACACTCAAGATTCAAGTTTTGGGTTCGAACCCTACAACGTTCAAAGAACCTTCGATGGCTCCTAACAAACACATTTTCAGGCGAATGCCCATCAAAAGTGCAACAATCGTGTGTATTTAGCAGCCATAACCCTCAACAAGTGCTCGAAATTGGGCCTCTAATCATGCAAACCGCATCAATCTCAAATGCCACCTTTTGGGAAAAGGAAATGAGTTGCTTAGATTGGCTAGACGAGCAAGATGTGGGCTCGGTCGTGTATGTGTCGTTTGGAAGTTGGGTGAGCCCGATCGGAGAAGGAAAGATAAAGAGCTTAGCGCTGGCGCTCGAAGCATCAAAGAGGCCATTCATCTGGGTGCTGGGGCCCACATGGCGTCGGGGTTTGCCCAGTGGGTACATCGAGAGAGTGGGTGGGTCCCAAGGGAAGATCGTCCCCTGGGCCCCACAAATGGAGGTGTTGAGGCATCAGGCAGTGAGTTGTTATCTCACTCACTGTGGATGGAATTCCACTATGGAGGCCATACAGTGCAAGAAACCCTTATTGTGCTACCCAATCGCGGGTGATCAACTTTTGAATTGCGCGTATATTGTTAATGCGTGGAAAATTGGTGTTAAGATTGAAGAATTTGGAGTCGAGGAAGTTGAGAGCGCGATTTGTAAAATCGTGGGTGATAAGCAAGTGAGTGTGAGACTAGAGAGGTTAAATGAGAAATTATTTGGAAAGGAAGGGAGTTTTAAAGCTATGGTTAATTTATGGACGTTTATTGAAGATTTCGGTATATAAATCGGATTGTTTGTTCTAAATCAATGTTTTATTTCATATTTTATTTACTTCTTATATGTATGATGTAACACATGTGTAATGTATAATAGATACAAAATTCAAAATAAATATAATTAAAATTTAAATAGAAGAATCAAAATAAAATGAACAACGTTCCTCATAGGGCATAATAGGTGTTTAATTTGGTGTAACTTAATGGATTATTGTTTTTCTTGGATTTTACTATTGCCTTCATTACATGCTCTATGATTATTTAATATTTATCATTTTCATTTATCAAATTAATGGAATCTATACTTCAAATGAATCTCTTACTAGCTATTTTCATAAAATGAGTTAATTAATTATTACCTTTTTATGAGTTTTTGTGTTTTAGCTTATATTTTTTAGCTATGGATCATAATTATTATTTAATTAATCTAATCGAAAAGTGTTTTTTTTTATAAAACCCAAAAAAAAAAAATTAATGCTAGGATCTATCTTGAAAGCCGTTTGACCATTCACCTGCAAGAATAAGTTTTGCATTTAAATAATTTGTACTTTTTGACCATATAATTTATATAATTCCTTTACGTACAAAGTTGTGTTTATTTATTAATTATCGATAAAAATACGTACCAAATGCATAATATAGCCATTTTGTTTATTGTATTTATTTAACACAATGAAAATAGAAACAATTTCGTCAAGCATGATTTTGCAGACTTTTGAAGTCAAAGAATTGCAGATTTGATGCCTATCTTTATAGGACATTGTCAAATACCAATGTGTTACATGTAATAAATATTCATGTTTGGATACCATTATTCAATTGACCATAAATTAATTGTAGTAACTAACTATTCAAGACGAGATGAATTGTTAGGAGTTCGTTTGAATTTGATCGGTTAAATATAATAAACCTGATTTGAACATTTCATTCTTTTATTAAAAGAATTTAAAATTATTATTGCCTGATTAAGAGAAATAAATAAACATTAAGATATTTAACTTGAACTTAACTCCTTTTCAACTTCTTAAAACTCAAGTCAAAGTACTATTAAATCAAATTCAGCCATATTTATTAATATGCTACAATAATTTAGTGCTATCACAAAATTCCGCTTGGCACAATTCACCTATTGATACTTATGTTGATACAATAAATTACTCAATTTAGGTAAATAACATTAAAGATTACCATATTGTATTTGAAATATTATAAACAAAATATTTAATCTTAGGAACCAAAATTCACAATTTAAATTATGAGGAACCAATATGAAAAAGTAGATATAGTCTTATGCTAATGTAACTTAGTTTTTCTATACTTTAATACTAGTTATTAACTAATTGAAATATTTATCAATTAATTGTAAATTATTGGATTTGTTAATCATGATATGTGTGAAGTAGTCGATAAATAATTATAGTAGTAACTAAAGATTTATTAGGCTAATAGTAAAATTATCAAGTCTTTAATTTCAATACGTCATAAATTGTAATTATTTTCTTCTTATTTAAAATCTGGGAAAAATGCAAAAAAAAACCCATGTGTTAATCCGAAAATGAAAAAAACCCATGTGTTAATGAAATAGGCTGAAAGACACCTTGTATTCTTCAAAAGTCTGCAAAAAATACCCGCGTGCTCATTCCGTCAAATATTTTTAACACTGTTAATTTTTAACCTGTAATGCCCAATATACCCTTCTTATTAATAAATGTTTTTTAATCTAACTTCAATTCTCATCTATCTAAAGAGAGAAAAGGGGAGGAAATCAAATCTAGGGTTCCACCAAAATCAAATTTTTGCATCAAAATTTTTATTGTTTATGCTTGAAGCTTCACTTTCGACCATAGCCTAACACTCGAAGAAGCTTCTTTTTCGATTTTTTTGTAAGTATTTGTTGTGTGTTTTTTCTTAATAGTTGTAAATGGTCTACGCCCAACACCTCTCCATATTAAGATCCTTCCAGTAACATCACCTGCTACTACCACATTTTCCGTCAGATGAAAAGCCAGAGTGGTAAGTGATTTTGTATGATGCAAACTGATTTTTTTATAACTCACATTGTCAGAATCCTTCGCTGGAATTTCCCATATCCTAATCTTGCGCTTTTCATATACTCCAATAAATTTTCCTGAGGGACTAATGTTTATCGAACCCGGTTTTGTAACCAATTTTGTTGTCTTATTATTATATTTTAGTCGCATTTAGTTGACATCCTACACTAAGAAAGAGGTGCAATAAAAAATATTAAACAAAAAATGTACTAAAATATAAGGGAAGAAAAATGATAATGTAAAAAAACAATATAATTCAAAAAATAGTGTTTGACTACTCGAATATAATGTTAAAAATAAACATTAAAGTATTATAATAATAATATAAAAAATATTACCTTAAATGTTGAATAAAGTGGGTACACAATTAGAAAAAGAGAGTGAAGAGAAATGAGATAAGAAAATATAATTTTTGAGTAAAAGTAATGCATCCTACCTTTTATAGTTTATGAGGGGTAAAATGGACAAATCTATATATAAATAAATGTGAAAAGCAATAAAAAAACATTCATCTTTGCAGAACCAGCGAGTGAACATCAAACATGTTAACTTTAACGGAATTGGTATTTTTTGCAGACTTTTGAAGAACACAAGGTGTCTTTCAGTCTATTTCATTACATTTTCGGATTAACACATGGGGTATTTTTTCATTTTTCCCTTAAAATCTTTTGGAGTTTGTGTAGGCTACGCTTAAAAAGCTACTCTTTCAAATTTGTGGGGTTAGAATATCTTTTAAAATTTAAAATTTAAAGCAAAAAAATTATAATAAGTAAATAATTCCTATCCAAAAATAAAAATTGCAGTAGTAATAATATTGAATATTAAACGGCAATATAAATTTTACAAGGCAAAGAAGCTTGACTGAGACACGGTTTGTCGAGACTTGGTTTTGTTTACCAAATCGCGCGTTAGATTCTTGTCCTATCCTAAAACCTCATTAAATTCTCCTTTCCCTCACTCCAATTTCACTTTTTTTTTGGTATTTTTGTATAAACAAACAGATATATTGGATTATTTATTTCCATTTTCGTGTGTTCAAGGTATGTTTCTCTTTCACTCTTGTTCAATAATACGAAATTAGTCTAATTATGATGATTTCTGGCTCAATTTCTGCTTTTGTGATTCTTAAATCAAGCTTATTTTTTTGTGGGTTTTCCTGTAATTTACATTTTAATCTGACCCATAAGAAAAAGATTTCATTTCGGGACTGATTTGGTTCAAATTTATGATCAAGAGTGATATATGATGAATATGGTTAATGGGCTGTAGTTTTTAGTAGTTAATTTTGTTTCTTATTGTTATAATTATTATTATTAATTAGTGGGTTTTTGGCTCTTGATTCATAAATTAGGTTGCTAGGGAAATAAGAGTTTTAGTGGAATAATGAGTAATGTCAATTATGGTTCAAGTTCAAGTTCGAGCTCGAGTTTGAATAGTAGTATAGAGGATGATCATACCATTGCTGCAATGTTAGCCGAGGATGAAAAATTTCGATATGATGGCAAGCTTGGAAACCGGCTTTCGCATTTGGACTCGATCCCGGTATTGTATATGATCATTTCTTTGATTATATAACTTGTTAATTTTGTTGAATGATGATTGTTTTATATATATATATATATGTATGTTGTGGAGGAGATTATAATCTTGATTTGGTTCTTGGTTATGATAAAAGTTCTTGTTGGAACACTATATGAACATGAAATCATTTTTCTTTCTTAGTTATTAGATTTGCATCATGAGACTTATTTTAGTGTATTTGCTTCTTCTTTTTGTAATTGTGAAATACAGAGTTATTGATTGAGTGGTTAAGGTGTAGGAAATAAATGCACATTGATCACATTAAGTAGATTACCTTTGTTGCTAAAAAAAAAGCAATTAAGTGTGTGGATTTTGACAATCTATTCATCGTTAGTGAAGTTGGATTCGTTTCATAGTCATTGTATTTGTGCAATATCAAAATCATTTAATCGTTTTTTTAGAAATTTGATAAAAACTCATGAGAAATATATATATATATATATATTGGTTGATTTTGAGACGATTTGTAGACTCACAAGTTTGTGTGGTATTTGCAGCACACTCCTCGTGTCATTACAGCTATACCTGATGAAAATGATGCGACTTTAGACCACGGGAGGCTAGCTGAGAGGTCATATTTTATCTTTATCTGCATTTTTTGCATTTGTTGTTTTATAAATATATATATATATATATATATATATATATTTTGTTTGTACTAGAAAATGTTAAAGAATATAAATCAAATCTTCTGGTGTAAATGTCTCTAATATATATTATCTACTGAATTTTTTATATATTTCGTAATGAGATTTCAAATGGTATAGTCCAACGTTTCATTTCTTAGTTTTTGATGATAGTTTGAACCGTTATTCGAGGGAGGTAAAAATGCATTGAGGATTTGAAATATAAACTTCGAAATATTTTTGTATTTAAAAATTGACATTATTGTACTTTATGATAGTTTTGTAAGAATATATAAAGTTAAATGGTAAATTATTAGTTGGGTGAACTAACATATTTGATTATCATCAGGCTCGCGACGTATGGCTTAGCTGAAATGCAAATTGAAGGAGACGGAAATTGTCAGGTTGTTTATTTTATTTTTATTATTATTACTATTCTATCAACAATTCATGGTCTTGTTTACCAGTTTTTGTTTCGTTTTTTTTATTTTTTTTCGGTGGAAAAACAATTATATATTGCTGGATTAAATATTTAATCGCGCCCCGTTTCTAATGGCATTTGTTTTAAGTAAACTTATTTTGGTTGCAATATCGATTTTTTATCATTTTTCTTGGTATAATTTTAATTAGTTGATGTTTAATTACAGTTTCGAGCCCTTGCAGATCAGTTATTTCAGAATCCAGATTACCACAAATATGTAAGAAAGGAAGTTATCAAACAGGTATAATTTAAGCTTATTTAACCTACATTTGATTCTTTATATCTTTATATAAGTAACAATTAACAAAAATATTACTTAGAAGGCTTAATTTTTTTTAAAAAGGTTCTACTTTTGAAGACTTTCCTTTATATACTTATGAAAAGCTGATTATATTTCAGATTTGGATAATCTTTATAATTGCATTATGCTCTTTTTCTGAAGCTACTATATATATATATATATATATATATTCTTGTCTTAGAATTACTTATTTTCAGCTAAAACGCCACAAAAAACTATATGAAAGTTATGTCCCCATGAAGTACAGAAGCTATGTGAGGAAAATGAAAAGGTAAAATATATGGGTTTTTTACGCATATTTATTTTCGTATTATACAATTAGAATTACTATGTTTTATTAAGAATTTAATATATTTCTACTCGAACTATAGGATGGGGGAATGGGGAGATCATGTTACTCTACAAGCAGCCGCAGATCGAGTAAGTTCAAAGTGACGATTGATTACTTTAATCGCCTTCTAATTTACATTTTTCGATATTTTTTGACAAATGTGTTTACGCATGTAATATATATTAATGTTGTTTAAGTTATTGGATTTTCGTAATTTACATTTTTCGAGATTTTCTTACAAATGCGTTTACGCATGTAATTTATATTAATGTTGTTTATATTATTGTATTTTCGTAGTTTGAAGCGAAAATATGTCTCGTCACCTCTTTTCGGGACACTTGTTACATTGAAATCCTTCCGAAAGACAAAAATCCTTTGAGAGGTATTACATATGATTTTGATATTGCTTTACATTTGCTTTAAGTTTCGATTTTTTTCATATCTAGAACTAAAAAATACCAAAAATTCAAACAAATAGGTCCTCATTTGCATATATATTACGAATTTGAATTTATCGACGTTTTTCGCCTTTTTTTTTTTTAGAGTTGTGGCTGAGCTTTTGGAGTGAAATTCATTACAATTCGTTATATCAAAACGGAGGTAACATATATATATATATTATATATATATCGGTTTATCTATGTTCCTTCTTTAAGTTTTCGAGATAGATTGATGGCTTATATATGTACTCGATGTTCGATATTTTTGCAGAGGTTCCTACAAGAACACACCGTAAGAAGCATTGGTTATTTTAGAGTTCGAGACGAGGGACATATAGTTAAAAACATTTTTAATATATACATTGTAATTAGATATAATATAACACCATATTTACATCCATTTTTCTTCTACTTGTAATTCTTAAATATCACTTAGATTGTCTAATCTAATTTAATTTTATTTGCACTTATGAGATGTGTATATTGTTAGTTATGCAATCTTTACAATAGGCCGAAATTTATTCCGGTATGGACTTTTTGTGTGATAATATTCTCTTCTTTTGTAATTTTCACTAATTCACAAAAAGATTGAAATTACAAAAATGCACATTGCAGAGTCAAGTTGTGAAGAATCTACATTATCTACAACCGACAAATCAATTAAAAATATATTTTTAAAAAAACTATTTAAAAAAGGGCAACCCTAAAGTTGACCGGACAGCTAAATTTTGTGACAAATAATTACTGTTCGATATCTCTGAAAAAATGCTTATTTGACTTGGGCATGTCAGTTATGTAATATATAGGCAATCTATGCTAATTTAAATATTTTGTGTGGTTTGTAAACTATTAGAAAATAACGAAATTTACATAATGCGCACTTTAAAAATAGTGACTTTGAATTTTCTTCGTAAAAAAATTATTTTAAAAAATAATGGACTTATTCATCTATCATTAATTTTAAGTTAGATTACACTAATTTCTAAAGAAAAATTTCAATAAAAAAAACAATTAATTAATAAAATAAAAGTTGTGAAAATTGAATAACACTAAAAGCCACATGATTCTTTCCACGAAAACTGTATTATAACCTCGGAATCAAATACGGATCACAAAGTCAAAGTCTCAATTCTTACTTATTACGTTTGTGGATTAAAAATTAATTCAGTTCTCTCTCTAATAAGTAAAATACATTCTAGTCCCCAATTTTGACTTCAATATCACATGAATCCTTGAACTTCTAATTTATATCAATCTGACCAAATTTTGGATTATAATTCATAAATCAAAACCATTTTGAGTTTTCAAAGTTGTTTTCATTCAATCCATGTAATAAGATCGTTAGCGATTTATGTGTTGGCAATTGCTTATAATTGTACTATGACCGCCTCGTCTCAATCATTTTTTCACTATGACTTGTAATATATGGATAGAAATATGACAATACAAATATATACATTATATATAATCGGGGTCTTTTTTAAAAGAAATTCTCAAAAAATAATTATTGAATTATAACATATGTAATATGTAAAATATATTATTGATGTGTATATACAGATAAATGTATGTAATGATACTACAATTGCAAATTCGTAAACAAAATAAATAAATTCATCGTGACGAAATAAAATATAGGAGATTGACAGAAGGAGCATTATCTAAACCTATTAGAAAATAAAAGGACGAATTTGATATTAAGATCAAAAATAGGGGACTGAAAATGAATTTCACCATTATTATAACATTTTACTTTCCCATAAGCAAACCAAACCCCATCCTTTCATCATCTATACATACATACAAATCATATACATACAGATTTCTCTCTCTCTCCCATCTCTCTCTCTCATCTCTCAGGCACAAATGGAGACAAGACTAACTGCGTGAACTGTGTGTGTATTTATGCGTTTACCAGTGTGTATTTCTTTGTCTGATCCTAAACCCTGAAGGGGAAAGGATTTGGGTTTTTTTTTGGGGTAAAATTAGTTGAATATGGAGAGATCTGATCCAAAAGGTTTTAATGACTTCACAGGCCGCTCAAGCAGCTCAGTTTCTGGTTTGAATCTCCAAATCTATTTATTCCTCTTGGTTCTCTGTTCGATCTCTGTTTAATTATTATTTTTTCATATTTATTTCGGATTTTGGTGTTTGTTGAAGAAATGAAAGTTTGAGCTTGCTAAATATAGCCAGGTCATGATTTATGCTGCATTAAGTTATGCAGGCTTGTGAACTGAGTTGTCTTTTGTGCTTATTTTGATGCAGATAGCGCTCTTTTTGATGCGTCACAATATGCTTTTTTCGGCCAAGGTGGAGTGGATGAAGTGGAATTGGGGGGTTTGGAAGATGAAGATGTAGGTAGATTTGGCGGGGAAGACGAGTTGAATGAGTATCAATTGTTTGACAAAGATGAGGTACATATAGAAATAAGTAGTCCTAATATTAATTGTTATGAGGATTTTATATGTGCGAGGTTTATTTTGTTTGTTGTTACTGTTTACCTTTCACGTTTTTCACTGTCTAAATCAATTGGAGGTGGGTTGGGTGTAGACTGTGACTTGTATGAGTTATCATTTAATCGACAAAATGAGGTGAAGATCTTAATTGATTTGTTTTAATTACATATGTATGAAGTTTGGATATTCATTTGTTGTTTGCCCTTACAATTTTTCCTGGTTCTGAACTAATGAAATCATTGAATATGTTGGGCTTTTGACATATGATCTTTAAAGCAGTGGTACAATGTTGCAGATAGTTGGTCCAGCTTTGTTGAAGTTCTTTGGATGCATTTAATTAATTCATAATCATTGTGCTCGTCAAAGAATAACTATCGAATATTTAGCACAAGCTATAGTTACTCAATTTGAACTGTTCCATCACATTTTAAGTTTTCTAATAATAATTTCCGATAAAGTTGAAACTTATTTTTGGCCGCTCCTTTGATATTTCTCAATGTGCTTCTAGAACCTAAACTGGGAACCATATATTTGTCTTCTTGTTAATAGTCTCAAGTGTCTTTCACATACCTTGCAAGGACAGCCTGCATACTGAATGTCATGTGTATTTTGGCATCCTCATATCTTTGGATTTATAAGCTTGTTTGTTATACATTATGGTGTGGTCATTATTATTTTTATTGTTGTGCCTAATTTTCTAATATTTATGAGCACGTGATGCTTAGCAATTGATTGAAAATCCTTTTCCTCTATTTTCTAGGGATCAGGATTAGGATCATTATCTGAGACAGATGATCTGGCCACTACATTTGCAAAGGTGAGCTGCATTTGACCTGGAATTCGGGCTTATATGTCAATCTGTGATTCTGGATTTATTATGATAGATCCTAGACAAGTAATCCAAATCGTGGCAGGGAACGGTGATAGTTTGCACAGAGTAAAGTGCTGGAGTGTTGCACTGATTATATTTTTTGTTAAATGGTCATAAAAGAGCCTGATTAGAGCTCCAGAATACTAATCTTTCCTGTTTTGCCAGTGTTTAGTCCGGATTACATTATTCCCATCCTTCATTTCTCTCATTATCATCATTTTGTTTTCTGCAGTTGAACAAAGTTGTTTCTGGACCAAGGCATCCAGGTGTTATTGGTGATCGAGGATCTGGATCTTTCTCAAGGGAAAGTGAGTTCATATGCTTTTGCTATTGTAGAACCATAATTATTTTCTGTTCCTGATTTATGTTCTATATAGTCTTTTGCCATGTTACATTTTGTGGTCACCACAGGAACTTTAGAGTTTAGAGTGTTGAAGCAATTTCTTCCTACAAATAGAATCATAAGGATGCATTTTATTTTTTAACTTTGAAAACTAACCTCAATGGTAAAACACCAAGACTTCCTAATTTCTATAGATGTGAGAAGTTGCCCAATCTGGATCCTAAACTCTTCCAGAACCTTCAATTTCAACATCTCAATATGCTAAAACAAATAAAAAAATCGTGATTATAAAGCTAAGAGATGTTTATTGGTAATTACACCTTATCTCAGGGGTGGTTTGTGTAATTCACCATATGATTTATTTATCGACTCTCTGATTAACATGAGGTTACTTCAGGTTCATCAGCTACGGAATGGGCTCGGGAGGCAGATTTTCCTGACTATCTTGACCGTCACATGTCCGACTCAGAATGCTACGACGAAAGCAAAAGATGGTCATCACAGCCCCATCTCTCTTCAATGTATCTTCCAGATTCAAAACCTTTATACAGAACATCATCATACCCCGAGCAGCAGCATGAGCTTCAACGTTTTGCTAGTGAGCCTATCTTAGTCCCGAAATCATCTTTCCCTTCCTTCCCGCTACCTGAATCCCCACAAGCTTCACTCAATATTTCTCATCATCTTAATTTGTCATCATCTCTTTCTGGTGGACCCCATTCGCCTTTCTCTCCACAAAATAACTCTCCATTATCTAATCTTACTCGCCATTTGTCTACCTTGCCTCATGGATTTAACCATTATAACTCAAACATCCCAAATTTACCCTCACCTAATATGTCTGGTAACAATCGATTACAAAATCAATGGAGTACCCGGGCGGGTCTTCTTCACGGTGATCATTCTACCCTCTATAACAATATATTGCAGCATCAATATCAAAATGGGTTATTACCACCATCCCAGCTGATGTTGCCACATCAGCAGAGACTTCACCTTTCAGTCCAACCATCATTAGCTCATTTTTCAGCAATGCAATCCCAAATATTTAATTCCTTTCCTTCACCGTCACAGTTGAGTAACAAATATGATAAGAGAGAGTCGAAACAAAGATCATCACAAAAGAGTAAGCATTCTGTGCGATTCTCCCATCAAGGGTCCGACACTAGCAGCATCAATAGAAGTGACAGTAATTTGCCTCAGTTTAGATCGAAGCATATGACTGCTGAAGAAATAGAGAGCATTCTTAAGATGCAGCATGCCGCAACCCATGGCAATGACCCGTATATTGATGATTATTACCACCAAGCCAGCCTCGCAAAGAAATCCTCTGAAACAAGGTCGAAACACCGCTTTTGCCCTTCCAACCAAAAAGAACAGTCTTCTCGATCCCGTAATAGTACAGAATCACTACCACATCTCCACATTGATTCTCTTGGAAGGGTTTGCTTTTCTTCAATTCGTAGGCCTGGCCCGCTTCTCAATTCTGACTCTCCTCCAACTGCCTGTGGAGATTTACATCCTGAGCAAAAACTATCTGACAAACCTTTAGAACAGGAACCGATGCTTGCAGCAAGGGTAACAATTGAAGATGGGCTCTGTCTTCTCTTAGAAGTGGACGACATTGACCGTCTCTTACAATTTACTCAACCACAGGATGGTGGGGCCCAGTTGAGGCGGAAGCGCCATGTTCTCTTAGAAGGCTTAGCCGCTTCTCTTCAGCTGGTTGACCCTTTAGGAAAAACTGGCCCCTCAGTCGGGCTATCTCCCAAGGACGATATTGTCTTTTTACGGATAGTTTCTCTTTCCAAAGGCCGAAAACTCATTACGAAGTTTCTAAACCTTCTTTTACCTGGTAGTGAACTTCTTCGAGTAGTTTGCATGGCCATTTTTCGCCACCTAAGATTTCTATTCGGTGGCCTTCCCTGTGATCAAGAATCAGTCGATACCATAAACAATCTTGCTAAAACAGTCTCTGTATGTGTTAGTGGTATGGATCTTAATTCGCTGAGTGCTTGTCTTGCTGCTGTAGTTTGTTCGTCCGAACAACCACCCCTTCGTCCAATAGGAAGCCCTTCTGGCGATGGTGCCTCAGTAATTTTGAAGTCTGTTTTAGAAAGAGGGACGATTTTATTAAGTGATCCTCAGTCTGCCAATAGTAACTTCACCATTCCTAATCCTACCCTTTGGCAGGCTTCATTTGATGCGTTTTTTGGTCTACTTACAAAATACTGTGTTAGCAAATACGATAGTATTGTGCAATCATTAATTTCCCAGAACCCGTCAAACACAGAGTCGGTTGGACCAGAGGCTGCAAGAGCTGTAAGCAGGGAAATGCCCGTTGAGCTTTTACGCACTAGTTTGCCACACACTGATGAAAGTCAAAAGAAATTATTACTGAATTTTGCTCAGAGATCTATGCCTGTTACTGGATTTAATGCTCATGGTGGAAATAGTGGACAAATAAATCCTGAGCCGGCGAGGTTAGCCGAAATGGTCACTTCTAGAAGCTACGAAGTGTAAATGCTGTTGTGTTCTGCAGGTGATTTTTTTGCTGCAGCACAAAGATGGAAGCATGTGTATACTATAGGCGGAATTTTAATGCCTAAAGTGAAAGTTATCTGGTTTCTCCTTCCTTTCGTGTTTGTGAAGGGGCTTTTATTTCTGCTTGTTTTTTTTTCATTAGTGTAACTGTGTATTATGTGAAAAAGCTCTTGGATGCTTTTTGAATCTAGAGCTTTTTCTATGGTTCGTTTGCATTAAACTTTTAATTGGTGAGGGTGAAATGTACAGGTAAGACGTTGGCAATTGGTGTTGCTTCCTCGTTAGAGTCTATAGAAAGTAGAAAAACTTGGTGATCTATAGAAAGGAATGGGGAAATAGTGATGTTTTTCAAGAGGAAGCTTGTGTAATAACCTCAAACATTCTTGTTTATTTGAATATCTTGAGTTTTAGTAGCCCATTGTTATAGGTTTTGCAGATCTCTTAATGCATTGCTTCTCTGTATGTGCAAATGATGCATGTCAGCTTTTTGATATTGTATGTATGGGTGTTGAAGAGTCCATTTATGGGCAATTTCATGCCTACAAACCTTAAATGTGTGTTTTGTGAGCTTTGGATAAGTCTTTTTCACTTTGTGATGTTTAACTTTGTTTTGGGTATAATATTCTATTTCCTTTTGTTGGTGTATATTGGTCTTTTTCTTCTTTCTGGTTTCTTTGTTTAAGCAGATTATTCACAACTATTTACAGAAAAAATGTGTGAGCCTCTCTATAATAACTATTTCTAATAACTAGATTATTAGAAAATAACTTTGCTTTAAATCACAAAAAATAACGTTGCTTTAAATCATAAAATATCACTTAGGACCCATCTAGTAGAATCTATTAGTATTGTACCCTTATATGATTTGGATTATACTTTAATTACAAAGAATATAAAATTATATGTTAAAATATTTCATGACTTTTGTTATATATTTTTCCTTAGAAAGAATTTAATAAATTTAACTTTTTTTTTAAGAAACTTAGTTGCATTAATAGATATTATAAAACATTTGTTTATTGCTATTCAGTTTTAGTTGGACCTATATATGCACCTCTTAATTATTCACATAATAATATTAAGTATAGATAGTAACTAAAGAAGAGTAACATAGAGAAGCATTATTTATCATGCATTAACGTAAAAAAAGTTATGCTCACAAATAAATATCTACATGTTATATTATAAAAAGACAATATACATAGGCTTTAGTGAATAATATAATACATAAAAATAAATGATTTGTTTTATTGTTCATTTATTTTATTGAAATCTAACAATAAATAACATGGATTATCAATATTTACTTATTTAAAAAGTAAATTATTAACATATATAAAAGAAAGTAATGTATAAACAGTGATCATAAACATGCATGTGAGATAATTTTGTTAGTTTGATATTTCTTATTCATAAATCATAATGCTGCAGTACTTTTACTATTTATTTTACGTATATTGAAGATTAATTTATTTAATAAGTTTAGCATTAAATTAATTTTTGAGTCAAAGTAAATTGACATGTAATCTTAGGGGACAGGATGCTATAGATTATTAAGATGGTCGGAAATTTTCTAATTTTATATAAATTAAGTGTTATTTTCTTTATCAATATATCTAGAAATGCATGATATATTATAATGTATAATGTGGTGTTTAAAAATCTTCTGGATAAAAACAATAATTGATGGAATGCTCATAATAGATAGGTTCAGAATAAATTGAAATGTATTAAATCGAATAAAATTAAAAAGCCATAATTATTGGATTCAATGTGACACATAAACTAAAAATAATATGGATTAAAAGTTGGAGGATATTATTCACATGGCCAACTTTGCTTGTTTGCCGTCCTGCGTTGACTGACAGCCTTAACATGAACCAATGAAAGGTTTGACTTTAAATTTAATTAAAGGATGATAATAAAATTAATTAGGTGACAATAGTGAAAATAATAAATAATAAGATTTGATTATGTAACGTGAGAAGAAGTTGATAGAACGTTTCCACGTTATGTTCTCTACAAGTCAACATTTTTTAACATAATTCATAATTATTGGCAATGTGAAACATTGGTGAAATTTAATTTCGAAAGTATGGTGTTACTACTTACTATAAATTGGATATTTGTTACCAACTCAAATATTCATTTACATTAATGTATCAATTTTATACTAAAAATTACTAAAACCCCCTAAATATAAATTTTTGTATCTACAAAATCAATGAAAATATTTTGAATTTTAAAAATTCATTTTATAATTCTTTTCATACAAAGCAAAATGCAACGGTTAGTATTACAAATTTTATGGACTAAATTATTATTTATTATTAAGTGAAGAATTGATCAATTTAATTTTTTTATCCAGGTTGTTTTATTTTTAAAAATTAAAACGATAAATTGGATAAGATGGATTTTATTTTTTAATGCTGAATATTTTAAATATTTTGAAATGATTTATTTTTATTTTAAAATGATAATTATCTAAAACTATTTTTAATTTCTTAATGTATTAAAAAAATCTCTTAAGATTAAAATCATAATATAAGTGTTAAATAAATAATTTTCTATTTAAAGCTACAATTAATTTATTTTACTTAGAATGTTAAGGGTGATTGGGTTCATAAATTTATTAATGAAACCTAAATGACTTTTTTTATTGGAATAAAATATTGGTGAATTGTTATGTCAAAAGTATGTAGGCCACAATAACAATAATAATAACAATAATCATAATACTAGCAACTAGCTATAAGCCTATAATATTTCCATGCAGTAGTATTCAAAATGCGATTAATTTATTCTTTTTGTCCTTGGGTACTTTTTTGTATAATTCATAGTAGACCATAATACTTTTTTACAAGTAAATTTCCACAATGATACCCCAAAAAATATGTTCTTATTTTAGCATACATTAAAGATTTTATTTATAATACTATTAAGTTTCTCTCACTATCATTTATATCTAAAATAATTATTCATATATCTCCAAATCCCATCATTTTGACTACGTTCTATCCCTACAAATAAAAGCCAAAAAATCAAAAATAAACAAACCAAAAATAATAACTAAGGCCGATTTAATGGATTCATCTTTTTTTTTCCCAAAAACATTCTAGCTCAACCCGATTTAATATTTACTTTAGTGGACTATATTTAAATTCGATTAAATCAGATAGATAATAAATTTACTAAATTTACATGTTCTCATGGCAATATTTCCGTTTTTAGTGCCATTTTGTTATGTCCTCATTTTATGGCTTTCTTTACCGTTAGTTATACTCAACAACATGCTCCACTTTTCTTCCTTTCCAATTTTCAGATTTTCTTAATCTCATTTCACATTATACACACACACATATACATACACTTTATATCTCTCAATCTATTATATATATATTTCCGTTTCTAATAGCCCTATGGCATTTAAATTGTAATTATTAATTGGTCTTTGTCTTTTGGTCTTCTTTCTATATCTCCTGTTACAGGTACTATCTACACAGCATTTATTCTTCCATTCAGTATTTCTTCTTCTCGTTTATTGGTAAGTCCTTTTAGTTTTATATATATACATAATATATATATATATATATATCCATCTTGCTCTTATATCTGTTTATTATTTATTTATATAGTTTTTGGAATTTATGCTTCATTTCTCTTCTGATTATGTGATCATTGTGAGTTTTTCTTAGTTTTGTGATCTGGGGTTTGTCTTTTGAATCCGAAAAGTTGATATTCGAATCGGGATCGATAATGTATGAGAAAACAAAAGTTATAATGTAAGTTGGTGGAAATGTGTTGTGTTTTTTGGTTGATCATCTGTTTTTCATGGATTAATATATAACAAGCAATCTTGTAATGAGACATTATTTATTATTGTTTCGAGTTTATATGTATTGCTGATAATTCGGATGATATCTCGAATCGATCAGTCATACAGTAATACTATCCGTCTTATAAGAATAGTATCGATGATAACATTCGATAATATCATCTTTCATACGTTAATTTTTCCAATTTTCGTTTAATACATGCTCTCTGGTATAATCCTCTTTTCTATTATATATATATGCTCAAATGTTTAACTTGATTTATTTTTAATGCAATCATATATTAATGTTTCATACATATTTATGATTTTTTTTAGAATTTCTTGAGCATTTTATAGTACTTTTGTTTCCTATTCCCTAATCCTGATATCACTGTGTGTATATGATTTCTATTACAGTAAGAAGACGACTCGTTGACTAATTACACCGCGAAAACTTGCATTCTGCTGTTTTATCAGTTTGAAGCTACACATATATCTAAGGTACAAATTGTTTGCATTTGTCTATTTTTTTTTTAATTTTTACAATTTTGTGGTTCATTTAGCGTTGGATGCAAGATCGATATTTTGGTCAAAACGGAGGGCAATATCGTAATTTTAAGGTTTGATCTCCATTTAAATTTCGTATAGAACTTGAGATTATAGACTCATATACAGAAAAAGGATGGAGTCAAAATCTATGGTTATCGATATTTTGCCTCGTTTGGGAGGGCAATATAGTAATTTCATCTAAATGTCGTGAGGATAATAAGAACTATATATCCAAAACTCGCGTTTTTTGAACTTTTTGACAAAAAAAAATGAATTTTATAAATGAACTTATAGGAATGGATTTCATGGAAACAAAACGACGAAGCAATTTCTCGAGGAAAATTCTCTTGGCCGCTGCCTTAACCGCGGTTTTCATTTTCATGCTTAAGAGATCACCTGGAGCTACCACTTCTATCAAGGTACATATATATATATATATATATATATATATATATATATATTCATATTATATAGGAAAATTTATTTCTATTCTCTTGTTCTTACATCTATATATCTTAATTCTTACATGTTTTTCGATTCATAATTTGTTGCGTTTATTTCAGTTTTCTCAGCACGAGCCAGGCGTAACTCACGTCTTAGTGACTGGTGGTGCGGGATACATTGGTTCTCATGCTGTTCTTCGACTTTTGAAAGATTCGTATCGTGTAACTATCGTGGTATGTCATTATCGTACATATATACATATATATATATGTATGTATATATATATATATCCATATACGCCTTTCGGGTTTTCTACAAATTGAAATCTATGCTAATTGCTAAAGAAACTACATATGGGTAAAACTGCAAATCTCCAAACTTAAGGGACTAGAATTAGAATAATTTTTTTATGCTTATATACATACACATGAGCTGTTGTTTGTGTTAGGACTTAACGGAGTTTAAACGATTACGTATTTTCTTATATTGAAAACGAATATGAGAGATTGAACGAATAGACGGAATTGTATTGATTTCAAAGATAATGGACCAAATATATAACTTTTCCTTTCTAATATATCGAGTTCATTCAAATTCTTATTGAGTTTCAAATTGTGTGAGTTTAATAAATTGTTAACTGAATCGAGTTTTAATCGAGCTGAACATCACTCATAACTTAAATAGTTTGAATTTTTTTTCCGCAGTTGAGTCAATCCAACTTCAAACTTATCAAATACAAAAAAAATTGTTCAAAATATTAGTTCGTTTTTTCAACACGTTGAGCTCAAACGAGCCCTAAGAGATCATAATCGAGAGTATTTTTATTTTCTCAACGACAGGATAACCTTTCTCGAGGTAACATGGGAGCTGTTAAAGTACTACAAGAACTCTATCCAGAGCCTGGGAGGCTACAGTTTATATATGCTGATCTTGGTGATGCAGCAATTGTATCCTTTTTACTATTAATTCATTTTACGCCTATTTCCCACCCCAAACCCCGTCCCGTTTCTTTGAACGAGCACTTCTTAACGTTTATTATTAGGTAAATAAAATATTTGCTGAGAATGCGTTTGATGCCGTTATTCATTTCGCTGCTGTAGCGTACGTCGGTGAAAGCACAGCCGAGCCCCTACGGTACTAAAAACTCGTTCGCTTTTCCAAGTTCAGATTTCGTTTCATTTTCAAGAATTGTTGTGTAGGATTTTTATTTACTTATATTTTCGAGTCCCGTAATGATATATATACACATATATATCATTGGCGCACAACCCTCAGTAGAGTTGGCCGGGTAATCTTGTGACCTTGGTCACAAATTCGATTCGCCTATCAGCTATGGGGCAACCTAGAACTTTCTTGTGTGGTTTGCTGATTATTACACAAGAGCGAGGTTTACGCCGCGCGCACCTTAAGGATAGCGGCTACGCGTTTCCCCGTCGTCCAATATATATATATATATATATATATATATATATCATTATCAATAATATTATTAACGGGGTTTTATATTATTCAACATGGTATCAGAGTCATGGCTTCGAAGCCATGGTATTTTCAATCCTTAGCTTCAGCCAAGTCGTTGACCCCGTCCAACGCACCTATCTAACACAATGATATGATCTCATTCGTTCGTTATAAATTAAAAACGAATGGACGAACAGGATCAAGTCTATTGCAATTCTAATCTCATTGATCGACTCGCCATTCGTTCTTTAATCAATGTAGGTATTACCATAACATCACTTCAAACACATTGTTAGTAGTGAAGGCAATGGCAACACACGGCGTGAAAACTTTGATATATTCGAGCACTTGTGCAACTTACGGAGAACCCGACAAAATGCCCATCACCGAAGACACTCCTCAAGTGAGTTAAAAACAATATATACGATAAATTTTCATTCGATAATATTAATATTGTCAGAGGTATTAATGCAAAATCATGCACAAAATATAGGTACCAATAAATCCATATGGAAAAGCCAAGAAAATGGCAGAAGATATTATACTGGATTACTCAAAGACATCAGATATGGCTGTCATGATCTTAAGGTCAGTAAGGAAAATTGCAGATTAGTCCAATATGATGGTTTTATTGCGATTTTAGTGTCAATGTTTACAAATTTGCAAGATTCGTCCTGTTAAAGCTTTGTTTGTTTTTGCATTTGGTCCCCCAACAGTTTAAAATTGATAGGAATCGTTGGTTTGGTCAAAAAACAACTGTGATTCTTACGTGACTAACTCTGTAAATGTTTAAATAATGCGACTAAAATTGCAACTGGCCTATCTTATGGGACCAATATTGTGATTTTCCTTAAAAAAAAATAGGTATAGCCCGAAAAATATAGCAATGTTTAAATGATGATACTAATTACTATCACACAAAAGTATAATTTTGTATGATTTTTTGATATAGATACTTTAATGTGATTGGCTCCGACCCCGAGGGAAGGCTCGGGGAAGCCCCACGCCCTGAATTACGAGAACAAGGGAGAATATCGGGTGCTTGTTTCGATGCTGCAAGAGGAATCATTCCAGGGTTAAAGGTACACTTTTTGCGAAATTATTTCGTTTTTGTGAAAAAATTATTGCTTAATTATAGTAAATTTACACCACCCCGCATGAGACCATAATTACGAAAAACACCTCAAAGTTTGTGAAATTACCATAACTCCTCCCGTCATTGAAAAGCATTTCACAATTTACCCTCTCAATAAAAGCATATTACGATTTCATCCATTATTTTTCCGAGTAATTTTGCAAAACGGGCTCGTTAAATATCGTTCCAATAATCAAACAAATGAAAAGTTATGCATGTAATTAATAATTATATCTTCTTATTGTGATTTTAGGTAAGAGGAACTGATTATACTACACCAGATGGAACATGTGTAAGAGACTATATCGATGTCACAGACTTGATAGATGCACATGTTAAAGCCTTAGCCCATGCAACCCCTGGAAAAGTCGGTATTTACAACGTTGGCACAGGAAAAGGTCGAAAAATCTAATCTTTTTTCAAAATATACGACATTTTGATCATATTATTCATATTAAATCGATTTTTTTCTAAAATCGATTTTCAAAAACAGGTAGTTCTGTGAAAGAATTTGTCGAGGCCTGTAAAAGGGCAACTGGCGTAAACATAAAGGTGGATTATCTGAGTCGAAGGCCCGGGGATTATGCTGAAGTTTACAGTGATCCTTCTAAGATTTGGAATGAACTAAACTGGAAAGCTAAGTACACAAATCTTGAAGAAAGTTTGGGTGTTGCATGGAAATGGCAGAAGGCTCATAGAAATGGTTACAATAATTGATTTTTTTGGTATTTAGTATAAGTATAAATTATGCGTTTTTTACGAGTTAATGGTTAGGGCAAAAACGAGTATCGAGATATTTTTTTACGATTAGGTAGACGTTAAAATTTAAAAGTATGAACTCAATGGTCACGACGATATGTGTTCGTTTTGTGAAATGAGAATTTTATAACTGGATTATAGAGTTTTGAATGCATTTATGATGGTTACAAGAGAAATGGCCTACTATAGATGAAAAAAATATCATCTGTTGTTTAAACTGTGAATATGTATTTGCTTGGCCAAAGAAGATTTCTAGTTAAATAGATAGATAAATTGACAATTTATATCAAATTTTAGAGTTAATTAAATTAGAAATATCGATACTATGTAAGTATTTGTTTGAGCAAATACACATGGACAACTGTTATTTATCATCTATGATCGGATATTGTTAGTTCCCTAAAACAGAAGAAAAATATAATTTCCAAATTTATTCATACTTTTAGTATAGTACACAGATATATAGATTAGATTAGATATAGAAATATAGATTAGGAGTTGATGAATTAATAATTATCTTAATTTGTATGATATGATGATTTAGTATAATATAAATTGTATCGAGGGTTTTACAATTTTTCCGCAATTGAAAAAGAAAACTTACAAAATCCATTCTACACAACTTTTACAATCTATTAAATAATTTTACAACACAATAGTTGTTAATAACCTCATTGAAAACATTGGTAAAAGCCTCCATTTGAACCTTAGTTTTCGACACACCGATTTCCAGGCCACCCTCAAATTCCCGGGATTTAGAGAGTGATATTGCTGCCATTGCACCATCGATAGATAATATTTCATGTTTTTTCGTCTTTCCCCATCCATAATCCACCGCGTAGAAATCAAACCGAGGCGATCCCCAAACCCCATACTGCCTCTTCCCCATCGACTCTCGATATTTCTCTGGCCATTTCTCAGCAATGTACCAAATTCCCTTTTCATTCACTATAAAAATCAATCATATATGTCAAAGTTGTCACTAACTATATATATTGAGCGATAAAAGTTTTTGTGTAGCCACAAAAACGATTTTCACAAGTTTAATAGTGACGTAATTGTATATAAGTCGTTTGTTGTGATAACTAGCAACAAATAAGTTTTTTTTTTTTTATGACAAGGGAACCCGCAGCCGCTACCGTTAGGTGCGCACTGGGTAAACCCCGCTCTTGTGCAATAGCCTGCAAACCACACAAGAGAGGTAAACCAGCCTAGGTTGCCCATAGCTGACAGGCTCACAGTAGAGAAAGCAAATAGGCATTCCCTCATCAGGATTCGAACCCGTGACCAAGGCCACAACATTCACATGCCCTTACCAACTCTACTGGGGGTTGCCCCCCGCAACAAATAAGTTCTTATCACTATGAACTACTACTGACATGTTTGGGGATGATTTGGTGACAACAAATATAAGTGTTAGTTCATATATTTGTATTGCCACTAACTAGGAGTGAAAATGAGTCGAGTCGAGCCGAGCCGAGCTGAACGCATAGTTGTTCAAGCTTGTTTGAATTACAATCGAGCTTTAAAAATTCTGCTTGAGCTTGGTTTGATTGTTTCTCGAGCCAAGCTCAAACGAGCTTTAATCGAGCCGATCACGAGTCGAGCTCCAGTAGTTTGACTATCTCATACATGTTTTTTATTATTTTTGTTAATCGAGCCGAGCTTCGAAATTTATCGAACACAAAAAGTTCAAGCTTGGTTTGGTAAATTACCAAATCGAGCTCGTACTGAGCTTTTAGCGATCGTACTGGAGTAGAGTGCCCAGTAGTTTGGTTCAATTTCCAGCCCTACCACTAACACATGATCAATTGAGCCAGCTAGTCGATTGTACGTAGCTCCAAACGAGCTCGAACAAAGCTTAACGAGCCAAACTCGAGTACGATTATGACTACTTTTTACACAATCACAATAATCCCGAGTCGTTTATACAATTGTGTGTACTTACTTTCTTTAGTAGCCTCTCCAATAGCCTTTGCAGCCATCACAAATCCATCTTTGCCCTTCACTTCTCCATGCTTTAACTCAGCCATCATAGTTACAATACAATTACCAAAGTAATTAGACGGCAAAGGCGGATTCATTCTTGCCCGACAATCCACCGCAAAATGGAAATACTCAATCTCGTCGTTCGCCACGTCAGCCACCACAGATTTGGCCGAGCAAAACCAAACAAGCCCACATATAACTGTGAAAGACGATAAATGAGAAACCCCTTTGGATAATAAAAAATTCTTTAAATCTTCGATTTCATGTTTTTTAACGACGAAAGTCGATCGAAGCTTGTTTATCGGGAATTTGGCCCTCGGTGGTTGAACGGGAGATGAAAACCCTGATATAGTATCCCAATACTTTGTTTCTAATCCATGCAGATTATTTTCGACAGTTTTTCGATCGAAATATGGCAATAAATTGTTTTCAGCAATTATAGAATTGTAATCTGATCCATAAAGCCTGGTTTTGTGAACGAGAGCCCATGCATGGAGGAACGACGTAACCGTGCTGGCGTCAACAGCGGCGTGATGGCATACAGAACCAATGGATAATCCTTTTCCAGGGAATAATGTTACCTGTTTGAACAATTTTTATCAAGGATCAAAGTTTCGTTTTTGAGCTAAGTTTTGGGTTGTCAAATATAAGAAACGTTTCGGAAAAGTAGAAGAAAACTTAAAGAAAAAAAAAAGATGGAAACATGTAAAAGAAAGCAAACAATAAATGCTATAAAAATTATTTTTCATTATGAAATTTTCGATCAATTTCAGTTTTATGGACAAATTATAATCGAATACAATTCAATAATGTATGACAAAATTGATATTCAATAATGTATGACAATACAATACAATTCAATAGTTGTAAATAAAACATGTAAGTTTATATCAATTTTGTTTTTTTTGTTTTGACAATTTTTATCTATTTAATATGAACTTTAATACAATTTTCACAAAAAATATCATAGTATAATAAAATATTTTCATTAATTATTATAAATTAAGGAAGAGTTTATATTTGTAAACTAGACTATATATCGAAGCTTGCTTTTGAAGAATCATTAAATTCTTAAATTTAAAATATCAATAAATCATTATATATCTAAAACCAAAAGTTATACTAATTAATTAAATTGAAGCAGCCAACACTAAACTGCATATATATATATAAAGGGAAAATTAAGCACAGGCCCCTCATTTCTTATGTAATTATCAAAAAAATTCTCAAAAAAATCGAAGAAATATGTTGGTAATTTCAAAATTAGTAAGAAATAGTTTAGGTAATTACACAATAATAATCGAGAAATCTATATATATAGAGAGAGAGAGAGATGGATTATATAGGATCGAATTCGAACCTGGAAAGCCAAAACAGAGCATGCAATTGAGAACTCTGAACGGGTCGCCGGCGGCAAGTTCGGGACGAAAGCATAAAAATCATCGGAAACCCGTGGACGGTTTCCGGTAAGATAACTGAAATCTGCGTCGGATTCAGAAATCGTTAACTGAATTGAATCTCCAGCTTCATAACGTAATACAGGTTTTTTCCCAGGGTTTTTCAGAGGATGAATGATTTTTCCGGCGAGTGGAAGAAAATGGATGAGAGTGATAGAGAGTGAAGTTTTTAGGGCAGGAACAACAGTTTCCAGGAAATGAGATTTCGAACATGACTGAAAATCAAAAAATGAAAGTAATTGAACTTCACGTAATCTGTACCACATAATATCGAAGAACACTAACGGTAGTGAGAATTCCGGCGAGGAGTCTGCCGCCGGTGGTACTGAGATTTTACATCTTTCGAGAATGGTGGCCATCGGAATTTGATATTTTGTATAAAATTACTTTTTCATGATAATTAATTAGTGTTTGAAACTTTGCTTTTTTTATAGGAAAAAGATTTCCTTACTGTCTGAAAATCTTACAAACAAATCTCAGCCACATATTATTATGGTTGAGATAAACTTGTAACCTGCTAAACAGGTTATCATATATTTATATAAATTATTTAATAGAAAGGCCACATATTTACATGCTATTAGGATGAAACTCTAAATATAATTTATAATTTTATATCTAGACCCCAACTTACCTTTATAGGTTAACCATTTGAGCCTACAATTATTCATCTTACTAATAGAATGTATTTTTGTAATTAATTTGATTATAAACTAACGTACTATATCAACATACCATGTTGAAGAATTAATTGATTCGAATTTCTTCCTCCTCTTGCAATAACCAAACAACGAAATAAGAATAAAAAAAATATTATAACATATACAATACATTTAATTTGAATTATATTGTTGCATATTTATTAATACTTATGTAAATATAAAAGCACATAAAAAAAAGTATAAATGAATCTATTTGATAAGGAAATGAACAATTAATTTATGATAGTTGATAAAATTCAATATCTGTCAAATTTTTAAAAGATTAAAAAAATTCAAATTTACACGATGAAGATGAATTGGGTCTACATATTGTTGTTTACAGTAAGTGTGTAAGGTTGAAATAACTAATAAAAAACATAATATAATTGTGTGTTTTTAGTATAATGGAATTTTAATAAATTATTTAATAGGGGTTAATTATCTAGAGTAGGAAAGTTTAGGTGATCTTTTGTCAAATATAGATTTTATGAAACTACTGGTAAATAAGGGAGCTGTCAAGGCTAATCTCACAGAAATATGTGAGATTAGCGCTGCCCTTTTTTATAACTTACAATTTTTTTTCATTACACAAGTTTGGATAATTACCAAAAAAATACCCTGAAAAAAGAAAAGATGGACATAATTGTCTATCTATTATTAGAAATCGATCATCTATACATGTAATTATTATCGTGTCAAAGACATTTGTAATTGAATAGTAAGGTTAGCAGAAAAGAAAAAGGGCAAAAGCGGACCGGCTTTGTTTGTTTATGTTTTCAAATTTCATTTTTAAGTTTCTAAATTACAAAATTTTAAATAAATTTAACACACTAAATTCTCATCCAAATTTTTATTTTTTCAACTCTACTTTTTCAATTTTTTATATAACTACCTATCAATCATATATATACATCATTTCACATATTTACCAATCAAATCATTTATTATAATCAATTTTTCACTTTCTTTTTCATACTTTATAATTTTTTATCTATATTTTTTTTATTTTTTTATTCACATAATCATTATATACATTACTAACACATTTATTATACACATCATCCATCAACCTATCACTATTGATTTGACATGTCTTACAACTTTAAATCTATTTTAAAAAATATAAACAAACATCTACCATTTTCATACGAATTTTCATAGTACGCTATTCCCGAAAAAATTCAAAAATGATAAATTTTTAAAATTTTCTCGAAAATTGTGTACTATGAAAATTCGTGTGAAAATGATTGATAGCTTTGCTTGTTTATATTTTTGAGATAAACTTTTGAAATTTTCTCGAAAATTGTGTACTATGAAAATTCGTGTGAAAATATTAGCTGTTTATTTATGTTTTTAAAAATATATTAAAATTGTAAGACATGTCTATTCAATAGTGATAGGCTGATGGATAATGTGTATAATAATTGTGTTAGTGGTGTATATAATGATTATGAAAATAAAAAAATAAAGAAATATAGATAAAAAAGCGTAAAGTATGAAAGAGAAAGTGAAATAATTGTTTTGATTGTTAAATCTATGAAAAGTCGTATATATGATTGATAGTTAGTTATATAAGAGATTGGAATGTAAAGTTGAACAAAGTAGAATTTTGGATGAAAATTTGAGGTGTTAGTTTATTTTGAATTTTGTGATTTAACAAGTTGAAAATGGATTTTGAAAATATAAACAAACAAGGCCTTTTAGTAATTAGTTATGTATTTACAAATTATATGCTAGTAGAGTAAGTTAGAGTAAGGTTTCAATTATTGTCAAGATTTGACGTTGCATGTGTTCTATAAATTTTGAGATAAAACTTATTATTTTAAATTCTTAAGAAAAAAAGAGTAATAGTTTGAAAATATTTTTACAATAGTACATGACCAAATTCTAGATATCGAAATGAGAAAATTTAAATTAATATGTGAGAATATTGAGATGGGTGATTAATAAGAAAATTATGACTAGGTTGGTAGTTTTCATATGATAATACAAAATGTACTACGATAAAATCGATTGTTCCAAGAGAGCTGGACCTAACTATCACCCCCTCGTTTACAATCTCAAATTTTATATGTATGCTAAATGAGATTAAAAATGTCGACCTCCTTCTCATAAGAGAAGAAATCTCTTCTTTTAAATTTGCATTCTCTTCTTTTAAATCATAAATGCAAGAGTCCACAACTAATTTACTGGGAAACATAAACACATATAGAGATGTCCTCAAGCACAATCTATATTGATAAACCTCATTTTTACGCAATTTCCATCATTCATTCGACACGTTTAGTATAGTATTTGCACCATATTTTTATTTTCTATGTTGCAAAGGAAAAATACCAATTATAGGCTAAAATCGAGAACGAGTTGATTGGAAGCTGGAAATACAAGGCGTACAGGCGCCGTTCAAATTGGCGTACGAGCGCCACTTCACAAGGCGTACGAGCGCCGTGTTGATTCGCGTACAATCAACGGAGGCAGAGAATTAGGCCAATCTCGCGTACGAGCGCCATTTATAACGGCGTACAGGCGCCACATTGTTCGGCGTACAGGCGCCGGTTTGTTCGGCGTACAAGCGCCATTTTGTTCTGCGTACAAGCGCCGTGTTAAACAGCGTACGTACGCGCCCTATTCTAACTCAATACGCGTGAGGCCCATCTTCGGCCCAATTTCGGGTTTATGATCTAGATTAGGTATAAATACCCCCTCCAAACATTGTATTAGGGTTCGAACTTTATTTCTTGGAGATTGATTGTAAGGATTAGAGATTCAAGAACGAAATTCGACAATTGATTGTAAACAGGATCTTTGACAACGGGTTTTATCGAGTTTATCTTTCTATTCTCTTTTAATTCTCGTCTATCTATCATGTTTACTTTGATATTCGTTGATTGTGCTCTTGCATCTATGGAGTAGTCTATTTTATTCTGGAATTGGGAATAGCCCGATAATATGTTATTAGCTTGAATTATATTATTGTTTACGTTACATCGCATATGCTTATGATTTGAATTCTTGATTATTAATGCTTGTGAATTTGCTGGCCACATATTTGCATGTTCATAGATATTAGGTGAAAATTCTGAAAGGTGACATCTATATCGGAACCCTAGAATTCAAACCTAGGATCCTAAATCACGAAAGTAGTTTTAGGTCTTTTGAGGAATCGATACATTATCATAGAGATTAATGAACTCGAGCTTAGTTTAATCATCACGACAGTAGTTGATTAATTAACTTGGGTAAATTGTTATACTTCGACAGAAGATAATAAGTATAATTGGATAGTGTCCTTCATAAGTAGTGATCGTAACTGAATTGATTATATGATTTAATTGATAACGTATGTCGTGGTGAAACCTGATTCTGGAATTACTAATCCAATATAATCAAAACCAGTTTTATACGTTCTGTTCCGTTTTCTTTACTTTTTATCTTATAACTTCGTTAGGCTTAGATTACTGATAATTGATAGGCTAGTGCTTGATTGTTCGGTCCTCGTGGGAACGATATCTTTTGTACTGCACCGAAGCCGTGCGCTTGCGGTTTAGGCACATCAAGTTTTTGGCGCCGTTGCCGGGGACTTGAATAGTCAATATTAGTTTTTATCAGATTTTAGTGAGACTAAGCCATTTATTTTATTTTTAGTTTTTAATTTTTATTTCTCTGTTTTATTTCAGGTTTTCGATTTTTCCTTGTATGCGAAGTAAGCTCGATTTCGTACCTGATCCAGAAATCGAGAAAACCTTTCGTGCTAGGAGAAAGCTACAAAAACTGAAACAAATTCAACTGAATCAAGCAGCAATGGCAGAACCAAACGCAAACGCGATTCCAAACGCTAACGCAGATGCAAATGTGAATGCAAACGCAAATGCGAGATGTCTTAAGGATTTTGCAGCGCCGAATGCACAGACACTTCACTCCAGCATTGCCAGGCCTACTGTAGAGGCCAACAATTTCGAGCTCAAGCCATCCCTTCTGCAAATGGTTCAGCAGAATCAGTTTGGGGGTGCACCTACTGAAGAGCCGAACCTCCACTTATCTATGTTTTTAGAGTACTGCGACACTCTAAAAATGAACGGGGTTTCCCAGGATGCCATCAGACTGAGATTGTTTCCGTTCTCACTGAGAGACAAGGCGAGAGCTTGGCTACATTCCTTACCGACGGGTTCGATTAGAACATGGGATCAATTGATGCAGACATTTTTAGCGAGATACTTTCCACCGAGCAAGACTGCACAACTGAGGAATCAAATTACGACTTTTGCTCAGAGAGAAGGTGAATCATTGTATGAAGCTTGGGAACGATTCAAAGATCTTCTCCGACTGTGCCCACATCACGGGTTAGAGAAATGGCTCATAGTGCATACTTTTTACAACGGGTTGATCTATACCACGAGGATGTCAGTCGACGCAGCAGCTGGAGGAGCTCTGATGAATAAGGGTATCGATGAAGCCTACGACTTAATCGAAGACATGGCATTGAATCACTACCAATGGTCTAGCGAAAGATCGACTCCACAGAAAACGCCAGGTAAGTACGATATTGATGCCATTACTTTACTTTCTGCACAAGTAGAGGCTATGTCTAAGAAGCTTGATTCTATGAATATGCATGTTAACTCTGTGACTACCCCTCCCCCTATGTGTGAAATATGTGGTACAGTTGGTCATATTGCCTTAGAGTGTCAATTTGCTAGTATACCAACCGATCCCTCTATAGAGCAAGCCAATTTTGTGAATAACTTCAACCAAAAGAACGACCCATTTTCAAACACTTTTAATCCTGGTTGGAGGAATCACCCAAATTTTTCGTATAACCCAAGCCAAAACGCAGCTCCACATCCTAACTTTAGGCCACCGCTTGGATTCCAACAGAAGCCTTACAATCCTGTTTCACCACAGAAATCGAACTTAGAATCCCTTCTTGAGAGTTTCGTAGTAGCCCAGACTAAACAAAACGAGATAGTGAATGATGCAATTAAGCAACTAGCAACTAAGGTCGACTCTTTAGCAACTCACAATAAGATGCTAGAAACTCAAATTGCACAACAAGCTAGTAACTCGAATAGAAATTCCGGTTCTTTTCCTGGACAACCTGAGATAAATCCGAAGGAACATTGTAATGCTATTACTCTAAAGAGTGGAACTGATTATGAAGGTCCAAAGATGCCTACTAGGATTAGTGAAACTGAGTCAACTGAGAAGGTCGAAAAAGAAAAATTGTCTCATCCCGACAACTCTATTGACAAAACAACTGATAAAAGCGAGAAAGAGCCAGAGTATGTACCTCCACCGCCATATGAACCACCCGTGCCTTTCCCTCAAAGATTAGCTAAGGCGAAATTAGATAAACAGTTTGGAAAATTTTTAGAAGTTTTGAAAAAACTTTACATTAATATTCCATTCACTGATGCACTTGCACAAATGCCTTCTTATGCTAAGTTTTTGAAGGAAATTCTTTCTAACAAACGGAAACTAGAGGACTATGAAACCGTGGCTTTAACTGAGGAGTGTAGCGCATTAATTCAAAATAAATTAACTCCTAAGCTTAAAGACCCCGGTAGTTTTTCGATTCCATGCGTAATAGGTAACGTTAGTTTTGATCATGCATTGTGTGACCTTGGTGCTAGCGTTAGTCTTATGCCACTTTCTGTTTCACGTAAGTTAGAATTGGGTCAGTTAAAACCTACCACGATTACTCTGCAATTAGCTGATAGATCCGTGAAGTATCCGGTAGGTATGTTAGAAGATGTACCGATTAGAGTAGGAAAATTCTTTATTCCTACAGACTTCGTCGTTCTCGATATGGATGAAGACTCTCAAATTCCCATTTTTCTTGGTAGGCCATTCCTAGCTACAGCAGGGGCTATTATTGATGTTAAGAATGGAATGCTTTCCTTGAATATTGGGGATGAGAGAGTTGAATTTAAACTATATAAATCTGTTGCTAACAGCTCTATCGAGAACTCTTGTTACAGGATTGATGAAGCTATAACCAAGGACAAGCTTGCTAAGAACCACTATAAAGATCCGTTAGAGGCACGACTGGTGAGTGATGGCTCAATCGAGGAGGAAGATACAATTATCACTGATATTGCTCAACTGTTTAAGGGAAATCCACCATTGGCATCAAATTTTGCTGGAAAGGAGAGGAAGTTTCGACTTCACGAACCAGATAAATCAAGTTTTGATGTGAATGAGAGTGCAGGGGTTAACAATGAAGGTGCTGAAGTATTGCATGATAAAAAAATCCTTCGCCAAAAATTTCAAAAAGGGCGATTTAATTCTTCCGTTCAACCGGTGCCTGATTTTTCATTACCTAGAAATCGAGATCCTAAATTCGATTGGAGGATTGCCAAGTCGTCGGGTCCAATCCGGGATTTACACTAAATTAAGCGTGGTAACGTCGAGCTAAAGACGTAAAACAAGCGCTTTTTGGGAGGCAACCCAAACTGTATCCTTTATTTTATTTATGTTTTTCTTTCCCTTTTGTTTTTACGTTTGGTATTTTCTTTAAAAAAAAAAAAAAAAAAATCGAGTTTTGTTTGGCGTACGTACGCAAGGTTAAATCGCGTACATTCAACGGAGGCAGCGTTTTTTTTTTTTTTCAAATCCGCGCCTGTACGCGAGATAACATTGCGCCTGTACGCCGAAATACACGGCGTACGTACGCCGTGTAAATCGGCGTACAATCAACGATAACAGAGTTTTTAAAGCCTTCGCGTACGTACGCAGGGTCGAATTTTGGGTTTTTAAAACAGACTTCTTACACCCTTTTACGCATTCAAACTCAATTTTCTCTCAAAACCCTCAAACTCACCTCACCCTTTTCGATTTTTCTTCTCAAACAGATCGAAAGCTATCAACAAGTTAATCATCTTCAACGATTCGAGCGCTACATCATCATTGATTCCTGTTTTCTAAAGTACTATAGACATAGCATCTCCCAGACTCAGAACGATCACCTCGACTCTTGACAAGGTTACGTCCCTTTTTACTTTTACGCATGCATACATATCCACATTCCATCACATTAGGGACAATGTGCATTTCGAGTTTGGGGGTGTTTACGGGGACTTTACACATTCACTATGGGTTGGTCTATAGCTTTATCTTTGTGATCGTCTTACAACGATTGACTAGGTGATATGAAAGCCTGACGTTTTAATACATATAACGCATGAACTTTTTTTGTCGGCGATATCATCTGCTTAGTTACACTTTTCTGGCTAGTCACTAATACGTAGTAGTCCAAGGCATAGGAGTTGAGTGGATCACCCGTTTTCGAAACACATAGGTAGTGGCCTCCAAGTCTACCAACTTAGAATCACGTCTTCTGGCACAAAAAAAAAAAAAGAAAAAAAAAAGAAAAAAAAAAGAAAAAAAGAAAAGAAAAGATGGATTAGTTCGTTCTGTGACCTTTGACACTTGAGTGATTAAGTCCGAAGGAGTCTCTTAAAACTTAACGCCCTAAGGCTATCTAGCTTGGGAGTCGTTGACCCAAAGCTCGATAACGGGTGTCATAGAAAGTCTAAGAGAACGAACATTGCACAATCCTGACAAGTATGAGCTCGTTTGTACAGTTGACTTATGCTAAAAGCTCAATATTGTGAACCAGTTAGACCCTAATATCTGTTAGACCAGTTGGTAGGGATGGGCGCCACTCGAATTTTTGTTAGAAACGCCACTCGACTATAATGCTTAAAGATGACTTTATTCAGTGCTTTCTAGAAGCTTGTTTAACTCTGTGGTGTGATGTAACCAATGACTAAGCGAATGCATGATCTTTTTCTAAAAATGTCGGGCCATTAGTTCACGTCGATTTTTGTACGATTGCATCACTTTTCGATTTAGCAAGGACTCATTGATTACGCGATTTCGTGGGTATATCATCTGCAAACCCTCACGAGACTATAACTCGTCCTTTTTGGGTAACAAAAAGGTTTAAAGGCTTGTTGCACGTGCTAAGTGCAATCGTGTACTCTACGAAAATGAGTTTATCTTTAGTTTTTGTTTTTGTTTCTTTACTTTACCGTTTGTTCGAGGACGAACAAAAGCAAGTTTGGGGGGGTTGATAAACCTCATTTTTACGCAATTTCCATCATTCATTCGACACGTTTAGTATAGTATTTGCACCATATTTTTATTTTCTATGTTGCAAAGGAAAAATACCAATTATAGGCTAAAATCGAGAACGAGTTGATTGGAAGCTGGAAATACAAGGCGTACAGGCGCCGTTCAAATTGGCGTACGAGCGCCACTTCACAAGGCGTACGAGCGCCGTGTTGATTCGCGTACAATCAACGGAGGCAGAGAATTAGGCCAATCTCGCGTACGAGCGCCATTTATAACGGCGTACAGGCGCCACATTGTTCGGCGTACAGGCGCCGGTTTGTTCGGCGTACAAGCGCCGTTTTGTTCTGCGTACAAGCGTCGTGTTAAACAGCGTACGTACGCGCCCTATTCTAACTCAATACGCGTGAGGCCCATCTTCGGCCCAATTTCGGGTTTATGATCTAGATTAGGTATAAATACCCCCTCCAAACATTGTATTAGGGTTCGAACTTTATTTCTTGGAGATTGATTGTAAGGATTAGAGATTCAAGAACGAAATTCGACAATTGATTGTAAACAGGATCTTTGACAACGGGTTTTATCGAGTTTATCTTTCTATTCTCTTTTAATTCTCGTCTATCTATCATGTTTACTTTGATATTCGTTGATTGTGCTCTTGCATCTATGGAGTAGTCTATTTTATTCTGGAATTGGGAATAGCCCGATAATATGTTATTAGCTTGAATTATATTATTGTTTACGTTACATCGCATATGCTTATGATTTGAATTCTTGATTATTAATGCTTGTGAATTTGCTGGCCACATATTTGCATGTTCATAGATATTAGGTGAAAATTCTGAAAGGTGACATCTATATCGGAACCCTAGAATTCAAACCTAGGATCCTAAATCACGAAAGTAGTTTTAGGTCTTTTGAGGAATCGATACATTATCATAGAGATTAATGAACTCGAGCTTAGTTTAATCATCACGATAGTAGTTGATTAATTAACTTGGGTAAATTGTTATACTTCGACAGAAGATAATAAGTATAATTGGATAGTGTCCTTCATAAGTAGTGATCGTAACTGAATTGATTATATGATTTAATTGATAACGTATGTCGTGGTGAAACCTGATTCTGGAATTACTAATCCAATATAATCAAAACCAGTTTTATACGTTCTGTTCCGTTTTCTTTACTTTTTATCTTATAACTTCGTTAGGCTTAGATTACTGATAATTGATAGGCTAGTGCTTGATTGTTCGGTCCTCGTGGGAACGATATCTTTTGTACTGCACCGAAGCCGTGCGCTTGCGGTTTAGGCACATCATATATCTATTATAAAAGTATGAGTTTTTCTTTAAAATTTTGATCTACCTAATATGCCTTATGTATTTTAATTTTAAATGGCAAAAGAGTCTAATAATAAATAATGACTAATAAAAATAAGTTATATTCTATATCTATTATAAAAGTATGAGTTTTTCTTTAAAATTTTGATCTACCTAATATGCCTTATGTATTTTAATTTTAAATGGCAAAAGAGTCTAATAATAAATAATGACTAATAAAAATAAGTTATATATATCTAAAAATAAGATGTATAATTACACTAGAACTCTGCAATACATAATTCATCTTTTTAAAAATAAAAGAGTTGAATAATAAAATAAGTTGTATATATCTATAATAAAAATATGTATATACCATATAAAAAATTACTTAAAAATACTAAATTTTAATTAAAAATAGTTAGTTTAAACATGCAAGTTACACAATATTTTTTACAATATTAGGTTTCAATTTCTTTTGTTTAAATAATCAATAAATAAGAAAACATAAAAAAAAACTTCTTTATTCATTAAGTAATTGTTAAATCTCAAAAGTATGTCACGAAATATTTGATTATCAATTATCCTACCTGAACAACTTCTATTCTAAGACATGTTTTAAATATTTTTTAGATCACCTTGTCAAAACACCTTCTATGTTCTACTACATATTATAATTATTAATTTAACACATCATATCAATCAATATTTATTCCTCAAATAATTATATACTTAAATAAATTATTTTAAAATTTTCAATATAAGATAGTATATAAAGAATTATCTATATAATTGAATTACTTTATGAGATAATGACTTACAATTTATTTAGTAAGTATTCACTTAGTAAATTAATATTTAGTTTTGAATATTTAATACCTTAATTTATTTTAAGTATCTTATTTAGGAGTTTGAGTATATTGATATTTCCTCCTTTATTAACTTGATCATTCAACTAATTAAAAATTTTCAACAAATTCAAAATGATGCACAGTTTATCAAATATATTTATGAAACTAAATCATATAAGTGAATAGGAAAATATTTGTTAAAATTATGGTCAATGCACACTTTACTTAAAAGAATGTCCTATCAATAGCAAACTAAAATACGATGATGTTATTAAATTAAATAAAAAAAATCATTTCTCATTATGTTTTAGTTATTTCCCATATTGCATATTAACTGTATGTACAACATACAATTTTTTTTTTTTTTTGTTAAGTAGACTCAATTTAATAAATAAAAAAACACAATCAGTGAAAATCAAACAAAAATGGATGCATCATTTATGCCAACCTACTATGACTTGTGAAAACTTAGATTAACGTTTAAAAGTGAGACGCATTTAAAGATCTGAAAATATGCTACCCCTGAGTTGAATTAAAATAAAGAGTAATTCTAAAATAAGAAACAAAAAACACTATACAAGTATCTGCCTTTTGTGTCATTATGAAAATTATTGAAAGTATATAGCAAAAAAGAACTGAGGAAAAAAAAAATGAAGTGTTTGATTCCTCAAAATTAAACAAGATATGTGTATCAATGAAGCATGTATTTACATAAAAGTTTATTTAATTACATCGTTATTCATGTTTCACTTTTTAATTTACTTAATTCTTTCAAGAATTGATTAATTCATTCATATCAATCAATATTTTTACTAACTTATTACGTGATACTTTATTTAGTAAAATTTAAATTATTAACATCTTTTAATTTTAACAACAATATATGTATATATATGAATTTTCAACGAGATCATATGCTCCACGTTCAACGAACGTGTTATGTACTAGTAAATAACACGTGCGTTGCACGTGAATCATACGATCTCGTTGTGTAGTTTATAAAATCACGATGTAATTAATTTTCTTGTATATGTATATCCTGAATTCAAATCTAGTCACGTGTTTTGGTATTACACAAAATTTTTGATTAATTCTCTTACAAGTCTTGATATCAAATAATAACTATTATCGTGTTTGGTTGTGAGTTCACATAATTAGACTACTAACTTCTGATTATCACTGAGGTATAATTGGGATAGAAGTAAATAAAACATTTTGCACATTATATTCTTTTGTTGGAAAAATATCATTTTAGAAAATTAAAATTTTATATTGAAGAAATACTTATCCTCGTTATGAAAATAGTGCATGACTCTCCGGAAAAGGATCCCCCTTTGACATTAGAGGAAAAAAAATTGAATGTTATTTAGAAATATTTTAATACTTTTACTAACTAAACAAAATATTTGAGAAAATATGAACTTAAATGCGAACTAACACACATGTGATCAACCCTTTCGTATAACAAAAACAATTAGAACACATTAGGTGAAGATTAAAATGCACAAGAGACGTTTACATAATAAAAACTTTGGCCTTGTTTGTTTAATACACCAAATTCTCATCTCAATTCCCATTTTTTCAACTCTACTTTTTTAATCTCATAACTATCAATCATATATATACATCACTTCACACATTACCAATCACATCATTTATTATAAACACTTTTTTCACTTTCTCTTTCATACTTTATAATTTTTTATCCATATTTTTTTATTTTTTTATATACATAACCATTATATACACCACTAACACAATTATTCTACATATTATCCATCAACATATCACTATTGATTTGATATATCTTACAACATTTAACCTATTTTTAAAAACATAAACAAACACCTACCATTTTCACACGAATTTTCATAGTGCGCTATCCGCGAGAAAATTTCAAAATTTTATATCAAAAACATAAACAAACATAACCAAATTACTTTTAAGTATGAGAAATCACATTGAAAAAAAAAATTAAAGCCACTAATTGTTGGAAATAGCCGTATTATTTTTTTTCCAATTTTTCATCACATCAATAAATATAAGTTACTTTACTCCTATTTAGAAAAAAAGTAATTTAAAATTATAGTGTTAAAAATTAACAATTAAATAACATCTTAATTGTATGTATCTAAAAACAAAGCTTATAAGTTTAAAATTATAGTGTTAAAAATTAACAATTAAATAACATCTTAATTGTATGTATCTAAAAACAAAGCTTATAAGTTTAAGATCTCTAAGGTGTTATTTTATACAATTCAATTTACTATTCAATCCATTAATGTAATTTGATATTAAATGGTTTTTATTCGATGAGTCCTGAATATATCACTTGATATTTAGTTATTTTAAGTATTAAATTAGATGTAGTTATATGATTTTGTCAAAATGTTATATTTGAATTGGAAAATTGGTAACTGCAAATGTCATTTTCTTTTCTTTCCTTTTCTAATATTTATTGTTAAGACCACATTGTCCAAAAGGTAGAGTCTCCAACCTCAAGGACCTCCCATGCCCCGGCCCGACAGAGCTATGGGAGGAATAAATCATGGAAACCCAGCCAATCACATGGGCTAGACCAGTGCCCACTGCGCACAAGGAGCCCCCTCACTTGAGAGGTTGCTCCCACACTGCCGCTGGTGGGACTTGATTCTTGGTCATTGTCCAAACTTCAACCTTTTGTGACCAATTGGGCTGCCCATGCGGGCTTGTTAAGACCACATTTGATCAATTGTTTAAAGACTTAGTGAACATAATATTGATTCAAATGATTGGACGTGGGTAAATGATGCACTAAAACGATGAAGAAGAAACTTTGATTAAAAATAATAACATGCAGGGGCCAACCCCCGGTAGAGTTGGTAGGACAGCTAAATCTTATGGTCTTAGTCACGGGTTCGATTCTCGTTGAAGGAATGCATATTAGACTTGTCTACTGTGAGCATGTCACCTATCTAATGGTAGCGGCTGTGGGTTTCCCCTGTCATCCAAAAAAAATTAATAACATGCATGAAAGTTAACTATCAATTTTATTGTATTTCCCTTTCATCACTCAATTTTGTGGTATAAATAGCTTGCATTAGTGTATAGTTAGTTAGAAAACTAAAATATAATTCAAAGTATATTTCTTAACGATAATTATTTTAGATGTAGTCAAATAGTATGTTGCTTTAGGTAAGATCTTTAAATAAATAAATAAAATATATGGTTCTTTTATTATGTATTAAATTTAGTAGTTACACTGTGATAATATCCACAAGTTTTAATCTCACGAGTTCTATAATATTATCAGTGTTTTATTATGAATAAGTCATAATGTAATTATGCATGCATAGAAAAAATTGACAAATGCATAAATTCCTAAATTTGATCATTTAAAGTTTGACATCATTTTCATATGTAAGCTAATATATAGTTATTTTAAATATTAATCAGATGCAATTCATATAATTAGATAATTCTACCAAAGGATATTTTATTTTAAAAATTGGTGATTTGAGATAGACATTTTTTTTTCATTTCATTTTCTGTTATTACACTTATTGGAAAGATAAAATTAGTCACGTAAATATATTGCAACTATAAATTATTTATACGTGATTCCACATATATAATTATACATCAAATGTATGTATGCACTCTACATTTATTTTTATGTTTGGAATAGTTGTCAATCAAATATGAAATTACATAAGGATATATTAGATTTATTAAAAGCTTATTGATTTATGATAAACTTAACTTCATTGTCATTTTCCAAACCTCATTTCCTTAGTTTTCGAATTGGATAATAAAATTAAAAAAACTAAATATTACATTTTGCCGCTAATTTAATTAATGCAAAAAATTATACTTTTCAATTCCACAAGTTTATAACCTTACTCATTTAGTCATATATCTTCAATGTACCTCACATTTAGTATCCAATAAATTTTCATCCAAAATATAACAGTCAGCTCTATTAGTGGACTTTTGAGGTAAATTTTGTGCATATATGGCACGTGATAACGATTAAAAATATTGTGATATCGAATATAATTTATATGTTAATGCACTTAGGCATAAATTCATCCAAAAACGATCAAAAAAATTTCTAATTGAATTGACTATTAAATTTTATAAGGTAAATTTGGTGAAGATTATATGGAGCAATTTTCAAAGTTTTGAGGCAAAATATGAGAAATTCATAATTATTGCGACCATAATTAAACATAGGGTAAATTACGGGATGAAAGATGCATTCTACATGTATGTATATAAGCTTTGAATAATAGTTGTTTATCTTAGCCTATCATCGGAAGACAAAACAACTTTGATATAATGTACATTAGTTCT
This sequence comes from Verbascum thapsus, assembly GCA_963669365.1. NCBI lineage: Eukaryota > Viridiplantae > Streptophyta > Magnoliopsida > Lamiales > Scrophulariaceae > Verbascum > Verbascum thapsus. The sequence continues at coordinate 17,012,121 of OY770111.1, forward strand.
AAACATGAACAATTCAATGAAATTATAAACTTGCTTAGACAATATTCAAAGTCTTTTAATTAAGATATCAAAAATATTACTTTCATGGATAATGAATAGTCTTGTCATTTTCATCTCCATGATTATATAATAATTATTTTGCATTAATATAAATAAGCTAATAAAATAACATAAAGTAAAATTTTATTGGAGAAGAAAAGTAACAAAAATATTGAGGGCTAAATTTACTCTTTGACCGTGTATAGCATATATATATGAAGATTTTCTTATTTAATATATCTATACTCGTTGAACGTGAATCATATGATATTGTCAAAATAATTCATGTATGTAGCTATAATTCTTATAAATTCAAAATTTATATATTAATTTAACTAATTGAACTATTACTTGATAAATTAATTATTTAAAAATTTCATAGTGATTGGTACGAAAGAATTAATAAGTTCTTAACAAAATTAAGTTAAATAAAAAAATGAAATATCAATAGTAATATAAAATAAACTTTTATATGAATTCATTATTCATTTATGCATATATCTTGTTTAATTTTGAAAAATTAAATGCTTCACCTTTTCTTTCCTATAACTAATTGTTTTACATACTTTCAAATGGTTTTTTACAATGGCTCAAAAGTTGCATACTTGTGCGTTATTTTTGTTCCTTATTTTAGAATTATTATTTTTTATTGCTCCATTTTCTAAAGTCGGAGTGAGATGCTTCTTCTTACAATTACTAAGTGTCTTCTACTTTAAAACCTAAAACTCATCATCCGCAAGTCACATAGATATTGGCATAAATGATGCATACCTCATTGTTTACTTTTACAATTGCTTATTGTGTCATTTTGTTATAAAATTAAGTCTATTTGATAAATATATAAAAAAAAAATCAGCATGTTAGACGCATATGTACACACAATATTGAAAATAACTAAGACAGAATGAGGAACTCCTTTTTCCTTTAATTTTTGTTTTATTTTGATGGTTGTCAGCATCAATTTTAATTTTAATTTGATATGATTTTGCTTAAATAAAACGTTCACTGAATTTTAAATAAATATACGTCGAGCAAAGACTAAGTCAACCACTGTGAATTCTTCTACTAACTCTAGTGATTTATTTTCGTAAATATATTTGATAAATTATACAATTTTTTTTAAATCTATACAATTTTATAATTGGTTGAAAGATCATTCATAATTCATAATATCTGAAAGTAATAAAATAGTAAATTCAATTACTCAAATTTTTGAATAATATACTGAAAAGAAATTAAGTTATTAAACTTCAAAACCTAAATAGTAATTAAATAAGTAAAGATTTACTCAATATTACGCCACTACAAGAAAACAGGGCATCAGCTACAAATAAAATTGCTACGAACTTGATTTCGTATCTAAGGACATAACTTAGCTATAAATTTTTCGTAGGTAAATGTATTTTCAGAATAAATAAACATATACGAATAAGTCAGCGACAGAATTGTATTGGATCAGCAACAAATCGTATTTTCGTTGCAAGTTTCATTTCTAGCGCGACAGATTAGCTACTAATTATTCATTGTACAAATTATTTTAAGAATTTAAAAATAAATAAAATATGCTAGATACATAATAATTGTGACACTTGTTATGAACTTCAAATCCGTAGTTAATTTGTTCGTAGCTGTTGCAACAAAAAACACATTCATTGCTATTTCCGTTGCTGGTGCAACGACAAAAATAGCTAGAAAATAGCATCATTTCACTTTACTACATAATATTTGTAATTTTTGCTATATATTTAAAATTCATAGTTACCTTGTTGCTAGGTATTGCAACGATATATACATTTGATTTTGGTACAAATTATGACAAGTAATTTTTCAACGTGTATTATGTAAATCACCCCTTAAATGGGATGCCAAGTATTAAAGGACTATTATTCATATACTTGGTATCAATATTTTCAATCTTGCTAATTAAGGTATTCAAATTTTACATCAATCTACTGCATATGACAAAATTTAATTACCCAAAATCCCTCAAAAATTTACAACATTTCTTAATAAAACTATGCCATTTAATCTGTTTTTTTATTCTTAGTTTATAATTTTTTGTAATTTTCTTTTCGTAATATGATTCATAGTTTAGTTTTTTGTCATGTATTAGTTAGATTTTCACCCTATTAAATCTATAGATTCAATCCGAAGGACTTCATTTCTTTAAACCTGTTTTAAATTCCTAAATAATATAGTGTGGTTGTCGGAAAAGTATGAAACTTGGTAAATATTCTTCCACTGAACTTCAAAATTGGAGATAATGGTCAATAAGGGAATCTTGCGGGTCCAGTATATAAATTCAAAGATATTCGAAAAACAGTATACCAATGTTGCATAGGAACTTCTATTTCTAATACCTACAATTACCTCTTAGTCAAATATTAACAAAAGGGCTTCTTCTTTTTTAACAGAAATTAGTTTTTTTTTTTTTTATTATCTTTACTTTTTTGAACATTGTATCCCAGAAAATATCCTCGATAGTATACGAAGAATATTGGAAGAAATTCAATGGACGAAGCACACTCATGCTGGTGGATCAGGTTTGAGAGAGCAAGAGTTTGTTGCTAGTCTTCGTGAAAATACAAGGAACAATGATGATATAAATGATGCAAATGAGGAAGATAATGATGACAAGAGTTAGAACATTAAGAGTGGCATTTAGGGTTTGGATGTTTAGATTCTTTTGACTTTTAAGTATTTAGCATATTATGGTTACTTTTACTTGATGTTTAAACTAATTTAAATTATTAATTGTTGGATATTTGAGTTATATAAACATTGTTTAATCGCACTTTGGTTGTTTTTGAGTTTTTATTGGGTTTATATTTATGTGGATTATTATATTGAAAATTATAGTCATGGTCTTTGCTACAAAATCGTTAATTAATACCATTGTTATATAATTGGTAGCTAATAATAGGTTTAATATAAATATAGCAACAACAATCCATCATCTTGGTTTCAAAATAGCAACAAAAAATTTATACACTCTTTGTTGCTATAACAACAAAACTACAATAATATTTTGTAGCTATTGCACTAAATTCTGCTACGAATATCTTGTCATTATTGTGATGAAAATTGCTACAGAAAATTTGTATCCATGGCGATAAATATTATTACTAATTTCTGTCACCAAAACTACAAAGTCTACTACAGATTTCCGTTATTATCGCAACAAAAATTTGCTAAGAAAATTATATTCCATGGCAACATGATAGAAATGAGTTATTTGTTGCCCTTGCAATAAAATTTGCTATGAGCTTTCGTAACCTTTGCTATGAATAGCTACGAAAATTATTATTGAATTTGCAATGACCATTCCACCACTCTAGCTACACAAATAGCTACAAGAAGTGCATACTTGACATTGCTACAGGGAATTGCTATGAAATTGCGTAGCTAAGAGATAGCTACAAAATTTTAAATTCCGTTGCAAAAATTTAGCTACGGAGGTATCCGCTACGGAGGCAAGCGACAAACATTTTGTAGCTATAGCTACGGATTCATGAGCAATAGCTACGAAATGGCCCGAAGCGGATGGCTTGTTTTCTTGTAGTGCGCCATCACCTTGTAGAATAATTCATGTATATAGATAAGTTTTAATTTTGTAGTATTATATATTTAAAATTTAAATAATAATTTAATTGGGTGAGTTACTATTCAATAAATTATAGTTATTTAAAAAGTAAATATTGATTGATATGAAAGATTGAATTAATACAATGAAAAATCAAATATTATTGGAACTTAAAAGCTCAAACTATGTGATGTAAACAATATTTATATTGTCTTAGTACCTAAAAGGTGTTTATTTTGGATTATTGAGAATTAAAAATTCAATGAGATGCTTTTGAAATTAAAGAATGACATACCAAAGATAGAAGCTTTAGATATGTTTTTATTTATCATTGTTTAGAAAGAAAAAAAATCATAACCAAATATTGTAGTGAAAATCGTGTTATTTTCATGTTTAAGCTAATTTTTATTTATTATAATTTAGTATTTATATATAATTTTATCATATAGAGTTCTAATATAATCTATCTTATTGTTATAAATATATACAACATATTATAATCATTTATTACATGACTTTTTTTATCATTAAAAAGGTGAAATATACATAATAGATTTTAATATACATATATAATTTATTATTATAGACATGTACAGCTTATTTTTATTATATAACTCTTTTGTCATTTAAAATGAAATATATAGAGACATATTAGATAGATTAAAAATTTTAAAAAGCACTCATACTTTAATAATAGAATAGATATATTAAACAAATATGGAACTTTAGATGATAATTAAGTTGTTTTGTTTGTATATTTGAACTTGTTAGAGTTTAGTAATGAGCACACTTATCTTGTTCCACGAGGAAAAAAAAAAGAGCAACAAACTTGGGAGTCGGAGAAGAAAACGGGGTTTATCATGTTGTTATTTGTTCATTGTTTAAGTAAGTAAAAAAAAATTAAAAATATTAATTAATTTGAAGAAAGTTATTTATTGGAATCAATAGTGCCGTGCTGTGCATATATATTATATATATATATAAATAACTCTCTCCTTTTTTTATTTAAATTAAATAATCTCTCTTTTTCCTTCAAATAAATAAGTAAATAGAGGTAATTTAGTCATATCGAATTTTATTTTAGAGTTCAATATAATTACACTTCTTATTGTTATAGATATTTAAAAATAATTTTGACTTGGACAAAGTGCACTTCACCCCCTCAAAAAATTTATATTTTGCACTTTTCCCCCTAAAAACACAAAAAAGAGACATTGCCCCTTAAAAATTTGATATATGCATCACTTTGCCCCAATTACTATTTTCCGGCCAAATTGTGATCGGAAATCATTTAAATGATTTTTCCGTCAAGAGCATTACCATCTTTACTATTTTTTGTGATTCTCTCACATGCATGAATTTGAGCCAAGATCATAGTACCTCTCTAACATATCATTTTAGAGCTGCAAAATTTTCACCATGATATCATCTTGCATATAAAGAATGGTAGAAAAAGCTTATCAGAATAGGAACTCACATCAAATGCATGATGATATCATGGTGAGTATTTTGCAACCCTAAGATGATATATTAGAGAAGCACAACGATTTTGGGCCCAAATCCGGATATGTGATAGAATCACGGATAAATGATAAAGACGATAATGTTCTTGACGAAAAAATCATTTCAATAATTTCCGATTAAATTTAGCCAGAAAATAGTAATTGGGGCAAAGTAATGCATATATCAAATTTTTAGGGGGCAATGTCTCTTTTTAGGGGGGAAAGTGCAAAATACAAATTTTTTGAGGGGGTGAAGTGCACTTTGCCCTTTTGACTTTTTTGACATTAAAAAATTAAACTCTATAGAGATATTTTAAGTAGATCAAAAATTCAAAGAAACACCCATACTTTTATAATAGAAATATAGAATATAGAATAGATATAGATATCACAAAAGTTCAACACACATACAATCAAACGACCCCAATACGCACAAAACGAGACTAAAACCGTCTATAATTTGTTCCAAAATACATAAACATCAAACGAAACTAAAACATAATCCAATGCTCTGATCATTCAATTTGCGAAAATCTTGTAATTTCCACAACTTTGTCACAGAGCAATCAGCAAATATGGTGTTTAAAAACACCCGATAAATAATTTTTCACATACGAGAGATCAATAGTGGGACGAGAACATCCTCACCCATAACAGGCTGAAAGAGATCCAATTCTCCATACCGTTCCAAAACGCGCATCCTGCAATCCTCAGCAGCCATTAAACCAGTTGAGTAAGCACCATGAACAGATCCTGGATAATCAGCACTTGTAGCTTCACCAGCAAAAAATAGATTATCGATGGGGATTCTCATCTTTTCATATAGATCGTGGGGTTTTCCAACTGTATCGTAGCTGTATGAGCCCAGTGAGTTCTTGTCCGAGCCCCAATGTGAAACTAGGTGCTGGATCTGTAAGAGGTTCGAGTTTAATGAAAAGTGATACTAAATTGATCATCTAGATAGAAGAACAAAGCACATTATGCGCAAAAATATGTTTTTTTTTTGTTTCTGCATGTGTATAGGTAAGGCAGAAAGATAAATTAAACTTCACGTCGATTATTAAAAGCTTGTTTGAGCTAGCATGATTTTTAACATAACATACAAGCTTGAGTACATTACATTAAGCTCAAAGACAATTTTTGAAGATCAGTAAAACTTTAAACAAGATCGAAAAAATTAGCTTGTTCGACTAGACTTAATGCACTTACACCCTTCTGCTTAAGTAGTAATCCAAGTTAAATAAGTTTACCAAAATTAATTCTACCATTTTAGGGCAATCAAGGATAACATTCATGATCAGCTGATGAACTTACAAATAAGCACCACGTAAATAAATGGGTGGTAGGGATATGGAAAGAAAACCGAAGAATCTCAATACACATCCGTACCACCCCTTGTACAAGACTGGCACATCTGAGTGTAACTGAACATATTAAACCATATAGTACATAACTACTACTCCATTTAACATATGAATCAGAATTCAGAAAGTAAAGAAGATAAGATCCTGGAATATATTCTAACAAAGGACCAATTGAACATCATAAACTTAAGGAGCTATTATAGCATTCTTGTATAAAAGATTAGATTATAAAGGCCTTAACAGAAGTAGAAAGTGCAACATACCGGTGCAGAAGCATTTGGAAGGATTCTTTTAAGTTGAGTAAAAGCAAAGTTAGCAGCATCTTCATCAGACATTTTCTCAATATGACGTGCCAATTTCCCTGCTGGCATGTAAACAAGGACTGAATGACCCGTTGCTTTGTGCAGGTTAAGAAAATAACTGCATTCATAGGAAGTTTCCGCAACAACTCCCAAAAACTCTACGTTTGGCCAAAAGACGTGTTCAAAGTGCAAAATGATCTTGTTTTCAATACCAACTCCAAGGTCATTGATGGCTTCTTCCTTCCACTCAGGTAATCTCGGCTCAAATTTGATGCAATTTGATTTCAAAACACCAAGAGGAATGGCAATAACAGCAGCGTCTGCTACAAATGTTTTTCCATCTTCTACAGTTACCTTTACCCCGTTATTACGTCTAACTATTTCTGTCACTCTGTAAGTAAATACACATAAACATGAAATTTGAGGTCAGAACTGAATTGTATTTTAAAGAGATGTAATCCATTGGGGTAGCTTATTATATCTTACCTGTGATTCAAGCGGATGTCGAGACCTTTTGCAAGAGTATTAATTACAGGAAGATATCCTCGAACCATGAGCCCATGCCCACCGGGAAGCAACTCTTCCTATAAAGCAAATACAACAAAGTGTGAGAATTCTAGAAACGATCAAGCAAGGTGTAAGCTCATTCTTAATCCTGGGTTGTATTTAGGTCTACAGTACGTGATACATAGCTTGTTCAAGGCTTATTCGAAAGTTCAAGGTTTTTACATGAGTTTATTAGGCTGTTTCTGGATTGTTTTTGAGTTTGTGTTTAGAAAGAATTAAGGGGAAACGTGTAGTGTGAAAATTTTAAGGTTGATATCACGCCATGGTGCATGGTGCATGGTGAAGTTGGCTATGTTAATGTATGATTTAACGATTGACTAGTCATTTTGGTAGTGAAAATTTGATCACAAAATTGTAAAGAAAAAGAAATGAAATAATAATGTGAAGCTAGAGATGTGTTGTATTATTAAATAGTAATATAGGGAAATGCAAGAAAACTGATGTTTTCTTTTGAAAAATGGTTTGTAGAGACTTTCGAAAAACTGTGATTCAAAAAACAGAAAACAGATTTTGTAGATGTATCCAAGCATTGCCAGTTATTTTGTAATTTCTCAAGAACTATTTCATCACTATTAGTAAAGATTATTTTATGCAATAAATTCAGGGGCAAAAAATCAACAGATGGAAAAGTAATCATAATTTTGAGCAAGGAATAACCTGATCCCAGCATTTAAGAGATATGGTTTCAGCATCAGCAGCAAACCAGCCTTCCATTCGGCATAGGTACCACTGCAACACCTTATGCCCAATACCCTCCAACCTACAAAATCGAAATTAAGTATTTGATAATTTTGTTTATAAAGTGTAATATAAATGCTAATTTTAAAATGTTATGCAAGTAGAACCTTAAATCTGGTCTCCTCTCAAAGACAATCGAGATAGCACGTTTTATAGATATGTCCTCACTGAATTCCTGTCTTACAAGATCTGTCTGCACGTATTACAGATTGAAAAAGATAAATCAGAAACACAAAAATCAAAATATAATATATATACATATTCTGAAATATAGAGCAAGAGAGTGAGAGGAGAGGAGAATAAATTTACCTCTTTCAAGATGTCTTCAAATATTTCACCAACCTTTGAGACTAAATCTTGAGGAACTTGATTTCCCTCCATATCAAAAAGGGCATAACTGAAAATAAAATAAATTAGTTACCGCCAACAGTTGAAATACAGTAGATGCATGAAAAGCTTTTTCCTATTGTAAAATTCTAGAAATCCATATCACTTAAAAACACTTAATTGTTTATCTTTTGAAGGGAAAAAAAAAGCATAAAGATCATATAACAAACGACATAGAGTAACTTCCATCACATTTTAATTTCAGCCTAGAATTTCATAGGAAAATGCAAAACTGTAACGAAAATGACGCATGCTTCTCATTCCAGTTTTGTCTTGTTTCTTTTGAAATTCAGAAACCCATATCATAAAATTAATACTGTTCATAGAAGCTTTTAAAAATAAGGTAATGAATAGGATTTTCAATTGGAAATGAGGATGTGTGAAGTTAAAGGGGCAAAAGGAAAAACCTCTCTAAGTCATGGTCATATAAAACTGAGTTGTCCCCACTAGTGCGATAAAGCGGTAGTCCCAGTCTTCCAATAACAGGTGCTAATGGATTCTCATTGCAAACACCATGTAACCTGAAACATAAATATGAAAAGAGTGCTTAACAGGATTATTTACAACATATTACAACCCTACAAAATGAGAATTTTTTCTTATCTGTAAAACAAAGATCAATTACCATGATGCTCCCAAGTCAACAGGAAAACCAAATGAATAATCAGTGTGAACTCGACCGCCAATTCTATCTCGTGATTCCAACAAGATAACCTGCAAAGTTACTTTATTAAAAACCAATATACTCAATTATTCATGTTAATATAGAATATTCACATCTAAACATATACCTGAAATGACGCATCATGAAGAGCTCTTGCAGCAGTAACACCAGCAAAACCAGCACCAATGACGATAACTGATGGTGAGGTTGTCGAGCTCCTCTCCAAAGGTGAAAAACAAGGAGCTGAAAAATATATATAACTTGATCAACTATAACCTTTGAAAGAGCTCTCAATATCGAATATTACCCTCATTCAAAAGAATATCACACTTGACATGTAAATTTCAAGTATATGTTAGTAACAATTCCTTTCAGTTGGTATTTTTTTTCTTTTTATGTGTGCACGTGTATGGAGAATAAGAAGTTCAGGTATTCGAAAGTGTTCAACGACATAAAATATAGAGCCATCCAAATAGATGAAGATGTTATAACTGGCAGGATACAATTTTTTTTTAATATTTGTTACTAAATTGTATTATAGACATATCAACCAGTATTAATCAAAAGGCCCCCCAATAAAATGCTCTGAATAAAAATAGTAATAGGGTATACATCATTAGTTAGTTCAGACCACAAGTGGAACTAAATTTACTGAAATATGTAATAATTGAAGGAAAACTGAAGTGGGTCGACAAAAGATGCGTATAAAATAGCTTTTATTCCTATTTACTGTTAATGGTTATATTTATATCCCTACCAAATTAAAGTCATCAGTAGAATATCCCAAAGTAGCTGAATAGTTATCAGAATTAAGGTTAACTATGCAAGCACTCCAATGAATGATCATCTTGATTAAATAAAAAATTGATCCAAGTCAAAAATACACTAACTTTTTTCTAATGAGAACTAAACAAACTGCATAAAGCAGCTGCAACTATATTTTTTATTTTTTTCTCGAACAAAAAACCATTATAACGGGTCTTATCTAATTTAATTTCTGCTCTATCAAAAAGTTAAATACAAATTAAAGGAATTAAACAAATTTTATGCACAATACAGACATGCCATGAAATCAAGAAAAACTTAAAAATACCTAAAACAATTTAAATAAAGTACAGTAAACAAGAATCTCCAAAATCCAAGTAAAAAAAGTACTTTTTTAAAGAAAACTCACAAGTTTTCAATTGGAGATTACTCTTGTTGTCCTTGGACTCCATAATTCAAAGTCGATCGGCGATGATGATGTATAGAATGTAAACAGTTACTAAAACTAAAATTATTCGATAACAAATCAAACAATCTGAATCTTAAATTCAATAACAGCTTGGATAATCTCAACAACAAGAGGAATAATAAGAATGTATCAGTTTCCGAGAATCGGAGGATGAATGTGTTGAAATAATCGAAATTCGATGAGATATCCAGCTTTACACACCCACTCATGCGTCTTTAAACCCTGATCCACCTACCAGTCGAGCCAAATCAGGAGGAAAAAAAATCAATTAACAAATTCGAATCAATTTATTTGATTCTGAACTATGACAGCCAATAAATTATGTCCAGTTTCCAAAGAAACCCAACAATCTGGAGCTGATTGCGATGAATATTCTGGAAAATTGGACAAGATTTGAGAATTTCAACTCCAAAATAATGGAAGTTTTAAGGATTTTTATGGGTTCCTAGAGAGAGAAAGTAAGGGTGAAATCTATTTGCTTTAGGAAACAGAAAGTGGATTTGGAGTCTAATTTATAGAGCTGTCTCATAGGTCACATTAAATAATTGCCATAATTAAATTTTTAAAAAAATAGTTTATTATTTTATATTGGCTCTTTGGGAAATAAATTTTTGGTGGGAAATTGGAAAGTTTTTAATGGTTTTCATTTTTAGGTAAGATAAAGACAAGATATTTAATTTACACTTTTTTGTTTGTTAATTTTATTTGAGCGTGATAGTCTTATTTATTATAAATTTTTAAGATTTAGATATATAACTTTTAAAATATTTAATATTTAATTTTATCATACAAAATCTAATTATTAACTTCATCCTTTAATTCTTATTAAAAAAATAGATTAGCGTGTATACAGTACAGTAAAACCTCTATAAATTAATAATCTTGGGACCATGAAATTTTATTAATTTAGAGAGATATTAATTTATCGATAAATTAATATTTTATTAATTAAAAGAGAGACTTTTTAAATTCAACAATTTTAGTGCATATGTATTGAAAATAAATAAATTTATATATGTTTCATTGATTATATTCATGCATCAACCAATTCTTTCGAACTAATTAAATATATTCACGAGAAAGGAAGCTTTTAGTGCGACAACAACTCTTCACAATTTTTTGTTGCAGTTAGAGAACTCAACACCGGTACTCTTAGCTGCAATTAAAAAAGTTAGGGATGAAATCCAATTATATTTAAATTTTAAGAAAAATCAAGTAGCAATAGATTCTTATTTTTAGCAAATTACCACAATATTTATTATTGTAATATTTATGAATTATTAATTTAGAGTTTTAATGGGACCTAATATTTAAAAAGGGATTTTTCGAAAAATTATTATCTTATTATCTTATCGAATTTGATGATTTTTTACAAAGGTCCAAGTCGGGGACCGGAAGATTTTATTATTTTAAAGAGTTTATTAATTTATAAAGTATTAATTTATAGAAGTTTTACTGTATATACGAATTATATTTTATATTATGATAATGTACATTATCATATCTGTTGAAGTTCCATTTATTAAATTGGAATTTTAAAATTGAAGTTTTGAAATAATAATGAGAATCTAATAATGAATGAGACTGAATATAAATTTGGACTACATTATCTAATTTCATCAACAATCAACATATTTATTCGAATTCCACTTATTGAATTGGAATATTTATAAAATTATTTTTATTATAAAATCCTCAAAATTTAAAATATTCATCAATCATTAAAAAAATTATATAAAGTCAAAATAGAACTTTGGCCAAGTTATTCACGCAATGAAACTCTAATTTGCGTAAAAATAGGGTAAAATAAAGACAGTAAAGAATGAAAAGTCAAAAAATCCACCGCTATTTGACGTGACATTAAAACTGAAACTGTCTTTTTCAATAATATTTTTGTTGAATAATCTTGGAGGTCGGTAAAACTAGTGGTCATAAATGGAACAAGTATTATAAGTTAATATTTTTATATGAATTTTCGATATTGTAATTACATAGATAAATAGTAAATAGTTAATACTGTAATATTTTTATTATTAAGTATATATGGTTTTGGCCGGGGAAAATCTATGCTGGACCGGGATCAACAGCCACAAAATCACTTGGGGTGGGGGTGCTGTTCATGGGGGTGGGATGAAAAAACCACCCCCTATTTCAGGAATGTGTGGCTAAAATTGGTCCCGGTTCAGCATAGAATTTCCCGTTTTAGCCGTTAGATAATGATTTTTCTTTAGAATTTGGCTATTTTCCTCATATTACTACATTGCTATCGATCACTATCATCCTATAAGACACTGCATTAGTGTTATATTTCAACAAAATTGAATTTTTGACGTTGAAGTTATAGTGATTACGCCAGTAAATGAAATTTAATCCTATCAACAAGGTACGAAATAAAAAATAATAAGTAATTTAATTAATTATTATAATCGATAATTATCCACACATAGCACATAATACGATAGACACTTAAGATTATTAACTCTATGTTTGCAATAACATTTGAACTCATGATATTGGGGTTATTTTTATTGCGTTTTTTTTTTAATTGATCTCATAATGTGGTGGTCGTTCAGATATTTATCTCTATAAAAAAATTGTAAAAATATGTAATATTCTTAAATTTAGAAAATCTTACTTGCTAGATGAACCTTTATGTGTGGATGGAACCATTCATCACAATAGTATTACCATTCATATCTTTTGAGAGTGATTTTTCACGTTTTGTTCTATCAATTTTTACTATTATTTTTGAATGATAGCATGTGTTTCATATATAAAAAAAATTATGACATTGGGCCCTATTATTGAATGAGATAAAAAAAAAACTGAATTGTCATTGTGATGGGTCATTTAACCAACCAATAACCATGCATGTGACATAATTGGGCCGTTGAACACGTGGCTATATCTATGTTTTTCACTATTTAAATATCAAAATAATAATTATAATAATACTTCCAATGAAAGTATTATTATTTAGATTAATAGAATTTGTGGATAATTAGTTTTGATTAAAAGAATGCCACCACGACTTTGTTATGAATATTATACCAATAAGACGTGTTTATCATTTTTATGTTTGTTATAGTCATACCTAATTTTAATATTGTTATATGATTATTTGAAAGGATGTAGAAAAAGATTGAACATGATAAGAGATGATTATTTATATTCTATAATAATAGTTCGCACTTAGGTCTTGTATTCAATAATCTCCCTTCCTACATAGGTGGCTTTGATGATTGACCAAAGCTCATAAAAACACATTCATTTTTAGAGATTATATATAAATATAAAATAAATATTTCATATTGACATATCTCAGAAAGATTTTTAGACCCCCACACTCTTATTTCCTCGGCATAAATGCAAAAAACCCCACTGTGAAATAATTTATTGGCTGAAAACCCCATGTAAAATAAATATAGGCTAAAAACCCCCTGTGAAATTTTTTCGTTGCAAAACACCCCCTCGGTTAGTTAGGTGAGCTACACGCGCCGTATGTGCGCTTTTTTGTGATTATTAGACATTAAATGACTTATTCATTTACTTTTATGTCCCTTTTATGTATTGTAATTATATATTCATTTGAGATACATTTTTACTCATGTTTACACAAAAAAAAATATTAAAGATAGTTTTCATAAAAATTTTCTTTTATTTTTAGTAAATATGCCTCATAATATTTAAATTTTAGATCATTAACATATAAGTACTTATATATTCATTTGAGATACACTTTTACTCATGTTTACACAAAAAACGATATTAAATATAGTTTTTAATAAAATATTTCTTTTATTTTTAGTAAATATGCCTCATAATATTTAAATTTTAGATCATTAACATTATTGTTTTTACTATTATGAGGCATATTTACTAAAAATAAAATAAACATTTTATGAAAAACTATTAATATATCAATTGGGGATAAATGCAAAAAAAAAAAACCTGTGAAATAATTTATTGGCTGAAAACCCCCTGTGAAATAAATACAGGCTAAAAACCCCCTGTGAAATTTTTTCGTTGCAAAAAACTCCCTCGGTCAGGTTTTTTTTGCGCGTGTAGCTCACCTAACTGACCGAGGGAGTTTTTTGCAACGAAAAAATTTCACAGGGGGTTTTTAGCCTATATTTATTTCACAGGGGGTTTTCAGCCAATAAATTATTTCACAGGGTTTTTTTTGCATTTATCCCTATTTCCTCTAATGCTACGTCTTTAAAGAAAAAAAATATTAAAATTGACAAAAAGCAGATAATATCTCATATAAAGACGTTTTAATATTTAAAAAAGTAAATATACATCACATCAATAATATAGAAACTAAAAATGTGTGATAACTCAAGCAAAGCCATCAATATCAGACCATGTTTAAATGCACTTGCACTAATGAATTGGTGGCTTTCCGAACCACCCCACTAGTTGATATGGTGCCTTTGCTTATCACATCATTTTTAATGTTGGGTCTACCCAAATTGATAGTGATTGTAATCGTCAAAATATTTTGTTTGCCAAATCTCGTTGAAATACATACCTAATGTAATACATTAACAAGTTAACTCGATCTATTACGCAAGATATATAGTTCTGAGTTTTACGTACGTCTCTTAATTAGATTCAAACGCGTGACATTCAGATAAAAATGATATATACTTAATTACTCGTTACACATTCCTAAAAGTTTAATACATAAAAAATTTATTAAAAATACCCCAAAACATATTTTATATGCAAAATAAATGATGATATTTTTTTTTAATAAAAACTCATTCCAATAACTTTTCATTCCAAAAAGTCAATATATATTTACAATTAATAACTTTATGGATCTGATTGTCCTTAGCAATCAACTAAACTAAAAATTTATTAATTATAGTTTTGTAGAGAGATTATATTAATTATAATTTTAATCTTAATTTTTCAGATTTTTTTTTAAAAAAAAATTTAAAAGTATTTTCATAACACTTTTTTTATATAAAAATTTATTTTAAGGGGCATATATTAATTTTATCTATTTTTAAATAATAAAGAAGCTAGTTCTTTTATAGATCAAAATAATATTATAAATTATCATAAATCAAGTTGATAAAATATGCAATGTATTATAGTTTAGGAAGGAATATAAGCAACCAGGTAAATAAGTGTCCATTGCCTTGATTAATCTTGTGGCCAAGATTGATATGTACAATTTGATAAAAATATACAGACTGTTATAAAAACATTTTCCTTATTATAAATCTAGAGAAATACTGGGTATATATTATCACACCCCTTAATTATATATAGGACTTTGAATGAATCATGTGAAATATTGAACTTTTGGTCAAGTTACTAGACTAATATGCTTAATTAAGCTAGGATGACCAAATGTGATCAAAATTGTTAACTTACTAAACTAAATATGAATTTAAAAATATCAAAATTGTTATCTTGTTGAGAGTCTTGAGACCTAAGTTACAAGATAAAAAATAAAATAAAAATTCTATCATCTTATATATTTTGCGCTTTTTAATTTTGATTTCATTCTTATGAGATTTTCATATTTTGTAATTTCAAAAAAATTCTCATGTTTGGTCTTAGTTAGATTTTTCATCCAAAATTTACCAATTAACTCTTTCAGTAAATATTTGTTGTTTATCGAGTTTAGGTATCTCATTCGTCTTAAATAAACAAAAACATTTTAATTATTGAATATTTTAAAACTTCAGGGACTAAGATAGAAATTTCCAACAAGAAGGAAAGTGGTGATGTTTGAACAAAACTCCGAAAACGTAGGGAGTAAACTGCAATTACCATTAACTCCGATGGAACTATTATCCACAAAGAACATATCTAAAAATCAAATCTTGAGCAAAGTGAAGTGCATTAGAATTGTAGAGTAAATTGAATATGCCTCAAACTTCAGTAATGTTTCTGAAGCCCTTCATTTCAGCTCCATCCACTTCTCTTTTCAGGTTTGTTTTAATCTTTCTTAATCATTTTTATCCTTTCTGTATGTGGGTTTTTATTTTTATTTTAGTTTTACTCAGTTGTATTTGATTTTCTTGGAATTTGTGTTACTCGAACTAGAAACTATTATATGCTTGAAATTATGAACGAAGTCTTTATAATTTTCCTTGAGTGTTGTATAGTTATGCACTTCCCCTGCTTTGGAAACATGCAGTTACGTAACGAGCTGCAAATGTTTGTTGAAATGACTGTGAGAGTAATATGGGTGGTCTTGTAAATTCTATGTCAAACTAGTCGTAACCCGGTGTTGCTGAACGAGATATTGATTATAAGGACAAAAATAGACGAAAGAATATATATATATATATATATATATATATCTTTACATAATTTACTGTTTATAAGCTGAAACGTTGAAAAGATTTGATTCACTTTAGATGATTATCATGGAAAGAGTTCTTAATATGAGCACTAAATCATATTAATTTAGTTTAGAATATAATAGTACATGATTGGCAAACTTACTAATACAAATATCAAAAAGTGAAAGGATTAGGGTTCTTATTACTAAGAGATATAGAAAAGTACCCTTTTTTTTAGTTTGAAGTTAAACTGTAATTATAACTACCTTATCATGAATTTTTAAACTTGAATATACTTAGACAAAGATTGATAGTTGTATTTATCCATATTTAATATGTATATATAATTATAAGAAGAAAGTCTATATGTATGTTTAATTATTTATGTGGGATAATTAAGTTCAATGTTTGCGTTTTTATAATATGTAGATGACATGACATTTGTGTGTGTTGTGTATCGTATGAATAACATCATTGATTTCCAGCAAATCATATGGTTGCGAGATGTTGGTTGATGCCAATATTAAGATACATAAAAGAGCAAAGGTGGTCTGTCTCGGTATGTTAGCACCACGAAAGTTCATGCAAAAGAGGAAGAAAGTGGAAGTTTTCAAGGATGCTGCAGATGAAGCAGAACAGAAGAATTGGAGAAATATAATGCTTGAAATAGAAGAAGCTGATTCTGCCATTGCAGTGCTCAAGAGTCGAAGGGCCAAAAACCAGCCTTTGCCGAAAGACCTGGTTGTGGGAACCCTTGTTAGATTTAAGCAGCTCAAGAAGTGGAACCTTGTTGGTGAGGTATTGCAAATCCGAATCATAATCACTCTTTCAAATTTTCTTAGTTTTCTTATTTAATTAATGGTGTGTTTGGATGGAAGGATTTCAAAGTCATGGATTTCAAATTCATCGACAAATCTATTGAGTTTGTTTGGATGAATTTAAATTGTAATGAATTTCAAATCCAGTGACACTCATTTTGAGCTATCCTTTTTATCACCATGGTGGATTTCAAATGACTACATTTTAGAGTCATTTGAAACCCTCTCCTCGAATCCAACTACCTCAATCCAAACACACCCTAAGTGTTTTGCTTCGATTATATTTGCTGCTCTTGTTAGATGTCTGTAAGGATAGTATGGTGTGACCGAGTTATTATTTGTGTAGACTGTCATCAATAATCAAGCATAGTATCTTGTCAATACTTCAAAATAAAGCCTTATATAGTTGCTTTACACTCGAATGCTTTTCTTTTCCCACAATAAAATTGCCTTATTTTATTCATCATTTCTTTTGTATACATTTAGATACTTGAATGGCTTCGAACTCAACATTGGTGGGATTTTAAGGAGATGGATTTTGTGATGCTTATTACAGCATATGGAAAACAAGGAGACTTCAATAAAGCTGAGAGGATTTTAGGCTACATGAACCAAAAAGGCTATCCACCTCATGTTGGATCATACACAGCTCTTATGGAAGCATATGGTAAAGGAGGCCAATACAATAAAGCAGAAGCAATATTTCGTAAGATGCGATCTTCAGGTCCTGAACCATCTGCTGTGACATATCAAATAATTCTTAAAATATTTGTTGAGGTAATTCAATTTTTTTCTTTTGTCTTAATGAAATGTTTGAATTACCCATTATATTCTGTTTTAAACATAAGAAACAAGGAAAGGAAATTCCACAATATTCCATTGTAATTGAGTTCACAGGAAATTGCAATATTTGTCTCATATTGTTTGCAAACTTGATAAATTAATCCTGCATGTTGCACTTTTTTGGCTATTTTATAATTTTTACTGATCACGTGCATGGCACGTGACCAGATTAAAAGTTTACACCGTGTTTAAACAGTTAAGACTAAAAATCCAATAGAATTTTATCCTATGAGCCAATTCTACAAGTTTGTAAACAATGAGACTAAAAGTGCTAACGGCCCATCCTATAGGACTACTATTCCTTCAAAGGCTGGGTTGTATATGATTTTTGTGCCATTTGTAATATTTGTAACATAAAATTATGACCGAAAAAGTATTTGCTTATACATGCGTGGATTCTTTATCGATGACAATTTTGAAACATTTGCACTTTCTGGCTATTTCAGGGAAACAAATTCAAAGAAGCTGAAGAAATCTTTGAAACCCTTCTAGACAAAGAGATTTCACCTCTAAAACCGGACCAGAAAATGTTCCATATGATGATTTATATGTACAAGAAGGCAGGAACCTATGACAAAGCTCGTAAACTATTTGCATTGATGTCTGAGAGGGGAATTCAGCAAAGTACAGTTACTTATAATAGTTTGATGTCATTTGAAACAAACTACAAGGAGGTTGCAAATATATTCGACCAGGTACATTCAAAAGTATCAAAACCATTTTGTAGCTTTGATTAAATAATTTATATATAAAGTAATTTTTACAATGAAATTCATCGAACTTTATGAAGTAAATTTATGATACCAGATGCAAAGGGCGGGTATTAAACCTGACGTTGTGAGCTATGCGCTGCTCATTAAGGCCTACGGGAAAGCTAGAAGAGAAGAAGAGGCTTTAGCTGTGTTTGAAGAGATGCTTGATGCTGGTGTCAGGTATAATTCATAGAACTTTTGCAATACTAAACTTAGATTAAACTTGATTTTAGCAGATATCGGGTTTTAATTACATGTACCTCCTCTCTGGAATAGTGTAATTACCACTTTACCCCCTCCATTTTTGGAAATTACAGAAATATCCGCTATTGAAATAACTGTCCTGATTATATTACATTGATACAGTTAACCTGTTAGTGATGATGATCATGAAAACAGGAAGTTGATTATTTTGGATAATGGTTTATTACGTTTATTCATTTGCTTACGAAACCGATATATGCATTTCTTTCTAGGCCGACACAGAAAGCATATAATATCTTGCTTGATGCATTTGCAATCTCTGGGATGGTGGAGCAAGCTCGAGTTGTCTTCAAGAGCATGCGAAGAGACAGGTAAAATCTTGTTTCCTACCATAAATCTAACCCGATTATCATGATGATTCCGGTTTATGTTAATTATGATTTAGCGTAAATTACATAGACACCCCTGCGTAAGACCCTAATTACGAAAAATACAGGCTATGTTTGGTTTTGTTTTGGTTGAGTATTTTGGTGAGATTTTTTTTGGGACACGTGCAAATTTGGTGAGATTGTGTTTGGTTTTATATTGATTATTAATTTTTGGGTGGATTTTTTTAGTGAGATAGTGTTTGTTTTTGTTTCCATAGGGAACATAAATTACTGTTAGTAGTCAAATCACGTAAGTGTTTGTCTGTTAATAATTATTAGTGATTGAAAATTATAATATAATATTAAAATTGTAATGATTGATATATATCTGTGTGTGTGAAATAGAAGGTGTTATATATATATGTATAAAACAAAGTGGGCCATGAAATTATATTAAATTTCAAATTGAAATACAAATTTTGACCAAATACTTAGGGCTTTTTTCGGGGAAAAATTGTGAAGACCAAACGCAAGTTGGTCAAAATTTTAACTGGCTCAAAATGAAACCAAACATAGCCACAAATGTTTGAGAAATTACTATGACTTACCCTATCAGTAAAAGTATATTACAATTTCCACCAATGTGTGTCGTATATAAGTTATGGGTAGTGCATATATTTATACCTATGATTTATAAATAAGGAGAATGTTGCTCAAAATCGACTGTGATTATTGTTGTCGTTTTTGTTATGTAGATGTACCCCAGATCTTTTCTCCTATACAACTATGTTATCAGCTTATGTGAATGCATCCGAAATGGATGGGGCCGAGAAATTTTTCAGAAGGATAAAACAAGATGGATTCGAACCAAACGTTGTTACTCATGGGACTCTTATCAAAGGGTATGCGAAACTGAACAATCTCGAGAAAATGATGGAGAAATATGAGCAAATGCGGGTTCAAGGGATAAAACCTAATCCGACTATATTCACCACAATCATGGATGCTTTTGGGAAAAACAAAGATTTTGAAAGTGCCGTTGTTTGGTTCAACGAGATGCTATCCAGCGGGATTACTCCTGATAAGAAAGCAAAGAATATTCTCTTATCGTTAGCCAAAACTGCTGACGAATTAACAGAAGCTAATCAACTGATCGAAAATCAATCTGTTAATAGGCACTCGAATAATATTGACGATGATGATGATGAGGAAGATGATGAAGATGAGGGCAATGTGTTTGAAGATAGAAAAGATGAGTTGGTAACTATTGGTATCAGCAATCAGCATAAGCAAAATGTTGTAGAAGATTTGTGAATTTTTTTGTAATTTATTTTTTTTGTACTAGATATACAAATATAATGCATATAGTGATTAATTTTTGAGAAATTCTAAGGTGGTTTCGATTCTTGAAATGATATTGTGCAATATAGATACTCTCCTCGACGCATTTATTTTTAGTGAATGAAAATAAATCTCCAATTTCGGTCAAAATTAACTAATATTCTGGCGAAAATCGAACTTTTCTGATGAAATTTATATTCAAATTGCCACAAATATCTCATATTAGTGTACCCAAATTGTCACCCCCATGTGAGTGTACCAAAGAAATGTGCAAGTCACATTACTGTATCAAAAATGCAATTTTCCCACTAAATCTATAAGGTGTCATGACAAAAATAGCATTTGATTTAATTGTTTTGAATCAGTGATTTTTTTGGCTCTAAATCTTGGTAATTTATTTATTATGAAGAACCTTTTATAGTTCAAAGCTGTAAAAATAAGCATATGTTATGATTGCCATCATAGTGTTACACATATAGTAATGCAAAACATGTAATATACTATAATCTAGCAGATTGATCCCATTTAAGTCTCACCATTTAAGTCAATCTTAAAGCTTCATAAACACTTAGATTATATTAAGATAAAAGATGATTCATTGTATTATTACATACAGATAGAACAGATACAATACAACATACCATTAAACCATAACGATACACAAAGTACAAAATATAGCACGAAATCACGAAACATTCAAAGTGGTTTGATTTATCTTTCAATATTCAAGTGAACCCACAGATGGTATCCCACTTGAGTTACTTCTCGAGTCCCTCAGATTCGTATAATCATCACCGTTATTATGTGTTTGGCCGGAATTTGGAAGATTCAGGCCAGTTTTGCCCATCTGCTGCACTTCAAGAGGAGATAGAATCTTGATATACCAAACGCTGTTTACAAACTCCCTGGATTTATTACAACAGAAAACGTTTAATGAGATTATGAAAACACGAGATACTTTGAAGTTCACAATCGTTTCGACTAATTTAATCACATTCTTATATCCCCTTTTATCACAAAGTCATTTTAACATGCAACACTAAAAATCAAATGATGATTATGGCGATAATACCAACTACAGCACCCAACAAGGAACAACATATCTTTTATTTGCCCTTCATTTCTAACCATCACTGCCTCAAACTCAAGGCAAATAAATTCTTAAAATTATGAGTTAATTTCCCATCAGCCAATCAAAGCGACATAAAAATCATCATACTCCAACATTTTATTTTAAAAAAAATGCAAGTAAATGCAAATAAATGATCATTTATACTACTCGACGAAAAGGAGAAATGATGAGAGTTAGGCAGTGCTTACTGCCAGGGATCATCACCGAGGAGAAGAATATCATCTTCTCGGTCAACAAATACAAGCTGCCAGCCTGATCTCTGAGGATCCTCCAAAAGCCCTTCAAGCCCGAACATGTGAGCCAGCGAGGCCCGCAGCTCCTCATAGCTGCTGAATTTGGAGATATCGAGCGACCGCCCAAAGGACCCTGACTTGTGAACCTGTTACAAACATACATATATATATACATATATATATAAATGAATGATAATAGTTAAAATTCCAATGAATTTACCTAAATACTTAAAATGAAAAGAGAGCCTATTGCGTAAGCAACAAATCATTTAAGAAGCCACAATTAGTGCTTGATTTGAAAATCTTCTTTAATGGGAAATGTATCAGAGAATAAGTAACGCAAGGATTGAGCAATTACATGCATAGACTGCAAATGCTTTCTTTCAAAGAAATGTGTTCTATAAAGAAGGTTGGGAATTAATATTCAAAATTTGGTAAAGAAAACATGATTATTCACCTTCACAAAGGCTCCTGGGGTTGGGTTTGTTTGGTCCACATTATCCAATGACTGCAAATAACCCGATTCATCTACACAACTCGAGGTAGTCATATCTGAGTTAAGAGCAAAGTCGGTTCCATACGGCATTGATAATGATTCATTCTCATCGCGACTGTTGTTTGAATTACCACCATTCAGCATATTAGGTGATGAATCTGTGCCAACTCCAAACAAGTCATTGTTATCGGACCCGCCTTGGAAATCTGAAAATTCTCGACCAGGAAAAGGCGGCAAAAGGGCAGAAAGGTCAGAGACCCTGGAAGAAAGTTGAGGGTCTAATGCTACTCTTTTAGACGACGAGGAATTAGAGACCATAGGAGTGGGGCCATGCATGTTCGTTAGGTCCGATATTGTGCCTTCATGGGAAAATGAACTTACGAGGTTCTGCATGGAATAACTATTAGGTGGGCCCATATGGTTCTGCATAGGTTTGAACTGGGACGTGGGGCCCAATCCCGTCTCTGAACTAGTGGTGACGAGTTTTCTGGTCTGATGATCTTGAAATAGCGAATGGGATTGAGGAAATTGTTGCAACATCTGAGCTTGAGATATGAATCCATTTTGCAAAGTGTGATTTTGTATTAGTGAAGATGATACATTTGGCAGGTTTTGCTGAAACTGCAAGAGGGGCTGATTGAGAATATTCGAGGGATCTAACAAGCTCGTCATTGATTGGTACATATCGGGTTGTAAGGTGAGCATGGAATGATCGAGCCTTGGCTGCATCCAGGGGGACCCACCGAATCCCTGGAAATTTAGAGTCTGTAGGCTTTGATCTCCAATACCCCCACGGAGCCCTGTAAGTGGAGAATTCATACACATGCCACCATCTTTAAGACCTGAACTACATAAAGTAGAAATTAGCGGAGAAAAATTTCAAATTCATCAAGGTTGTTTGGATGTTTTCAAAATTTCAATGAAATTCAAATCCATTGAAACTTATTGTGAGCTATTTTTCAATGATGATGGTGGATTTCAAATGACTCCAATTCTGAGTCCTTTGAAATCTTTCCTCCAAATCCATCCATTCAACCGCAATCTAGGTTGCACTTGCATGGAAGGTTTTCATATGAACAAAGGACTCGAGAAATGATTTCAAATGAATCTAGCGGCTTCCAAATTTACATAGATAGTGTTTTTATTGAAGGATTTGAATTCCATGAATTACATATTCATCAATAAATCCATTAAGCTAGTTCGAATAATTTCAACTTACACCCGATTTCAAATGCTTTAACCGTTTTTTCAATCATTCTCGTGGATTTCAAATCTACTTCATTTAGAGTCATTTGAAATCCTTTCACGAGACACATCAATCCAAAAACAAATATAGTACTTGAAAAACTAGCTCAAAATGGATGCTAAAAGATTTTAAATCCATGGAAACATGACATTATGGATTTGAAATCCCGAGCCCCAAATTCCTCAAACCAACTCAAGTTGAACAACTATGAATAAAACGGAAATGACAATTTCTGAGTGAACTGTTATAATCCAGACCAGGATATGATGGCAATGGGGATGGCCATGGTCGTTTCAATCTGAGAGAAAATGGAGACGGATACATAGGAAAAGTAGTTAATGGTTCAATTTCCCACAACGAAACTCTCGGTTGCCTATCACCTGCGGTTGATTCATCCCACCCCACCTGAAAAATAAAAATATGGGATATTTGAAAATTGCAAAACAGTAACAATCATAGATACAAATCATCTCATAAATAAATCATGTATATGTGAAACAATAAATTTTCATCCATAGTTAATGAAATATTATTTAAATTACATGAAGATTGTCTATGATCGTACCTTCACGGAGCGCCAATGTGAGTTCGGCCAACGAACGGGATCCAAATCACTGATGCCAGTAATTGTACCCATATACCTGAGCTCAAACAAATAAGTATATTAGTGGAATATGTATGTAATGTAGAGGTCACATCTATTAATTATTATTTTTTCAACTATCTATCTTTATTTAGAATTCTACAAATTCAGGGAATCAACTTAAGTTGTCTGAATGTTAACATCATCATGCAATAATTCATTTTCGCACTTGTACCGGCTTATTTTCACACTGTTTATCTAAACAAAACTTGATTGACTTTATGTTTCATATGGTTATAAAATATATATGATGTGGTTTGAAGTATCTTTAGAGTCCAAAAAGAGCTGCATATAATACTAGACCTACCTACGAATGCTCGATTCCTCAGTTTCAAAAAGCATCCGAAAACGCATACCAACTGAAACTCTTGTATGATAAGCAGCTTTCGCGTATTTTGCTAAAGGTATCACAAACTCTGATGGGCTCGACCTGAAATTAGCAAAACCATGCATAAATTACAAACTCAAAAATAGAGTAAATTACATAGACACCCCTGCATGAGAAATTAACTAAAAAAACACCCACAGGTTTGAGAGATTAGCATATCGCCCCCTGTCAATAAAGCATATTATATTTTCACATTTGTTGGTAAAAGCATATTTTACATTTTCACCCTATTTATAATCCCTATAGAGTAAAATAGTAAAATCAAATAAACAAGCGCAATTATAAGCAAAATATTTACCTTGGATTAAAAAAGATGGTGAAGCGACTATTTGTCGCCTCTGCATGAGCAGCAGCAGCAAGAAGTCCAATGTGCATGCTATCGCTTGACAGCATTGATGAAGGCATATCAGTTTGAGGTCGATTAGCACGCCTAATCCCCAAGAGCATCTGATTGTTTTCATTCCTGATAGAGTTAATAATAACATTATCATTCCAAGAAAATAACATGACATGATATGAAGTCAAGAATGAGAGGACAATTGTGTTTAAGCTCTATTTGTTACTGGATTTAGCGAGGAAAGGAAAGTACTAAACAAAGGAAAACAAATTTAAACAAATACAAATATGAAAAAAAAGGAGCGACAACGTAATGTCTCAAGTAGAATGCAACAAAAAGGCACAAATATGAAAAAACTGGAGACGTTACAATAATCGAGGACACACACACAAAAAAAGATAGTATAATATTGCATACCAGATGAAAATAACAGAATCTCCAGCAACGAGTCTTTTTGCACTCACAAACACGCTCCATCCTGTTGTAAGGAGATGCCTCTTTGGCTGACCTGTATAGATTACCTTGTTCAGTAAATATTACAACACTTCATATGACAGTATAACTGGCATGAATTTTTATGCCAAGAAACTTTTATTACTGAAAAACACTCTTGTACCATAGAAATTGATCTTAATCCTCGACTTTAGTAGGTAAGAAACTAAGTGTCTCTCCATCTTTACAGGAGATGGTGAAGTAAAAAATATTTTCTTTACTCAGACATTTTAGCAGGATTATATGGGAGTGAAATGAGAGCGGTAAAAGAAAAGGACATTAAAAATCCATGTAAACTGACTGCGTACAATATAATAGTAAAATCGTAGTAGTATTTTCTAGAAAATACTGAAACAAAACTGAAGAAATTTTTGACAAACTGTTCCTTATAACTCACCTCGAAAGATATGCCTGAACTTCCATTCATGACCATGAAGATCCTTCGCAATTAACTCTTGACAAGGAGGGGTTTGAGAGTAATCCTGAAAAATCAATACATTCATTAAATCAAATCATATAAGTCAGTAAAACCAACTGAGATCTGCATGAACATTTGCTAACGAAATAAAAGGCAATGGTGGGACCCACAAGAGGAGGAAAAACTTTTTCAGCTGCTCGGCGAGGTACAGAAAATCCTCCATGTGTACTTGTGTCACTAGCGGTCAATGTTTTACAGAAATAATTCGTTGGCTGTTTGCTTGGGGTGCCAAGCTCTGCTGGTAATAGGCATATATCCTTTTGCTCTTCCTAAAAAAAAGGGTCGATATTAAATTTAATGATCAACACTTTACACATGAAAAAACGAGAAATAAAGAAATCTTAATAGATTACAGGGCTAAGTGGTTGCAAAGTCATCTGAGCATATACTTCATCCGTTTCAACATCAGCCTGTAGTTTTAAACATTTCGACTTATTAACATAATAAACTGCGGGCAAAAAGAAGTAAAGAATAGAAAAAGGTGATTTACATGCATGGTAACATTGTGAAGCTGGCATATTAGTTGCGGTGGTAAACCAGGATAGCTCGGGATAGTAGCTTCTACTTCTTTGTTGGTAGAGGCAGCAACCTGTATACAGAATAACGGGATTTTAAGAGTAACCATATCATCATTCATGTATTATCTATCTATTAACTTACTGGATATTGTCAGCAAAATTCATGCTTGAAAATGCATTCGCCATAGAAAATGCATTCGCCAACATTTATTAGGAAATCTGACGTTATGAATTCATACTTGTTCTTGTCCATAATCAACTTTTAAGTGTAACATTATAAGCACCAAATTTGGCATCAATTGTAGTTGTATAAACCGTTAGCTGTTATATCCAATCACTAGCTCTAAATGTCCGAAACAGCAATAGCCAAAAAGTACTTGCTTATCAACGGCAGGTTCGAAACTAATTAAAAGTCATATGCATACCTCATTAACCGAAGACACATAAATACCAAAAAGATAACTGAAACGACAATCGTCCACTCTCATTTACACACGGGGACATTGTAAAGGTCATAAGTCTTTGCGAATCGGACGTGGGACCCACAAGACCAACATACATATATGATTTTGATTTTCGACAAAATAGTCACTATATGCATACTCGGCATAAAATCATCAAATGGAGAACACAAGAATGCACTATTTCGCTGACTCAATCACCAATATTCTGTCAAATGTAATGTGTAGATTTAACTGGAAAATTCTATGTTTGGAATGGGTTCAATGAACTGGTCCATCATACACCATCGGCTGCAGGGGTATGACGATAAATAACACCTAAATCACCCTAATCCAACGGTGTATGATGCACCAGCTCAATTGGTCCGGTCCACTGAACCATAGATTTGCATTTTAAATTCAACGAGACCTGTTCGCTATGGCCTTGAGGAAAATACACCACCCGGCTTCCAATTTGTGGAAGTGAGACCAAAGGGCCAGCACAAGCATGCCACAGCTCTGAATTCAAGCATTTCTTTTCCCCTGCCACACCAAATTATTAACAATAACAACAATAGTAATAAATAAAATAATAATGATAATAGTAACTCTTCACAAAATATTTAATCACTAAGATACAGCAAATAAAACAGAAAACAAGCATTCCCATAAGCAATACTAGAAAATTCTAAAAAAAATTAAACAGCAAAAATTTAACATACCTTCTTCAGGCTGAGCATCAAATCCTGCAACAGTAGCAGAAGACGGAGAGGAAGATGATGATAACCTCATATTCTACAAAACCAACAATTTTTCTAAAAATAAAACTAATAAATTGACACTAAAAACTAAAGGGTTTCAAGAAAAATCATTAATTTCGAAAAACCAAGTTAACCCACTCCACACCCCCATAAACCAACCAAATGGGCCAAACTTTTTTCATCCAAACTCCTCACACATGCCCCTAAATATGTAATCTTTACCCTTTTCAGTTAAAATTGAAAACAACCAAACAAATGAAGCAAATTACAACTGAAACTTCACAAGAGGGAAAAGAAAGTGAAGTAGATCTTGAAGCTTTTCCGCAGTAAGTTACGGAAAAATTAAAAGACTAAAGAAGAAAACAAAGAAGCTTGGTCCGAGGAATAAATGAGCTAAAGTGAGCAAAAGGAAGAAGAAAAAAGAAGAAATTATATTGTGTATATATATAATGAGAGTAGATTTTGTTTTGTGAACTATTGAGATCTCTTAGTCTATTTCTCTCTCTATGTATGTGGAGCTAAAATCAGCTTCAGATCTTTGTTGTTTACTATTTTCTATTGATTTTAATGTTTTTGGATAAGAAATACTAAATGAACTAAATTTTGGTAGGAATTACAATTATTACATCCTATTTATGTGTTTGAGTTTTGTTATTTTGGAATTTGACTTTGGTCCTAGAGATTTCTTGCGAGAATAAAACATTTTGGAATTTATAACATATCGCATTTAATAGATTTAGTGTATTATATTACACTCATTTTAAATGTATGATTTATGACACCAAATTTGTTGAATTGACGTGGCATAGAAATTATGACGCAAATTATACAGATCTTTATTTTTATATTCTATTTTGTATATAATGTGTGTAAAACTCAAGTATATATTTGGTTGCGAATATGATGAATTAGATTTCTCAGTGTCTTCCATCATAGGCGAATGTTATTAGAAATGATATACTTAAGGTTTTTTTTTTCTGCAATATTCATCGTTTGAAGAAATTTCACACTGATTTCTTAATCGATTTTCACCTTGATACATTCAACTCGATGGGCCCAAATTTATGTATTTGCTTTTGTGAAGCTACCATACTTCATACTAAAATATAATATGAGCGCATATAAATTTTGATCAAAATAACAAGCAAAATTTATACGGTAAATTTATATGAGAAATTAATAATTGTTATGTATTATTTATTTTCAAAATTTATTGGCATTAATAATTTTAGCAAGCCTTGGTAAATTTGATCCACAAACGTATACCTTGATGTAATTTCACACCCCTTAAAATAAGTATTTTATTTAGAAATATTTATGTTTTCATAATTTTTACCTCAAAATTACATTAGTTTTTTTGTTAAAAGAAACTTATATATAACCGTTAACCTTTACACTAATACTCGTACCTTGGGTATTTTATTTTCCATTAATCTCGACCTTCTACATGAAGAAGTTTGACAACTTCTTCATTGATTGTTTGATTTTATTTTTTTTAATTTTATTTAATATTAAATTGCATAAAGATGAGTTTATTGTTGTGTATTAAATTAGTACTTGAATTAATAATAAAAATTAAAATAAACCAATATATTCGAAAACTTAAAATCACAAACTATGCAATTTACCAATTTAGTAAAGATTTTGGAATTAAATAAAAATAATAAAGTAGCTAATACCATTTGGATCGAAGCCCTACTAAATTTGCGGGTCAGTCTGTTGTATGCAGTCCAATTGGCCCAATAAATAGCCCAAATCTATATTTAGGCTATACGACGGCCCAATTAACATTTTGGATTGATCCAATAAATCGGACTAAATTTATAATTCTTTTAATTAAAAAATAATCTCCAACATTACATCAATTTATTTAACGAACTCATTTTAGAATTATTTGCTTTCATGAATAATTTGTGCGTTGCATAATTAATATTAATATTTTTGGTTTTTATTATATTTGTATTTTTACTTTATTAACCAACTTAATACTTAATAGTGCAACTACTTTCTTACTGGTAATATTGTTTATAACGTATAATACACAGGTCGATGAAACGTGTCATTTTTTTTCAAAATAACGTAAAGTAAATATACAAATCGTCAAAATTAATTAATTACATTAAATTCTTGCTAGAACGATGTGAATAAAAAAAAATTACAACATCGATTAGACCTGATCCAGTGAAAATAGGCTCTCCTTATAAACAAGCACTTCCAATCTATTCCGTTTACCATAAACTCTAAGATTCTTAATTTCTCCGTCATTACAATTATACACCACTAACTCTCCGCTACTACTTTCCAGAACGAATTCATCGTTATTCCAAAACCCCAACGGCCTTTCCACGTTTGTAAGAGGGCCGATACTAAATAACTTACTCCAAGACTCGCCATTTCTCGACAATTCATTTATAACCCATACGTCAAAAATCTTATCGATTTCTTTGAGACGATAAACGATCAGCGACACTGATTCTTTTATCGGCATAATCGCTCGAGTAATCCTATATTGTCCCCCTAAAACATCAATACTAGATGGTAATGGTGTCTTTTGGAACATTTCATTGTTCATATCAAATGAAAGAATCACCTCAACATTGTCACTATCTTGAGCCCACCAACAAAAGGTTTCATTTTTGTACACCATACTCCAAAGACCATAGTACATAATATTTGCAGGCACAATATGTTCATATTTCCTCCATGTATTTATACTTAAATCGAATATCTCGACTTGATAAACAACACGAGAATCGGAAAAAACGCAAAATAAGATTTGTATTACCTTAAAAACACGAGTTTTGGGATCAAAACCGATCCCAATATCACCACCGCGTATTTTTGCATCCAGAGGACGAGATACTGAAGACGGAGGTAATATCTTGAAATCCCGAGTACTAGGGTTCCATAAGGCGATATTATCGGGATAGCCGTATAAACAAATTATACCGTTACACGGTCCAATCAGTCGAACATGACCAAACATGTCGTTAAGAAATAACGGTGGAAAATCCAAATCGATAAAAGTATCGTTTTCACCATGTTTTAACAATGAGATAACTCTTCTATTAGTGACATTTTCGCGTCTGCTTATAAGTAGAACTTCAGAACCGTCTTTCGACGATAATTCTTGATAATGTCTCGAGACGAATGAAGGGCTATTGAGAAGATTGTTCCATGATTTGCAAACACATTTGAACCTAATCAATGATTTAACTTCTAATCTTGATAAAATTTCTATAATTGCATCTTCTGGTAGATACATTATCTTCTATCTTTTTTGCTTTCAATTTATGTCCATTTGACCCAAGAAATATAGTAGATAAAGAAACTAACCAATTATATTGCAAAATTTAAACCTTCCATATTATAGTATTTCCTATAAATTTGGAGGGCCTAGGATATATATATATATATATATATATATATATATATATATATATATATACACATTTTTCGTATCTATTTTTTCATTTCCTTTTCCACCTAAATTTGCGCAATATTGCTCGATTATGTGCCACATAAATTTTGAAACTCGACAGAAATTTTTGTGACTTTCACTAAGTACTAAGAGAGTCGCGTTCTGATACTACTTTGTCACGCCCAATATAGAATGACAGCATTCAAATACTAATAAAAAACAATTACAAGAAATTACCCAAAGAAAATTAATTAAGGCTCAATAATTTCCATTTAATTCTCAAGCTGCATAAAATATAATAACAACCCAATAATTTACAAGCACATGAAATGTACATAATTTTCAATACAAATTCTCATTCGACATTTCATTTTAACCCGAAAATTTTTCTTACAAATTACGGAATAATCTACTCAAATTTCATTCCCCTGAACCTGTGAGTTGGGATTTGTTTGAGGAGCCCTTTGTCCAGCTTACGATAATTATGTTGGAGCTTTTCGAGAACATTATACACAAATCCATCAACTTCATTGTCGTATCGTTCATACAGAATAGGCAATGTGTGGGCAGCAACAAAGCCTATGGAAGACAATTTGATCAAATTTGTAAATACATCATAATCAAGGGGTTAACATGCAATAAAGTTCAAATTTTTATCGGTGAAAATAATTTTACATAAAACATAATTTACATGCAGAGTTTGTAATAATATTATTCGGTTATGTCAAATGAAACTTGTGTCTTAATAGTACAAGAACAACTTGTTGGGCGTTATGTTACAGATTACGGTGTCAATATTTCACTTTATGACATTATTATATTCTCGTCCAAAAGTTAACGATTAGCATCTAAATGGGCAGCATGAGAAATCCCAAAAGAAGGGTATGGAAAAATTAATATTTTTCCGTCTCAAGATATATAATTCAGTATTATGAGAAAAGAAACGAAATATGTGTAATTTAAAAGTATCTCATAGTTGTATTAGCAACAAGCACATTGATATTACATATAAAAGCAAGTTTCTTTCTCCTTCAAGATAAATAAAGATGGATGTTTTCTTTATGTAGCCGAAATAAATGATGCAAAATTAACTGCAGATACCAAAATCATAGTATACGAAGTACGTTAAAACACCTAAAAAAAACATAACTAATTTAATTATAATTCACAACATATCTTACCGATATATAATACCGTCAAAAAGTTGCACCAGCTTCCAATAATAGCAGCAGCCAACAAGCTAGCAACAACCTGCAAGTAAAACCGGGCCATTTTTCAATCGAAAATGTTTATGATCATGAAAATCAAAATGTGAAAACATTTTGAAAAATGTACGAAAAAAGCAAATTAAAGGTGAAAAATCTAATATACGAGAGAAAATTACCCCTAAAAATTGTTTAATATTCCCTCCACATGCAACATCCTGCAAGAATCTTAAACCTCGATTCACCTCAGAGCCCACCAATTTCCCAATATTTACAAAAAGCTCCTCCGGCAAAACAACACGAGGGACTCTCGAGGGAGATCTGTATTAACATATACATCAAAATTTTAATTTTTTTTTTTGATAATTTGAAAATCATTATAAAGTCTATGTATTTTGCAAAATTACCTATTTAATATGCTCGAAGCATTTTTCCAGAGAAATTGAGCGATCATCCCGATTATAAGCACAAACGATACAAGTGGAAGAAAATTATAATTTAGCCATTCGAAAAGCACCCAAACAATTGTAGCACCAGTTAGAACACTAGCCGAGATTTTCTTGTTCCTCCACAATAGCACATCAGCAGCTGCAAATTAGAACAAGGGTAGGCGAAAAATTGATAATAAAAACAAATGTGAAGAGAATAAAATCATAAAAATCGATAAATCGTCATAAAATTTGATAGTAAAATCATAAAATTTGATGGTAAAATGATAGGATATGAAGAAAATCCTACATTTGCCACCGCCTAAAAGATGGTGAACTGGTTTTTCGCGCCCGAACAATCTGTTGAACTGAGAAGTTACAGATTTCGACTTTTCGTCCTCGAAAAATGACACATTTTTGTGCTTTGATACATTATCAGAAAATGTATCCATGATGTTGCTCATAAGGGCCTCTGCTGTTATTCCTTCAGGCATTTTACTGTAAAATAATATCGAAAAAATTAAAATTTCCATTATATAGTTCTTGCAAGATGTTCAACAATATAATAGCAATTAAGAAGTAATACTGGAACTGATTTAGGCTCACAACATTATTGATAATTTAATTCAAACAAAAAAAGATTATGAAATTACATATAATTCCAATGATCTGTTGAAAGTTGAAACTCAATATCAGTCAATCTATGGCTTATTTTCTCAAACATTAGAGAATTAAGAGTGCTTATACACATATATAAACAAGTGTACTGAGACTATAAACAATCCGATATACCGAATAACAAGATTTAAAAAAATATATATGCAAAATCAAATATAGTTGAAGACTGCCATTAACACAAAAATACCAAATTGCATTGCAAAATTGTGATGATTAATGAATCAAACTCTGCTTACAGGTTACAATCAAAACCCAGAAAAACAAATCACTAACAACATACAAATGGAAACCCATGAAAGAGAATTCAGATTTAAGTTAAAAATCAGGAAAATATAAAAAAAAATGCCATCTAAAAAATTCTTCAAAGCATTTAAACAAAATAACTTTGAAACCCAGAATCCAAAACCATCATATAAAGCAACTAAAATCAACACGAAACTATAAATATTAACTTTAGAATAAACAATTCGAAAATGGAAAGGGAAAAACCTTTACCTTGGGTTGAACTTGTAATGTGAAAATCGGAGACTAAAACAAAGGAGAATTGATTGAAGATTCAGAAATGGCAAAAGTCACACTTATATATATATATATATATATATATATATTAAGAGGATCAAAAAGCAAAGGACTTTTGCTTTGAAAAGTGTGAGATTCTTGTACTGGCTGCGCTTCGTATATATTCTCACCTACCCAACTGTTGTTTTTATTGACGTATTTATTATTTTGCCTAATCATAATTAATTATCATATACAGCTACATAATCAGTTAATTGCATGTAGGGTGGGATGAAAATGAATCGACTAGAGTATAATGATTATTAACAATATGTAATTCAAGTTAGTTCATTTGAGTAATTTAATAATTTTTTACATATTTAATTAATACTCAATTATTAATTGTGAAATACATATTTCTTGCTCTAACAAATAACGAGATATTAATGTTTTGATTAGAGTCTTGACATATGAATAAAATTGATTAATGAATAAGTTGACGAATGGCAAAGATATATTCAATTTTCTGTTTTGGTTTACGTGACACAATAAATTGTGGGAATAATATTTAATTGGAATAATCAACAAAGGAGGCAATAATTCATAAGTGATAAGATATACACGACACTCAAAATCCTAATTGTTTATCTTTAATGTGTCAATAATACATGGGGGCCCTATTGTGATTTTAGAGCAACCCACGATAATCTTGCCATTATCAAGTCGGAAAATTTCGACATGGACTGAAATTGATTTATCAAATATTATTAGATTATGTACTTTTATTTTTTAATTCTTGTATCTAATGGTATTTTGCACTATTGAAAATTAGCAACCTATGATATTTTAAAAAAATTATTTGAATTCGATTTGCTATTTATAATAAATTAACTTTGAGCGTTTTCTTTTTTGTACCATAATTATAAAAGCTTAAACTAAAGTTAGGATGGAGGTAGATAATCAACTTCTTTAGCATGATTTAGTTAGAACACAATGAATTGGTTTCAAATTAAATCATACACTCAATGCCGATTACAACATTCTACTTATTTGTGCACAAATGGCTTATTAGATCAGTATATTCCCAAGAAAAAAGTGAGAAAAAGATGAAAAGTTAGTTCATATTACAAATGGAATAAACTTTAATATGGTATATAGTTCGAAAAAGATTAAATTCGAATCATATGCCATATCAAAACACGCTACAATCACAATCAGATACCAATACGCGCTTCATATGCAGTATAATATAAACCGAAAACATAAATTCAAAAAAAACTCAAAACTCATTGACCAAAAACTATCAAAACAGTCGGAAAGTTTTAATATTCGAGTACTCAAATCGGAGCCATGAATGCCCAACACCTTGGCATCCATTGCTGCTCAAGTTGATAATAGTACGTCTAAGCAAATAAACAACCAGAGTATTTATTCAAATAAGCTTATTTCGCAACTTTCTCCTCTGCAAAAATTCGAGGTTTGATAATCTAATTCTCAACAACCTCGATTAAGGTTGTCTCATAATCATCAGGTGCCTCAAATCCATGTAGGTTCATCACAGTTGCAGCCACATTGGCCAGCCCACCGTCAGGAACATCTTTGCGGAATCTCACACCCGGTGTTAGCCCAGGTCCACCAATTGCAATAGGAACCTGCAAATTGTTTCAATATATGTATTATTCAGTTATTAATCAGTCATACGGGTGGCAATTAGGTTGAATGGGTTGAGTTTGGGTCAGGTCCATTTGGGTTGGGCTTAAAGTGGATTGGGTCTAACGTCAAAATATATGCATTATGAACTATTAGCCCAACAAGGACCCAAAGTGGGCCCAACAAGGACCCAAAGTGGGATCCATTACGACCCATTATAAATCAAAGTGATGTAACGAGTTGTTGTAGATTGTAAAATGTAGATTATTGACTCAAAGTGAAGAATAGATTGGACGCAATTTAGATCTAAAATTGGACCCAAATTGGACCCAATTTAAGACCCAAATATTATTAAAAGTCAACCCAATTGGAACTACAATGCGAAAATGTTAGGACCCAGCCCATTAAAAACTTAGTTTGATTTGAGTCCAAATATATAGATGGACCCAAATTGCCACCACCCCCTAAATTCAGTACCCTCTATCCTATTCCAATAAAGATGACCCTTTTAGGAGATTGAAAATGAACTAATAATATGGTCAAATTTTAGAATCTTGCATATAAAAACGGATCATGAAGGGAAATATACGCTAAGCAATTTCATTCAACATCCCGTATTTAAGAACATGGATGAAAAGGAAATAGATGACTTACAGGCTGTAGGGTGTGGGAAGTAAGGATTTGAATGTTGCCATTCTTGTCTAGAAGAGGCTCGCCCTTTTTGTTTCTCTTCACCATATCCTCCGCATTTCCATGATCAGCTGTAACAACATAGATTCCACCTACTTGCTCTATTGCGTCAAGGATCATCTATCAAAATACATTTGAGTTGATCATCCCATTTAGTTGAAGTCCAATTTACAAAAATTATGCTCAATAAAGGAAAAAAAAACCACAAAAACAAATCAATTTGTAGTTTGTAAACAACAAAAATAGTAGATATACAAAATGTTCGACTTCTTTAGGTCCAAAATGCCTAGAAAAGGGACAAATCCATGGGTAATTTACCTTGACGGCCTCATCGGCAGCCTTACAAGCCACAACTGTTGCGTTAATATCACCGGTGTGTCCCACCATGTCACTGTTTGGTATGTTAACACGTACCTTGATAGTAAAAGAAATATTGTTATGCCAAAATAGAAAAGAAAAGAAAATAATAAAAAGGAAAAACAAGAATCGAATGGTATACCTGGTCGAATTTGCCACTAAGAATTGCATCCCTTGCCTTCTCACCGATTTCCAAGGCCTTCATCTTTGGTTGGACATTAAAGGTAATACCACTGTCACTTGGAATTTCAACATATTCTTCCATGGCAGGGTTAAAGTACCCAGAGCGGTTTCCGTTCCAGAAAAATGTGACATGGCCAAATTTAACTGTTTCACTGTAAGAAGTCCCATAGCAAATAGCTAAGTTAACTCGAGGAAAGATAGGTTTACAAGAAGTATGAACTGAGAAATGAGTGTGATATCATTTTTTAAGTCATTATAAAGAAAATCATGTGCATAATAGCCTACTATCATGCTCTGTTTTTGATCCATTTGTAACACATGTTCACAGAAATACACCGAGTATTTCAGGAGTGAAACAAAAATAATATGCAAAAGCTCAATGAAAACCATAAGTTGACAAGTAACAACGGACAGAGCCATAATTCTTTCTTTTGTTTATTTTAATTCTTTTTTATTTGGATGCTTGAGGGGATAGGTATTTTACGTATAGACGAACGCTCACTTAGGACAGCAATTTAAAATTTTAAACAGGGCAAATTTGGGATTCCAAATAGTTCATTTTTTTAATATCCTTGCAACAGAATTCTGTTCAGTTTACATGCAAAATACGAGTTTAAAGATGAACATAAGAAATAAACCTCGGTAGATTGCGACTAACATACCTGCAAGCAAAAGTACGCACACCATTATGCACCAAATATTCTCCAGACGTTCTTTCAATCTCGGGGGGAGAAACAAGGTAGTGATTTGGAAGTTTCAATTCACCATCATATTGAAGCATTCCAGCATATCGAATCTTTGGAACTCGAACACGGTCGAATTTGTCAAAGTCCGCATACTCAAGTGCCTTGGCTATCATAACCATACGATCAGCTCTGAAGTTGATAGTAACAACTGCATCACCATCGACAATAGGGCCCACAGGCTTTCCATTATCGTCAACAATGACAAATGGAGGTAAATACTGATCACTTGTGTTAGGAATCTCTCTTAGCTTTTTGACAGCTTCAACGGGGTTCTTAAATTTGTATGGGGCTTCTCCAAGAACTTGGGCATCCCAACCTCGTTTAACAACTTCCCAGTCGTTCTGCCAATAATTAGAAATAAATGGTTGTGTGAGGGACAGTGCATAAGAATTTTACAGGAAAACTTGGGCTATACAAAATCTGACATATACGGTTATAAGGAAATAAAACGATGTTGGTTTATATCTTTTGAGTAAATGTTCAGAATTTTTTATGGAATGTGTACGTGCTGTAGGCATTCGTGTTAAAATAATGTAAGTTGATTTTTTGTTTTATGTGTTTAGAAAATGGTTGGAAGTAGTAAAATATGTCAAATCCAATGTGGTCTATTGATGTATCATGTGTACAATGGTTGAATAGTTATTTACATAATGATTTTGTGAATAAGAATATTAAATAAGAGAGAGGAAAGAATAGTAGCAATATGTAATTATTGATGAGATAGTGTGAAGTGATGGATGTGTATTGATTGAAAGGTGGTTATAGTGGGAAGTGGGAATGAAATGTGCAGTAGAAAAAAATGATGTTTTCAGTTAAAAATGGTTTGTAATTGTAATTTTCATTCAAAAAACAGGAAACGGTACGCCCTTCGTCCCAAATAGGTTGCCCACTATTCTACTATTGTATGTCCCAAAATGTTTGTGCTTTATTATAAAAGTATGTATTTGTTGTCTAGTCTAACTATGTTATGCTCCATCCTAATTGAAAAATATACAATCAATTCATTTATACTATAGAACAAATATTGCTGTCTAATCTGACTACGTTATGCTCCATCTTAATTGAAAAATATACAATCAATTCATTTAAACTATAAAATTTTCATCCTATTTCAGCTCCAAATGTCAACAAAAATTTGAATTTATAAATTCATCATCTCAATATAACTGTCTCTTGACCTCAACTATACAACCTAAAAGTCGAGAATTTCTAAAATCATACAAAGAATGTACACACACACATATACGACCATGTTACAGTCGAAAACTAGAAAGGATTACCTCATAACGATCCATTGTAACGTACATACGACCTCCACCAGATGCAACCTGTGCATCGATACCTTTCTCACGCAGCTTTGCTAGATCGTTTTCAAGAGTTTCGACAAAGCCTACACTTGAGCCATCCAACACATCACGTCCATCCGTCAGAATATGAACACGGATTCTCTTAGCACCACGCTCACTAGCACCTTTAAGCAACAACTGCAGTATTTGACATACACAATTAGTTTTCTTTTTCTACATATACCAAAATGCAGAAAACAGAAAAGTTGATGAAATGAAATATGAATAAGAACGAGCAAAAGGAGGGTACTAAAGGCATAAATTATAATTGTTTCATTTTAGTGGATCAACAAAATCGTGATGAAAATTAATATATATACCTGCAATTGATCGATTCTAGAGTGAACGCCTCCATCACTTAGCAATCCAATGAGGTGTAGTGTTCCAGTTTCAAAAGATTCTTTGATGTACTTGAAACCTTCTCCATCGTAGATCTTACCAGATTCAAGAGCAAGATCAACAAGCTTCGCACTATATTCAGGAATTATTTGGAAAGGATAAAATGTTAGTCTCAGACCACAGATTAAAGTGCGAAATAGTTTTTTTCAAAATTCATCTGGATATGCATCATAGTACTTCACCCAGTATGGAGATGAATGGGCAATGAATTACTACGGAGATGGACCTTTGAGATCTTATGTATCATTTTTGCAACTAAAAACAGAGAGATCAGTTATGAGCAGACCAAATATTGACCATAAGAAAATGTGCTAGGCTCAAATGACATGCCTTCTTGAGCTAAGCATTATTACACTAACAGAATAAACAAGAGGAGATTCTTTCAATTAAGGCTCTCAACTACCAATCGTAAACCCTTATTAAGGTATTTAAATGACACGATTATAGATGATTTTCATCATGCTAAGTTACACTTAATTTTGAAGAAGATTCATGATACTGAATATAATTATCTTAAAAGTCAACCAACTCTATAATCTTTATAATTTAGTAGAAAAAAGAAGGAAATAAAAATGTTTAAGTAAACAAATGTCCACTAAATTAGAAAATGAAAATCAACAGGATAATAACTTCCACAGCAAAAAGTACAGTTATACAATAATATCTACCAGCCTTTTGGTGTACTTTATACTGTATAACTGTACTTTTTGCCGTAATCTACCAGCTTAACTGTACATTAAATTAATAGCATCAACAATCTATATTACATTATTTTGATGCAAATCCAGCAAATTCTTCATTACAGAGAGTTAATATCTACCAGCTTCAACTTTCACACTCACTTGTAATGCTTTGACTTGAACATCAAGCAAATAAATAAACTAAAAATAAAATTGCAGCATACCCTTGTGCATAAATCCGGCCAGCACCAAGAGCATTGTGACCAACCTCACTGTTACCCATGTCATCCTCTGTTGGCAGCCCCACTGCTTTGCCGTGTGCCCTCACCAATCTCCATTTCTCAGGTGCCCCCTTCACCAAATATCCAACCAAAATAAAACTCAATCCCACATATTTTTATCCAACAAATATCAAGAAAATAAAATAACCCATTAAATTTTTAACACAAAACAGTGAATAATTTGCAAGAGATTAGACCATGTTCATTTATGTTTTCAAATCTCAATTTCTAGATCACAATTTCCAATTTCAAATCTCCACACCTTAGTAATTTACAATTTTTTATTTATTTTAATAAATTAATTAAACATGAACAAACACACCTCGCATCACATCGTTTTCACAGATTTACAATGGATATCTAGTTATCTACGCATTACCCGAGAATTAAATTTTCAAAATCATAACTCAAAAAACATAACAGCTTACATTCTTGAGTGAATCCATGGTGGGGGTCTCAGCGACATGGATGCAATTGTATTTATCAGGATGAGCCTCACCCCATCCATCCAAAACCACCATCGCTAATGTTTTCCCCTTGGGCAATTTAGGGTGATCCTTCAATTTCCATGAAAATCCTGAGCTACCCATCTCTATTTTCTGCTTTAATTTCAAAAAAAAAAAATCTTCGATTAGTGAACAAAACATAAAACAGATCTACCCCAATAATCACATAGATCCATACATACAGATATCTACACATGCAAGTAAATACATAAACAGATCGAGAAGAAAACAAACCTTTGTGGGCTATGAACAGATCTGAAAAGAGGCGTGAAGAACAATGTAAAAGTGATACTATTTGTCGGAAGTAGAAGTGAATGGAAAAGAAGGGATTGGTAGGTTATATAAATAGTGTGCAGAAAAGGGTGCGCCGTGGAGGCTTCTCGAGGAACACACGTGTTATGCACGTGATACTTTGGCCTTTTTATCTTTTCTTTTCTTTTTAAATTTATTTTTTCTTGATTAAGAATTTGCTTGGGAAAGAATATGCTTGTTGATATGCTTGATCACCAAGAAATTAGTAATTATGATAATTATATTATTTTAGAAGATAAGATATTCTAATTTATTTGGAAAAAATAATTTACTCTATAATGAATACGTCGATTTATGATACCAGTATTTTGAAGCTCAATTCGATCTCTTAAAATGATAAAATTAAAAAATTAACTCTTAAATCGATTAGGTTGGTTGTAA
The DNA here is from genome assembly GCA_963669365.1 of Verbascum thapsus. Classification (NCBI taxonomy): domain Eukaryota; kingdom Viridiplantae; phylum Streptophyta; class Magnoliopsida; order Lamiales; family Scrophulariaceae; genus Verbascum; species Verbascum thapsus. The sequence goes on from OY770111.1 coordinate 17,054,063, forward strand.
AAATGATAGTGCATATATTTTTTTTAATTTATACGGTGCTGAATATCAAATATTATAAAATTCAAGTATAATTGTTGTTAAAGTAAAAAATTTATTATATAAGGTAGAAGCAGATAAATCAATATTTAAATGTTTATTCGAAGCATAATTTATACGTTTTGGGACAAAATATTGATGAGAAAGAAACATAACAAAAATATATCGTTATCAAATCTTATCCTCTTCTTTACAAATATTAATAAATAATTAAAAAGACTTAGATATTTTGAGAAATGTGAAAAGAGGGCAAAGAAGAACATGGTGGATTAAAGGTGAATATGTGTAGGCATTATTTTGTTGTTTTAATAGAATTATTGTTTTATATAAAAATTGTTAGTGATTTGACTATTTAATTTTTTAATTCATAAGCATGGGTAGTGACTTATTATCACTTATTCTCTTGTGCTTTAGCATGCACTATGATGTAATTTTACAATATGATAAGATGTCTTTAAGATTCTCTATATTGGATGAGTGACTTTGCATTTTTTTTTATTTTAATTTGGTGGTTCATTTTATATTTTAAGTTTTATATATTAATTTGTTAGTGTACTATCTCTTTGTATATTTTAGATGGGTCCATTTGGAATACAATTTTTATGTATATATTCATTTATTTTTTATACGTATATTCATTTTTACACGTTCTAAAATAAAGAATTTTATGTATGTTACTTCTCGAATTTTGTCATAATATTAGTCATGAATTTCAATCTAAAAGAATCGGATGTTAATTAGGCTCATATGCGCCACAATTGTATCGAATTTTCTACTTACAGTATTAGAACGCACATACAAACTTTTCATCTATTTCCGCTAGCTTTTGATGCCTTTTTTTATGCATTTCTATGTTGCTTGAATGTTTTGGAATGATTATTTCGAGAACTGTTGATACTATAGAATGAGATCAAACTTAAAATACTTCCCAAGAAATAATATAAATAGTGAAATGACTACTATATTTGATCAAGGAAATGTCAAGTTTCATTCAATTATAGACTATAATTTTTCTATTTTTCTATGATTTTAAATTAAGTTTGTATATGAAAACTAAACTTGCGTAGAAATATTTATATAATCACGGTGATAAGCAAATCAAATATTTTATTATTATATAGATTTTATATTTTATGAATGTTTATTGTAAATTTGTAACATATCACATTCTCCGTTGAAAATCAAGACATTGTAGCATGAAATAACTAATCAAATCAAAGTAATAACATTGAATGCATAAAAATTAAAAACTAACATGAAATTAGGGTGTGAATTGAATTGAATTGGCTCATGAGTCAGCACGGCTCGGTTCGAACGAGTTCGATTCAAGCTAGAGCCGAACTTCACAAGCTCGACTTAAAAGCTCGAGCTTAGCTTCATGAGCTCGAGCTTTTAGTCAAACTCACTCTGGAAAAAAACTCGCGAGCTTTTTGAGTTTTTATTATATTATTTTTATTATTATATTAATATATATTATAAAAATTAAAACTTCAAAGTTGATCCCAAATAATTTCAAGTTGTGAGTCGAGCTCGGTTCCAACTCAGGAGCTCGAAATTGAACTCTCAAAGTTAAGCTTAACGAGCTTGAGTCTGGGACAATCAATAAGATTGACCCGTTTAGCCCTATATTTAATACACTAAATTTGAAATTAGCGTGATGAAACGATAAAAATAAAATGGTTTAATCCTATAATACATGTAACTTAAGTTACTTTATACAATACCAAATCAAATATTAGGTTTATCGGTTGTATGCATTTAAAAATTATATTTTATTATAGATAAAGAGTTAAGTAAAAGTATTCCAAATAACGAGTTTGGTTGATGTTTCATAAGATTTTTCTTAGAAAAATTCTCAAAATCCTAGATAATTTTGAAGAAATTGTTGGCAAAAGAAGGAAAAAATTGAACTTTTATTATTCATAATTTGACATTTAATAATAGCGATTAAAATGATATTTTTTGACTATTTTTTAACACCAAAAATTAAAACAAACATATATTCTTATGCAAAATCATGCGGTGTTTAAAATCCACAGTGAGTATTTTTTAATGTTTAATTAATTCATTGAATTTTACTAAAAACGTCTGCTAAAAAATAAATTTAAATATTAACTCAAACAAATTTTTTATAAAAATAAATATTACATTAATAATAGTTATTATATATTTTCACTAAATAAAAACACATTCAAACACACTTCAATTTTTTTTTCCATTTTTATCGGTTAAAAGAATTTCTCTTAAGGAATTAAAAGTTAAATCAGATACGCAATTAGGACACTTCTCCTTATTCTTTCCTTGATATTCAATCCTCACCCAAAAATTAAGAAATAAAAAATAAAATGTATATTATATATATATATATATATATATATATATATATAAAAACCAGAGCCCTACCCCAAATTACAGCTTCTCTACATCCCATTACCTCTCAACTACTGTTCATGGCGATTTAATCGGTGATATATTCTTGTGAGTCTGTAAAATTTATTATTATTTTTCACTTTGTGTTAGATTTAGTTACTGATTTCGATTAATTTTTGCCTCCAATAATGAAGATCAAGTATTTGATTTCCCCCAATTTTGATGAACCCTTAGTTCGTTTTGCTTTTGTGTTAATGTCTGATTTAACTTGAGCCTATACGAGCAATTGATTTGAGTTCTGATCATTTTGCCTTCTTGTGTAGCTACTTTTTTTTTTTAAATTATTAATATAGTAAATTAATGGACTGATTCAAGGATATGAGAAAGTAATTACTCTAAGCAGCTGGGATTTTGCTTTTATCTGATGTGTGTAAGTTAAGGGGTTTGTAATTTTGTTAATAGTTAAATTGTGTGGATTAAATGCTAATTTGTATTTTAGAGGGCATTCAGGCAGCTTCTAGAGGAAGAATGTATAAGACTCTGTTTATTGTTGAATGCCATGTACATTTATGTTAAATCATGTAAGTGTTCTCTATTAAATGAGATGTAGAATCAAATCATGTGAAAAACTATTTTGCTTTGATTGTTTTTTGTTGCTGCTGCATTTATTGCCTCTTCTTGTTGATCATGATTGCTTGTGGCAGTATGTTATATTATATCGGTTATCAATTTATTGAATCCAGTAGCTCTTTGTTTTTACCCGAATTTCGTTGCTGCTCAAATATTTGAAGTGGGTATGACAGTCATGTATAACTATTTTTGTGAAATGTGCTAGTTAAGCTTGTGATTATGTTTTTTCGGAAATTTCCCTTGGATGTTCCTTTTAGCAATTAGCTTGTGAAATTCTGATGGCTTGTTAACTTTTGTCTGGCATACAAAAGATTATAGTGTATTAAGAGTCCAGAAGATCACTAGGAGATTTCGTGAAAATTCGAGTAGACTCTTTCATGTTGCTGTTCTTCCCTTTAAATCTCGTGCCTTAAACTTCAGCCAAATCACATTTGACAGGAGGTTTATAGGACATCTTTACTAGTGTATCCCCTTTAGGCTTGGGGAATGGGCATTTGACTACTGGTGCAAAATGTTTGTATTCCCTTTAGGCATGGTGAGTTGCAATAGTTCAATGTGAGAATGCTATGTTCATTTCGAGGCTTTGTGTTGTGGAATTTGTGATTTCATGTATCAGATACTCTATCAAAAAGGGGCATCACACTAAACTGAAAAATTATGGGGAACCATTTTTTCTTCCTTGTTTTCAGTTCAATGATTTTGGGCTTGTGAAAAATTATGCAGTATAGTTCTGTCAGGTATTGACATTGTATTCCTCAACCATTAAAAGTTGTATGCTTGGACTAGTAACCATTTTTGCCCTTTTAAGTAAATCTGAAATCTCATCCCCCCTTTTTACGAGGGCTAGTAGAGGTCCTCATGTAATGATAGTGATGCGATTTTTGTGTTCTTTCTTGCTCCTTGAATAATGTCATCATGTTAGTGTTTTTGATTCTATAAACATCCTTTTCTTCATTGCTCTTTACAAAATAATATACATGGTTTATTAAATTTGACAGGAAAGATCTCAAATCATATATTGTGCTTTCGTGGTATTAATATATGGGCTGAAGTGTGCTTTTCATGGGAGGTGTAGAGGATGATGAACCACCATCAAAACGAGTGAGAGTGTTCCTTGGAGAATCTGGAGTTGTTTCCAATAGTTCATCTGTTACAGAACAAAGTAGTTGCTCCTTGACTGACTCAATGGCTCGGCTGTTAGAGTCGCAAGGGGATGATGAGGTTGTTGGTTCAAAAAGTGCCATTAATAAAGTTGAATTTGTTCGCATTATAGCTGAGGCGTTGAATTCTCTGGGCTATTCAAAGGCAGGGGCGAGTCTGCAGGAAGAGTCTGGGATTCCATTACACTCCCCAGTTGTAGATTTATTTATGCATCAAATTCTTGATGGTCAATGGGATAAAAGTGTTTCAATGTTGCATCAAATTGGTATAGTAGATGAAAGAATAATTAAGTTGGCTTCTTCTATGATATTGGAGCAGAAATATTTTGAGCTTTTGGATGGAGGAAGGTTCATGGATGCTTTGAAGACGCTGAGAACTGAGATTGCTCCACTTCGTATAAATGATGACAGAGTTCGAGAGCTTTCTTCTTTTATTTTGTCTCCCTCACAAGATTCTAGGCTGAAACCTCGCACAACTCTACTGGAGGAACTGCATAAGTTGCTGCCCCCAACTGTGATGATTCCAGGAAACAGATTGGTGCATCTTGTTGAACAGGCTCTTGACTCGCAAAAGGTTGCTTGTACGTTTCACAATTCCTCAGTTGGGGAAATGTCACTGCTCGCTGATCATGAGTGTGGAAAAAACCATATTCCTTCTCAAACATTGCAGGTAATATTACTTTATATTATTTGCACTTGTTGTAAACAGAATAAACTGCTCGTAGGTAAGGCTGTTGTACAATCAGAAGGGACTCTCACTGTGGTTCTGTATACATGGATGTCATTAAACCTTTTATTTCTTCTTTATATAAACTTGTTACTATTTATACTGATGACAAGAAAAATGCATAAATTTCAGGAAGAATGAAAAGGCAAAAGAAAAAGAAACTCTATTTATCTGTAACCCAAATTTTTATATTCTCTATAAAAGCTTGACTCTATCAGAAATGTGGATTTCTTTGTTTTTACTTGGAAAATAAAGAAATTGTACTGGCTATGTTATCTTTATCTGTAGAACTCATGTATTCACAACATAAAACATGCGATTGCTCTCTGGTCACAAAAGCTCTTTCTATATCTTTCCTTTCTCCTACTAAAAGTAAAAAGCAAGATGAAAGAAGGAAAAAGTAAATGTGATGACTTAGCCCTCATTTCTTTAATTTACGTTGGCTAGGCCATTGTGCTTAACAGAAGTCCAAGTCTGGATGTGATTTGATAGTGGTTCTGAGTTTATGGACCCATTAATATAAGATTGGTTAGTCTTGTTTCTTGTAAGGCTATATAAAAAAATATTACCTAATGATCGAGCCTGACCTTGCTGATAATCTGAGAAGATTGGTTATCACTGATGTTGAGCATCCAGGAAATAACTCCTAATTAATTGCCTCACTTCAGATTTGTGGTGCAATTAGCTATCCTCTACATGGTTATGACAAGATTCTTTAGTTATGTTGATCTAATCCTCTATATAATAGAAATGCAAATTCGTGAATGGATCCATATTTTCTAAAACATCATTAAAATGCTACAGTCTATCTCCCCCACACACCCCCACCCCACCCACCTGCCCACCCAAAAAGAAACTACTACCTTTTCTCATTGCTTTAACAATTGATTTATTCTCTTGTTTTTTCAACCTTCAGATATTACAAGAACACAGTGATGAAATCTGGTTCTTGCAATTTTCTCACAATGGTAAATATTTGGCCTCGTCATCCGGTGATTGTCTGGTGATTATATGGGAGGTAATACTACTTTTCCTTTCATTTTGTTTATCAATTGGTATAAGTTTCATTTAGTGGTCGTAATTCCGTTTAAATTCCAGATACTAGATGCTTTCCAAAAAAATGAGTTTTGGAAAGGATTTCTTCATATCATTCTTTTAAGCCTTTGAAGAATATATTGTCATCATTGATTGGAATATTTTCTCTAAAAGTCATTTTGAGGTGGGAACATTGTTGAGTGTTTGGCATATGCTAACATTATGTTTATGGCTTGGCCTATGATGAGTGAATATAATAAGACAAACATGAAACAATTAAACCTTTGTGTTAGTGGGAAAGTGATTGGTGTATGTATGGAGAGCTTGAGCTTATTAACCTTATCCAGATTCATGAGTTTATTTGTGCATGTACGTAGAACTAGCTTATGGCTGGTCCTTCGTCTATGTAGAAGACGTGAATATTTGATGCTTCTTGCAGGTTAATGTTGATGGACAAGTTTTGCTAAAACATCGATTATTTGGTCACCAAAAACCTGTCTCCTTTATTTCATGGAGCCCAAATGATGATCAACTTCTTACATGTGGAGTAGAAGAAACTGTTAGACTATGGGATAATCTCTCAGGAGAATGCCTTAACATATTTGAGAAAAATGGCCTCGGCCTTATCTCTTGTGCTTGGTCCCCAGATGGAAAAAATGTATTTTGTGGCGTTACTGATAAAAGCATAATTATGTGGGATTTAGAAGGGAAAGAGGTAGAATGTTGGAAAGGGCATATAACTATTAGGACTGCTGATTTGGGGATAAGTATGGACGGTAAAGAGCTTATAACAGTTTGTAAAGAGAATATGATACTATTGTTTGGTTTGGAAACAAATTCTGAGAAATTCATTCAGGAGGATCAAATAATAACTTCTTTTACACTTTCTGAAGATAGGAAGCTTTTGCTTGTTAGCCTAATGAATGAAGAACTTCATCTTTGGAATATAGATGGCTGTCCTGAGCTGGTAAAGAAATACAAAGGTTACAAACGTTCTCGCTTTGTTGTGAGGTCTTGTTTTGGTGGATTAGAACAAGTGTTTATTGCTAGTGGAAGTGAAGACTCACAGGTATATCTACCTTTCTCCTTTTGGTAGTATATGTAATTTTTTTTCTAGGTCGTTATAAATTCCATTTTTCAGTTAATTCTATTTGGTTATGATTTCCTTTTCTTTTTCTAAATCTCTATTATCCAGGAATATTTTGCTTATGACTTGCTTTATTCTAAAACAAGCAGAATAAATTAGCATCAAGTTGGTATTTTCTTCCAGTCATTATTTGGCATGTAAAATGACACTATGATGTTTATACTTGCTGCTCCAGAAATTCGGTTAAATAATAGCAGGATTTATTGCATGATAAATAACTCCCCTTTTCATTTGTAAATTAAGCCAAATAAGTGATTTATACTTGTTTGATTGATTCACACTTTTCTGAGTAGAACTCTAATTACTTCTGGTCCTATTCCCCCCCCCCCCTTCAATTCAATTACTTCCCGGTGTATTTGCAAAGACTCCTATTATAGAATTTGAGTTTTGTAACTTTTAGGTGGCCAAAACCACAATTGATTTAATGGGTAGGCAATTGGTAATCGAACTTATGTTGATTTCGTTTATTTTTACCATTTATAAATCCAGCATTTTTCTTCAGAACAGAATCGAAAATGGTCTGATTTTGAACCCTTTTTATAGGTTTATATATGGCACAGAGTTTCTGGAGAGCTCGTTTTAACGTTATCTGGACATTCTGGTGCTGTAAACTGTGTTAGCTGGAATCCCGCAAATCCCCATATGCTGGCTTCAGCTAGCGATGATCGTACAATACGAATATGGGGATTAAATCAGGTAAATATGAACTGTAATGGGAAGAAGCATTGTAGTACTAATGGTGTTCATTACAGCAATGGGGGAAGTTGAAGTTTGAAAGGAAAAAAAGCACAATTTCCTTTTAAAGTTATCTTATTATTAGTTATTATGTAAATTCTTTTAGTAAGTTCATATGTTTATCTAATACTTTCAAAACCAAGAATTTGAATTTCTGTATTCACTTTGATGATAATTTCTGCACTTCTTTTTTAATTTATTTTTCCTTGGATTATTAATTTTTGGTAATGACTGCGTGCTTTAATCGGTTTGATTATAAATGATGATGTTAGAGGGTAATTTTATAAAGTATAATTCATTTGATGTGATTCTATGGGCTTTTTAACAAAATAATACAAAAATAATTCCTTTTTATACAAAATTATATTATTTTGGTGTGAATCTAACATAAAACGTCATTAACACTACTGTCTTCTAAAAGAAAGCGGCATTAAACATGCCGTTTTCAATCATGAAAGCATTTTTCCTATCATTTTTCCAATCATGGCTGATTGACAGCTTTCCCCTTTCCATTTTCTTTTAAGTTTAGTTTGCTTCCTCATATTTGCCATTTGAATTATACAAATTTACATACGTATCTTTTCACTCAACTTTTTAATCTCTATTATAATATATATATTCATTTATATAATGTGAATCAATTAATTAATTTTAAACAATAAATAAATAATAAGTTTGTTAATACATTCAATTTAGCTCAAATCTCATTGAGATAGTTTACTTATAAACACTTGTATAAAATAAATAAATATAAATTTTATTATTTTAAATACGTCGCCTTACTCGTATGTCATACGGTATATGTTCAATTTTGAGACCATCTCATAAATTTTACAAACTCTCTTTATATTTACTTTATTTATATACTAACCAAACACAATAGTATAATCATCTATTTAGAAATACGATAAGCTTCTTCACAAATAATTAGGTACATAAATATTTTAATTTATTGAGTGCAGTCTATAATTTTTTGTGTTAATCATTAATTCGATATAAGAGATTAATAATTTGATTCGAATCATTCCAACGATCTAAATTGATTATATTACCAAAACTTTTATTTTTTATTCCAAAATGAATTAATTAGTTCACAACTTCACATTAATATTAGCAAAGACATATATTATAATAGACATTAATATGTAGTGCAAAAACATGTGTGTGTAAATTTTTACAATTAAAATGGCAAATATGAGGCAAGTAATTTTAGAAAAAAGTGACAAGGGGCATGTTGAGGGTGGGCCTACTAGTGATGATTAAAAACGGCTACGTCATGGACGTTTTGTACTAGTTTCACAACCTGTACAAAATGATATCATTTTGTGTAAAAAAGAATATTTTTATACTATTTTGTTAAAAATTTGACATACTTTCTAGTAGGAAACTATGTGCATTGGTTGAAATATTAAATTCTACAAACAAATCATGATGTAAGAAAGTGTATTTGAATGGATTTTTTTTAGAAAAATAATTAATGATTATGATTGATGTAATGTATTTTTTATTGTGAGAAAACTGTTTGATATAATATTTAAATATAATTTTCGTTTAATATTTTAAGTAAAACTCATAAATTTAAACATAAAAAATACTCACAAATAAATTCTAATTAATTAATTTTCAATGTTAACTGATAATAGTCAATAAAATTTTTAATCAATTTTAATTAGTTATCAAATACTAAATAGTAAAAAATCAATTTTTCTAAAAATTATTTTGAATTTTGAGAGATTGTCAAACGTACTTTTTATTAATATTTAATTTGAATACTACATGTTATTACTAACTTAATACTAATAGATACATTACCATAAAAAAACAAGTGTATTTTTGTACACATACTTATTTGAGATAATATTTTCATTATATTTAATTATAATTTCAATAAAAATTCAAAATTTATACAAGCTCGCTCGAATATAAATTAGAAAGGACACTTTGGTCCATATTATTTTCCAAAATTACAAGCAAGCCCTATAAGAAGAGAAAACCGCCTATCGATAGGGAAAAACCCAAAAGTTGTCTCTCTTACATCACATTACTGTATGTGCTAAATTCTTCGTCTCCATTAACGGATTCAGAGAAAAAGCTCTGAATATTCAATCTTCAAACCCTAAACCCGAAAAAAAAATAGGTAGAAAAAGGAAAACTATGGCTCCCGGTTCTTCTGCTCAGGGAGATGGGAACAAGAAGAAGCAGAAGAAAGGGGGGAGATACCCACAAGAGGTTACAAATGTTGCTGAAACTACTCGCATTCGAATTGCTCAGATTCTTGAGCAGTTTCGAATCTCCGATGATGAGGGTTAGTTGTACAAACTCTAATTTATGAGTTGGAATGTTTGATTCTTGATGCTTAGAATGATGTATTATGTCTATTTGATGTTCAATGATGTATGTGTTATTTGAAGTCTTGTATTTGTTTCTAATAATGTTTTTATTTCATTTTCCATTAGTTTTTAAAAGAAAAGAAAGTCGAATATTCAATTGTTTTATGATTAAATCAATGGAAAGGAATGTGGGTTGTTTTTTATTTTGGTTATCATTAGTTTAATGATGTATGTGTATTTGAAGTTTTAAGTCTTTTTCTTGTTTGTTTCTAATGTTTAAAGTTCATTTCATGATAGATTGAGTTTTTAAGAGGCTGTGCTATTTGTCATGTGTATATATTCTTTGTACATCTGCAGCTATTGTTTGTACTATAGGTAGCATTTCTGGATTTCGTTCGGTGTGGAATTTATTTTACGATATAGGGTTTTGTTATTGAGAAAGAGAACTTTGATGTTTTTGCTTTGTTATGGCTTATGAGTGGTTATTTAGCAGTGAGTTAACCCCCTAGGTTCGATACAACAGGCAAGGTTATATTGTGATAGGGATACTATAATAGACATCCAATGGAATAAACTGATGTCGTCCAAACTCGATTATTTCATCTCTCATTTAGAATTACTTGTGAAGTTTGTTTCTACTTGTTGAAATGGATACAGAATTCTTTATTTCTCAAATCAGGAAAAGAGCAATACCAGTTTGATGATCCATTTATCGTACTTGTACCTTGTTTTTTCTGTTTTGTCGAAATATATATATATATATAAATGTGACAATAGTTAATATTTTGTTTGTCCATAATGGTTTCTATACTCGCATTTTGATTTATACTTTAAGACTAATTTTCTGAAGAAAAAGCATTGCACTGAAATAAAGTCGTAATATGTGAATAAATAATAATCAAAATACTCATTTTTTTGCAAGTCAATAATTCAATATCTCCGACCACCTTATCATTTTTTTGTCTCCATCCTTACTTATGAGGAGATTTATAAATGTGCAGTGTACAAATTTGAAGATAACCTGACAAATCAGGAGCGAGCTGCAGTGCACATGTTATGCAGGAAAATGGGCATGAAGTCAAAAAGTTCCGGGTAAGTTAGAAAATTTAAACAATAAGTCAGTTGTTATTATGAAACTATAATGAATGATATTTTGTAGGAAGGGGCAGCAACGTCGTATTTCAATTTATAAGATCAAAAAGCAAGTTGGCACAGTAAAAGGAAGAGAAAATCTTGTTTCTTTCACATTTTCGGAAGAAGCAAAAGCTGTATTACAGGATTTATTTTCTCAGTATCCCCCTGCTGATGTGGAGATGACACAAAATAAAGTTGGAGAAAGTAGTGGGAAAACTGAAACACGTGTAACGGGAGATGATACGTTTTGCAAACCTGCAATGACAGCATCTGAAATTGCTAGCAAGGTTGAAGCACTGGCTTCTAGAATCGAAAAGGCCCCAGGCTTGAGACAGGTCTATATTGCCTTTTATAATTCCATAAAACCAGTGGTTTTTTTCTCTTATTTCTTGGATCTATCCCATGGTTATGATAATTATGGCAAGCAATCATGATTGTGTTGTGCAGATCACAAATGAGAGGTCGAAGCTTCCGATTGCATCATTCAAGGATGTTATTACATCCACAGTAGATTCTAATCAGGTTGTCCACATTTAACTTTTAGATATAATACATGCGCCCTGTTGGGTAATTAGACTCCTTCTGTCAGATCTTGATGACAGGGAAACAAAGGGTGGAAGTTTGATATGCTTTTTACCTCAAGGGTGAAATATAATATGATTTTACTGATAGGGGAAACTATAGTAATTTCTTAAAACCCCAGTTTATTTTTTTGGGCTCATGTAGGGGTGTTTATATAATTTACCCTATTCTTTTATGTTACAAAAAATTTGATATTTGCATGGCTATGGGCGTCCTCTGAGACAGTTGAAACTTCTAGAACTAGGGAAGAAAAGCACCGTTTCACATTTCACTTGTGAGCTTTATGAGACTCTTGTTTCGAAAGTCTGTAAAAATCTACCCTTTTTCTGTTCTGTTGACGTGTTTAACTATCAATTGGTTACCTCACTTATTATATCTTATGTTGTTTTGCAAAAACAGGTTGTGCTTATTTGTGGTGAAACTGGATGCGGGAAAACAACACAGGTGACCATTTATTCACCTTTGGTTGTTTTGTTTATATTTCCACTTATATATTTTGTAAAAATCTATCTATTGAAATTTACTAACTTCATTTTTTTCCTCTAATTTTTGCAATTTCCCACTAATTTAGATGAATTATATATATATATATATATATATATATATATATATATTTCATTTTTAATATTAAAACTAAAAAATTCCCGGGGCATATGCGTGACGCCTTGTGGTTTACATCTCGCCCTGGGGGCGTGATTTATATATATAGTATTAAAATAAAAATTCCCCGGGTATACGCCCCCGCCTCGGGGCTTACATCTAGCCCGACATGGAACACGCCACCCGTGCCTTCGCCTTTTGTATTACTTTGTCTTCAATGTTCAGTTATTAGTTTATGATTCTTGTTTGAAATAAACTTTTCTTGTTATTAGTTCTTTGTAGTATTATTAACACTATTCTGGAATTCATGTTGCTATGTCTTATTTTCTGAACCCATTAATGATCTTCTGGCAAGACTGCTGCTGAGCTGCATAATATTTTCCATTTTTTGTCTTTGAGCATTGTATTTTTCTTCTATTTTTGTTAAAAACATTTAAAATTTATCATTATTCAAATAATTCAGGTCCCGCAGTATCTTCTGGATCACGTATGGAGTAAAGGAGAGGCATGTAAAATAGTTTGTACTCAGCCACGTAGAATTTCTGCCACATCAGGTTACACAACCTTCTTCTGTCTTGAAAGTGTATATTTATATTTTCGTCATCATCTTTATTAATCTTCAAATATGTTGAAATGTAGTGGCTGAAAGAATTGCGTCCGAAAGAGGTGAAAATATTGGAGACTCTGTTGGGTACAAGGTACTACATGATCTAATAATTAGCTATATGGGTACTTCTGATAATCTTTTAATCTACAATACTCCTTGTTTTAAAAGTTGTCAACTCATAAAACTTGCTTTGTTTTTCAATATTGAACTTCAATTGGACATGATCTGCCCAATCTGAGGCATGACTGTCTGGAATTTTGTTTTTCTTGGAAAGTCTCTTGTGGTTTAAAGCTGTCGCATTGAGTTTACATGGTTAGATGACATGTCGATATGAATTTGGATGCCTATCGTGTATGCTATCTATTATCTATGTTGACAATGTATGAAACTTCATATTTTATGATCCGTAGGAGCATGGGGACCCACATGGGTCCACCATACACTCATAATTGTGATTATACCAGAACCTAATTGTGATTATATGGGAACTCCTACGTCACTCCCTAATTTTTTGTAGTATAGAGGATAAATGCCGTTTTCTTTCTAGTTAGTAGATATCAGAAAGAACAAACAAAAGTGATGTAGCCTACTTTATAGTCGAGAAATATGTGAAGTGTGTCACTAAAATGATAGTGCGAATATGGAAGTGTGATGATCCATTCATGCCTTGCAATAATCATTTCACAAGTTTTTTTTTTCAGGCCATTATGTTTTCTTGTATGGTACTTTTTATTCTTGTATATGAATTAGGTATGCATACTATACAATACTCCCTTAATGACTTCATTTTGCTTCATGGAAATGCTAGATTCGGCTAGAAAGCAAAGGTGGCAGGCATTCGTCCCTTGTGTTCTGCACTAACGGAGTTTTGTTGAGGATTCTTGTCAGTAAACGGAGTGGTAAAACAAAGAAAAAGGCCAAGAAAAAGCAAAGCGGCATATCTGAATTAACTCACATAATTGTGGTATGATCGTCTTTCTAACTCATTTGCATACCACTTCCACAATTTACCAGTGCTCTCTTTCATTTGGTTTGCTATTTTTTTCTCGAAGGTAAAATCAAATCATTTTCTTTGTCACCTCAACAGTTTCTGATTTTGGATTCAAACTAGAGTAGTCTCTGCATATTTTATTAGTAACTCTATCATATCTGTTTGAAGAATTACTGTTGGTTATGGGCTATGGGATGAGAATAAATGGTTGGTTTCAGTTGTAATAAAGTGATAAACTAAGATAATATTGAAAAAATACACTGTAAGCTTGTAGCCTTCTTTATTTAGTGATTGTCAACACAATGACGTGTTTGAAAATCTGCGTTGACTCTGGGCTAACTGGCGTGAAAATTTATCCTTTCTTTCTTGGTTTGAAATCGATGGGTTGTACATAATATTAATTTGTTCCTTTAATTTTTCTGAAAGGTTCATGTAATTTCACATACAGTATTCTTTTTAATACATATTCTTGTTTAATTTTCAAAAGAAAAAGAAAACAAGTTTACTTTATTTATTCAACCTGTGTTGATTTCTTAATGTTCTGTATCTCACGACTTGCTTTCACTTTTAGGATGAAATTCATGAAAGGGATCGGTTCTCTGATTTCATGCTTGCAATACTCAGGTACTGTACCTATGATTCATGAGCAATAATCGTTAATATATATTTTATTTCATGTAATATATTTTTTCGTAACCAGATTTGTTAAGTATTTTTTCTGTATATCTAGATTTTCCTTTTTTTACATGTCTAAATTATATAATATTTTTAACTTGCATGTGGTTTATCTACTTTTATTTCTTCATTTAATGTTTATTCTGAATCTGTTGCTTTCATCTCCAGAGACATGCTTCCTTCATATCCTCACCTGCGTCTGGTTAGTATAATCCTAATACGTTTCTAGCTAAAACTATTTGTCCTATTTGTTTTCATTTATCATCCAAAGATTTTTTTCTACTTCTTTTGCCAAAATTTGATGCTGAATTCAACTTCTGCAGGTATTAATGAGTGCCACAATTGATGCAGAGCGATTCTCGAAGTACTTTGGTGGTTGTCCAGTTATTCGAGTTCCAGGGTTTACTTATCCTGTGAGTTGCTAATCCCAGTATATAATTACCATTTTCCCCTTCCTTTTGGCACTAGTTCAATTTTCAATCCCTCTGGTACCTCATTTAATTTACACTCAAATTTCATTTTAAGTCAAAGATGGTCCAAAGTTTTTTGGACTCCATTAACTTGTACAAGGTAGGAATTAATGGAGATCAACGACTAGGATTGAATACAATAAAAAGAATGCGATAATTACATGCCACGCCTCACTTATGGGTAATTACCATCACTTCCCTGAGGTTCTGCAAATTATGGAAACCACAAGTATATCCTGACAACTCAAAGAACAGAGGCTAAAATCGTAATAAGTTCTACTGATAGAGGTGTAATTGGAATATGTTTTTACTCAAGGGTTTTTGTGTCTATGCATTTTTTTTTAAAATGCAAGGTGCTAATTTTAACAACAGCCAAACCGGGTAGATTGAATCTGAATTAGTGGAAAAATTAAAGACCTAAATGAAATTCTTCCCTTCCAATATAATGTTGCTCATAATTCTTTTTTAATTAAGTGGACCAACTTCATGTTTTCAGGTAAAAACATTTTATCTCGAGGATGTACTCTCTGTAGTTGGAACAACTGAAAACAATCACCTTACACGTGTTGAAAATAACGAGACCAATGATGACTCTGCTCTAACAGAGGAATCCAGAGTTGCTCTTGATGAGGCTATTGACTCGGCTTTGTCAAATGACGAGTTTGACCCTCTCCACGAGTTATTATCTTCTGAAGGAGATCCAAAAGTACTCAATTACAAGCATTCTAAAACTGGAGTTACACCACTAATGGTATTTTCTCAGAAAGGAAGAGTTGGTGATATTTGCATGCTTCTCTCGTTTGGCGTAGACTGTCATTTACAATCCAATGAAGGAAAAACTGCCTTTAGTTACGCTGAACAAGAGAATCAAAAGGAAGCTGCTGAAATTATCAAGAACCATATGGAGAAAGCGTTTACTTATTCAGACGAGGAGCAAAAATTACTTGATAAATACTTATCCAATGTTGATCCCGAATTGATTGATTGTGTGCTTATTGAGAAACTACTAAGGAAAATTTGCAACGACTCGAAGGATGGCGCGATTCTTGTTTTCCTTCCGGGTTGGGATGATATAAATAGAACACGAGAGAAATTACAAGCGAGCCCTTTCTTTAAGGACTCATCGAAATTTTTAATCATTTCTCTTCATTCTATGGTCCCATTGGCGGAGCAGAAGAAAGTTTTCAAACGGCCCCCTCCCGGATGTCGAAAAATCGTCCTTTCGACGAATATTGCTGAGACATCTGTCACCATTGAGGATGTTGTCTATGTTCTAGACAGTGGGCGGATGAAAGAAAAGAGTTATGATCCATATAACAATGTGTCGACTCTTCATGCTGCTTGGGTTTCAAAAGCGAGCGCTAAGCAAAGAGAGGGACGTGCTGGGCGGTGCCAACCCGGGATTTGTTATCATCTTTATTCAAAAATAAGGGCTGCGTCACTACCGGACTTCCAAGTTCCCGAAATTAAGAGGATGCCAATTGAAGAGCTTTGTTTGCAGGTAACTTAACTCCTTCATGCTTCTTCTTACAAAAGTATTACATCATCTGTCCCATAAGGGATGGCCCATTTGCCACTTTCTTCTGAAATTACCCTTTAGTTGTTAGTTTGAAACTTTTTAAAAACTAGCTTCTATAAGTCTGTTTACAAAATAAATTTGAAGTTTTGGTCAGGTGATTAGTAAATTGTTAATAGCCTTTTTATATATGGTGAATATATGGTAAATTATGTTGTTCCATCTCATTGAATTAAAAAAGGAAAGGACATCTAGATGAAAAAGTGTGTGTGTATATTCAATTGAGACAAAGAAAAATAGGAACTTAAACATTCTCTGTGAGTGGAGGCAGTAATAGTTTGTCTGATAACCACCCCTTATTGCTGCTTTTGATTTCCCTTAATAGGTGAAGCTTATGGATCCATCTTGCAAAATAGAAGAATTTTTGCAGAAGACATTAGACCCACCTGTTTACGAGACTATACGTAATGCAATCATTATTCTTCAAGACATTGGAGCACTAACACTCGAAGAGAAACTTACAGACCTAGGCGAGAAGCTTGGATCCCTGCCGGTTCATCCACTAACAAGCAAGATGCTATTTTTTGCAATACTAATGAATTGCCTGGACCCTGCATTGACTTTAGCTTGTGCTGCTGATCTTAAAGATCCATTTATTTTACCAATGCTTCCTAATGAAAAAAAACGAGCCCAATCCGCTAGAGCGGAGTTAGCCTCATTTTACGGTGGGAATGGTGATCAATTAGCTGTAATAGCTGCCTTCGATTGTTGGAAAATGGCTAAGGCAAAAGGTGAAGAAGCTCGGTTTTGTTCTCAGTATTTTGTATCTTCGGGCACTATGAAAATGATATCAGGAATGAGGAAAAAATTGGAGGGAGAACTACTCCGCAATGGGTTTATAGCACAAGATGCATCTAGTTGTAGTTTGAATGCGCGGGACCCGGGGATACTCCACGCTGTCGTTTTAGCCGGTTTATATCCAATGGTTGGGAGAGTGATTCCACAGGGTAAGAGGTCTCTTGTAGAAACGGCCGATGGAAATAAGGTTAGATTGCATCCTCATTCGACAAATATGAAATTATCATTTAAGAAAAATAAGGTTCCTCCTTTGATCGTGTTTGATGAGATAACTCGTGGAGATGGCGGGCTTTACATTAGAAGTTGTAGTGTTATGGGTTCGTTGCCCTTGTTGTTGTTGGCAACGGAGATTGTTGTTGCTCCTAGTGAAAATGATGATGAGGATGATGAGAGTGATGATGAGGATGTGGAGGGTGATGATGATAGTGATGAAGATAAAACGGAGGGTTGTGATTTGTCAGGGCGGGCCGAGAAAATTATGTCCTCGCCCGAGAATAGTGTGAAAGTGGTGGTTGATCGGTGGCTTCCTTTTGAGTCGATGGCTCTTGATGTTGCTCAAATTTATTGTCTACGGGAGCGGCTTTCTGCAGCGATTTTGTTCAAGGTAAATTTTTTGTACTTGTATCCTGTTTTCTGGCAATGTTAGTTTGAATTCTTTTAGGGTGTGTTTGGATCAACTATCAAGTGATTTGGATTTGGGGAGGGGATTTGGAGGAAGGATTTGAAATGACATCTAATATGAAGTCATTTGAAATCCACCGTAGTTATGGAGAAAATAGGTCAAAATGAATGACAAGGGATTTGAAATCCATCGTAAGATGAATTCAACCAAAGGAACTTAAATGGATTTGTCGAATTTGAAATCCATAGATTTCAAATCCTTCAATCCAAACACACCCTTAGATAATATATATTTGATGAAGGTTTTGAGAGAGAGGTGGCTAAGGGTTCCAAATTCTTTAATTAAAACGCAACCTTACGTGGAGCTAGTGGTGTATATTTGGTTAAAAGGGAACCGAACATGTATTTACACTATACTGAAACATCGATTCCCCCTTTTATAATATAATATTTTTATTAACTCAAATAATAAAAATGAACAAAAAATTGGTTTTGGGTTCACTCAACCACTAGCTAAAACCAAAAACGGAACACAAGTTTTTGGTTTGGCTTTGGCTCAAACTGAATTGTCGGTTTTCGATATGGAGTTGTACTCTCTTCGCAAGTAGTACACAGATCGATCGTTCATGCTTCAAAACCGTTTATTGATTATTCATCATTTTCGTTTATTTATTTTATGTAGGTAACACATCCACAAGACGTGCTCCCGGAACATCTTAGGGCGTCATTATATGCAACAGCCGGTATTCTATCATACGATGGGATGTCTGGTATCTCTTTACCATTGGAAACCGACGACCCATTTGCAACAACCGGGTCGAACCAGCCTCCTAGAAACAACTATCTCAAGTCACTTATGTACCACAATAATAATCGCCATCATGGCTCACATCAGAATCATGCATCAGAAAGTGCCGTTGTAACTGGACAGGTGTCAGCCACTTATAGGCCGACTGGTTCGAGAGGTAATTTTTCTAAACGGCCTCGTGGGAGTGGACTTAGATGATGACCAAATGGCTTCAGGTATGGCATTTTGATCATATGTGCAACATCTGGGATTTTATGATTTTGCTTTACTAATTTGGGTTTTAGAAGTATATTTTGACTTGGAAGGGTGTTAGTGTGACGATTATCGTGTTCATGGTAAGCGTTGGATAACTGATTTCGGAGTAGAAATACATTTGTGTACTACAGTTTTAGATATTTGTTTGTTATACATTGTATAAGCCTGCCTAGTGTAGTTGAAATGGAAGGATTTTGTTCTGAGGTTGAATGTAGTAAAATGAATTTTGATTGACTTCAAATTAGGTGGATTTGGAATTTTTTTTACTATAATAGGTTCTAAGATTGTGTTTGAATGGAAGGATTTGAATGTAGGAAGATGAATTTTAAATGACTTCGAATTAGGTGGATTTTAAATTTACTATAATGATTGGAAAAAATAGCACAAAATGAGCTTCAAGGACTCGAAATTTATTGTCACTTTTTTTTTTTTGGTAAAATAATTTTATCGTGTAAAAAGAAATTTGTAGGTTTATTACAATCACTCCTCAAAAGTGAGAGGGTTAGGAAAACAAGACCAAACATGGGGATTATGGTTTCATGATAAATAGGATTTAAGTGATGTTATATATCAATTTTTATGCCACTGATTTTTTACTTTTTTTTAATTTTGTAAGAAATTGTTTACAGTTTCAATGAATTTATTATATCTAAACTTTTTAATTCAATAAACGGTGAAAAATTGATGATTTAAAAACGATAGTATATAACATTTTTCATAAATTTTTTCAAATACAATTTAAGTGTATAATGGTTTTGCACCTCTAAAACCCTATTTGATTTTCCACTAACAAATGCAAGATCTCGAGAATTCCACTATGGTTGTTTCCATATTATATCTTACTTATTGAATAATGCATGTCTTTTCATGTTAGAATAATTATCGTCCAAACACATTTTTATCTTCAATTTATGATGACCGAAAATAAATTCAAACACATTCTCATTTTTAACATAAAACCCACACAAGCTAATCTCATTTCTCAACATTGAAAATGCATTTGAATTTATTTAGATATTAAAAATATTCTTATTTTACGATAATTTTGCAATTGAACACCTAAAACACTAATGTGTATAACATATGATTTGGATTGCAAAAACTCATATTCTAGTATGTTTCTTTTCAATTTTTTGTTTCTTGCAATTTAATCATTTATCCTGTAAATCTATTTATATATATATATATATATATATATATATATGTATGTGAGTAACAATTTCTGTAATAAAAAGAAAATAATGGAGCTGTTATTAATGTAATTAATTATGTCCAACGCTAGACTAGAATAATTGGCGTATGGTTATACTTATAAATCTAGCCAGCTATTACAATTAGTCTGTCTATAATACTATTATTACACCAAAAATTTAATTTAATTTAATTTCTAGAACTTTTCACATCCATCAATAATGTTGTTCCACTTGCCCACTGATCTATCATAGTGACCAATTAATAAAGTAATCTATTAATTAATAACAAATATGAGAGCAAATTCCAATGTATCTTGAGAATAATAATATTTATAAATTATAATTATATTAATATACACTAAGCAAATCTTGTCCCCTTCTTGGTAATTATTTAATTGAATTTCCAGTGTTTAGACTATAGTTTCCCACTATGGCTCCATGTGAAGGAATCTAATAAGTCCTAGATGCCATTACATTATTACAACTAATTAGGGGTACTTTTTTATTTCATGTTATAATATAATTCAATCTCTTTAGATATCATATTGAATATTTTGACCAAATGAATCTACATTAGAAATTTTATAACAATAGAGAAAACACTAATTCGAACATGATTTACCATATTCAAATATAATTCATTACAAATATAATTCACTAATATTTATAAATCACATTTAAATTCAATCAGATCAGATTCGAACTTAAATTTCCCCTAATCACTCATTTAATAATTACAATATTTTCAAAATTCCCAAAATACCCCTAGATCTCTTTCCTCTCTCTTTCCTTAATCAACCCCCATTCTTAAATCTCCTTTCCAATTTTATAATCACTCCTCTTAACTCCACCACCCTCTATTCCAATGCTACCAACTAACACCAAACCTCCGCCGCCGCCGGCGACGGAGCACCACCACCACCACTCCCCAAGAAAACTCAGAACCACCATCACCACCGTCAAATCCCACATCTCCTCCCACACTTGTGCATGGCTCACCGCCACCGTCCTCCTACAACTCCTAATCATCGTCTTCCTCAACCGCGCCTCGCCGCCTCCGCCCCTCCCCTCCACCCACCGCCACAACTTCGAATCCACCCCCACCACCACCACCACCACCCCCCTATACGACGACGTTTGTAAATCCGGCAGAATATACGTATACAATCTCCCCACCATGCTCAACGAAGACCTTATTCAAAACTGCGAAGACCTTGACCCATGGAGCTCCCGCTGCAACGCCGTATCCAACGGCGGCTTCGGGCCTCCGGCCACCGGCCTAGACGCCGTCGTGCCGGAAAATCTCGCCCCGGCATGGTACTGGACCGATATGTACGCAGCTGAAGTCATATACCATGACAGAATGATGAGCTACAAATGCAGAACCTTGAATCAAAACGAAGCGACGGCGTTTTACATCCCGTTCTACGTCGGACTTGCCGTCGGAAAATATCTATGGTTCAATTACACGTCCAAAGATCGTGACTTTCACAGCGTTGAGATGCTGAACTGGGTTTCAAACCAGCCGCCATGGAAGAACTCAAACGGGTCGGATCATTTCATCATGTTGGGTCGTTTAACTTGGGATTTTCGAAGATTAACCGATAACGATAACGAATGGGGCACTCGATTCATCTACATGCCATTGATGAAGAACGTTCTTCGATTAGCCGTTGAAAGAAGTCGATGGGATGAATTAGAAATTAGCGTCCCTTATCCCACATCATTTCACCCAAGATCCGAATCCGATATCCGACAATGGCAAAACTTGATCCGGACCCGCAAAAGATCCAGTTTGTTTACCTTCGTCGGGGCGACCCGCAAAAAAATCAAGAACGATTTTCGAGGCGTACTGATGAACTACTGTAAGAACGAAACGGGTCTATGTAAAGTAGTTGACTGCTCTGTGACCCATTGTTACGATGGAGCCCCGGCTATACTCGAGGCGTTTTTGGACTCCGATTTTTGTTTTCAACCCAAAGGAGACGGGTTTACCCGAAGATCCATGTTCGATTGCATGTTGGCCGGATCCATACCCGTTTACTTTTGGCGGGGGAGTTTTGAGTATCAATACGAATGGCATTTGCCTATTTCAGCAAAAAGTTATTCAGTTTTGATTGATAATAATGATGTTAGAAACGACAGTTCGATAATTAAAAGAGTTCTACAGAGTTACAGTGCTGAAGAAATAAAAAAAATGAGAGAGATTATAATCGATTTTTTGCCTAGATTTTTGTATTCAAGATCGAATACGAATTTAGGGAATTTTGAGGACGCATTTGATATCGCCATGGATGGAGTGTTGAGAAAGTTTAAGCAACAAAAGATGGGGGCTAGATGAGAAAGATTATTATAAGGTTAGAGTTAATTTTTGTTACATTTATTTTAGATTTTGAATTCATATTATTATTATTATTATTATTGATTTGTATAGTTTTACAATTTACAAAAAATAATTCTTGCTACGAATTTGTTTGTTTATTAAATCATACACACTATGGAAAAAAAGAAATGTATTTGTTTTAAAGAACACGTCTTCCATTTGAATGGAAATAGTCACTTTTGTTTTGAGAATTTTTTTTTTCCTTTATGCTTTCTTCTTTGACTTTTAGATAAACAATATTTGGTCTTTGTTTTTTTTTTTGGATGACGAGGGAAACCCGCAGCCGCTATCCTTTCGGGTGCGCACTGGGTAAACCTCGCTCTTGTGTAATAGCCTGCAAACCACACAAGAGAGTTAAACCAGCCTAAGTTGCCCATAGCTGACAGACTCATAGTAGAGAAGGCAAATAGGCATTCCCACGATAGGATTTGAACCCGTGACCTAGGCCACAAGTTCAAATATTTGGTCTTTGTTAAGTAATAATAATATATTTCAAAATAGATATATAAATGAATTATGTAAACTAAATATATATGATTCTAATAACCGGACTTCATTTATCATAAAAATATATATTAATATAATTCACTTGTTATATATATATAATTGTTTGGTTCAAACATGTTGAACAAGAATTTTATATCTAATAACTCATATATATATATAGTGATCATTATAAAAAGAAGTGATTTATTTTAAGGTGAGAGAATAATTTAGGTTAAAGTTGGTAAACCAAATGCACCAAGAAAAGAATAAAGCTACAACAAAATGTTATAATGCACACTTTTTTAGATGTTGAAATCTTTGACATGACTTTGTGCAAGATGGACGATAGCCGTTGGATTATATATGTACGTGGCAGCAAATGATTCGTTAATGATATAGTGGTCACAAATGGCACGTATGTTTTTTTTTTTTTAATAGCTCTCGAAAATCTAATGTTGAGAAATTGCAATTATAAAAATTATATAAGTTTATATATTTTTAAAACTTGAAATATTTTAAAATTTTATTTAGGTTTCTGATAATTATAATAGACTAAAAGCTTGAGATTTCAAAGCTAATTTTAAGTTCTATAATTATGATTTATGATTTAATTGATTATAAGTTATAACACACAACTCATCCTCAATTTGCGGAGAGATTGGCAAAATTGATTGGTCAAATGGTATGATTTTTTTTTGACTTTCTTAAATTTAGGAAAAATAATTACTATTTTTTTAATCTTATTTTGTGAAAATTATTGCTCTGAGTGGTCCAAATATGAACACTTTAAATATACATTTCAATATATCATAGACCTGCAGGCTGCAAACACACCCCATATTTATCGCATGCCTTAATAATTTGATTTTAATTTAATCAATAATTCATTTTTTTTTTTGTACATTTGCTTCTTATATTCTCCATACATATTAATTAATTTAAAAAAGCCAATATTCTTTTCAGGATAATAAAACTTATAAAAATGTAAAAAAACACATAACAAAATAATACAATTCAATAAAAGTAAAAATATTAAATTTACGAAAAGTATATGGTCATTTAATTTAGATATATCAATATATGTATATATATATATATATTAATTGTACGTATATGCTATTAAATTTTCATCATTATAGAATTTTCTACAAGTGGTCACATGTATAATGAAACAGTTGTGCAATTGTCACCATCCACTAAATACAAGAAAGATAATGATCACGGGGGCAACCCCCAGTAGAGTTGGTAAGGGCATTTGAACTTGTGGCCTAGGTCACGGGTTCGAATCCTGATAAGGGAATGTCTATTTGCCTTCTCTACTGTGAGCCTGTCAGCTATGGGCAACCTAGGCTGGTTTACCTCTCTTGTGTGGTTTGCAGGCTATTACACAAGAGCGGGGTTTACCCAGTGCGCACCTCACGGTAGCGGCTGCGGGTTTCCCTCGTCATCCAAAAAAAAGAAAGATAATGATCACAAAGAAAAATAAAAGCGAAAGTGAAAGCAAAAATAATTGACTTTAAATTAAAAATAAATAAATGAAAATATAAAAAAGGACAAGTTGATGAGCAAATGCCAGCTTACGAAAAACCATTGCCGTGCACGTCATGATCAATAATAATTAAGAATCTATTTTATTAAATTATTATTATATAAAATGTAATTAAATATTAATAAAGGCATAATCAAGTCATGATCATGTCGGTTAAGTTAAATATATAACGTACAAAAATTAAAATAAAATTATAGAAGTTTGCTTGATCCATATTTCAAGGTTGTTCTTAATTGAAGAGAAACTCTGACATAGGAATATTTCTAAGAGAAAAAAGTTATATTTTTAAAAATGATTTATGTAACACAAAGTGTTACGTTATTATATAATAATGAAAAATGAAAAATCAAAGGGAATATTTGCAAGAAAAGAAGTGATCACAATCAACTTATTACTATAGGCTCAAATTAAATTTGAAAAATATAATCTTTAACTCGATTACTCATATTAAGATATTACATATAAATGGTTCACGTTATATCTTAGATATACAGTAGAAACTCTATAAATTAATACTCTTGGGACCACCAAAATTTATTAATTAAAAGAGTTATTAATTAATCGATAAATTAATAATTATTAATTTATACATTAATTAATATTTTATTAATTTATAATGAAATATTCAATTTACAAACACCATTCAAACTTTTACTTAATTACAGTACCATGCATGTACAATAATTAAAAAATATTTTTTATATAAATACAAGATAATAATGCTAACACAAATAAATCATACACATACGACATGCTTTCTAATCTTAAAGGTGTGAAAAAAACAATAATGACCGACAAGATTCGAATAGCATTATGCAAGCACAACAAGAATAATCCAAGTCTCACTCAAAAGCAATTGTAAGAATGAATGTTAGCAATTATGCAAACACAATAAGGATAATTCAAGGACAATTGCAAATTGATTTGCAATGTGAAATTGATTTCAACTAAAAAACAAAAGACAATTGAATCATTTTTAAAAAAAAATTAATAAATCATTCATGTAATATGTAGTATATAAGGAATTATTAATTTATATTTTATATGGGACCTATAGAAATTATCAAAAATGTATTATCTTATAATTTTAGCGAATTATTAATTTAACACCCTATCCCGAGTCGGGACCGACCAAAAATATTATCTTAGAGAGTTTATTAATTAATCGAGTATTAATTTATCGAGTTTCTACTGTACATATTAATTTATGTTAATGGATTAGAAATTTCTAGACTATCAAAATAAGTGGATATTTATCATTATACTAATATATGGATTTGTCAATTTATTGTTATTGTATGTCATATTTAATACAATTTAAATAATATTTATAAATTTATTTGCTATTTGTCATTGCAAAATTTTAAGATATTTTTCTTATATCCACGTATCTAATGTACATCCACCAAATAACATCTAATAAATTATTAATTATTGTGAAATTATAATCTTATCTTCTAACCTCATGACAAAGTATGGTTTGTGCATGCATGCTTTGAATTAATATGGTCTTTATATAGATAGAAATATATTCTTTCGATGCATATTTATTGTAAATATAATATAAATAATGTGTAATTGTACAATATTTTCCTAATATATATATATAACCACATATTTAATTTTAACTTTAGAAACACATTTTTTTGTGTGAAATTTTTAGTGTTTCACAATATAATTAGAAACACATCTTTGTTCAATAATTAACTAGCATGTGCCCCGTGCTATGCACAGAGATTATTTAATTAAATAATTTAAAATATAAGTCTTTTATATGAATATTTTTTGTCTTAAAATATCTCTTCTAACAATACAATGTTATATATCATGAAAAAAGTTAGCTATCAATTGTTTTTGATTAACTTTTTTGTAGTAGATATATATTTTAATTAATTTTTATAAAAGCTATTCTGAGCAATTAGCTATCAAACAGGAAAAAGAAAAAGTGATTATATTATACCATTTGAGCTAAAAATATTAAATCTAAATATACAAATTTCGCACTCTGTAATCTCTATTTAGAGTAAAATACCCGTTGAACACTTATCAGAGGAGCATTACATCTCCAATATGAGTAATCATGTGTAGATATTAAAACTAAACAAATACTTCAAAATTTATAAATAAGAAAAGGTAAATAAATGGTGGAAAATGACAAATAAAAGTGATGTCAAATACACACAAAAATATTTATCAAATAAGTTTTAAATATTTAATAAACCAATAGAAAGACAAAAACATAATACCACGTAAAGTAAAATTATTCTCATTTGAATATGAAGAGGAAAAATATTTACATCTAAAATATTATATTAAATAAAATAAATTCAAAAATGACATGATCAAGAGGTTTTCATTAAATATTGTTCTAAGAATATTATTCATGGCCATTATATGGCATTATAAGGTGTAAACATATAAAATAGAAAATAGCAATAAAAATAAACATAACAAAAGATCTTCAATACAATAAGTTTTAAGTCTTATTAGCGCCTAAAAATGTGGGTTGATTTGTAAATAAAAGATTCTTATTTAGTTTAAGTAAGTTGATTACTAAGCTATAAAAAGGTTATCAAGAGTTCTATAACAAATAATAAATATAAAGAATGAGTCGTGGATCTATAAATCATTTGAAATGACACCATGGCAAATATGGGGGTTGACCCATTACAACACTCCTATATATTGGGCACAAAGTCTCTAATGTTAGATTATTAATATTTGGCTTGGAAAATATGGTATTATTCTTTGCCTTCTAAAAATTTAGAATTTAAAAACTCAAAAATAATTGCAAAAATTTCTTGTAATTGAAACATCTTATGAAAAAATCCATAAAAATAGAAAGTATAATGCATGTATCATTTTTAATGAAAGAATAGAAATTCTTATAAAACCTGCATGAATACCAAAAGCATAAATATAAGAATTGACAAATTATTTGAGCATTTCTAGCAAAATGAGAGATATAAGAATTGACAAATTATTTGAGCATTTCTAGCAAACTGAGAGATATAATATAAGTGAAAAATTGTAAATGTTAGTGTGTCTATACCTGAATGTAATGTGTTGGTCCTTGAAATATGATATCAAAACTTCACAACTTTGAGAAATAAAATAAGAAAAAAAAATGAATATTAGCTGGAATATGCAAAGGTTATATAAATTTAAAGAAGAAAAAAAATAGAGAAAATGAGTAACTTTCTTATATTCCGTATAATACAAAATAACACTAAATATCTAGAAATAAATCAAATTAAAATTTAACTACAAATAAAAGATTCTCAGAATTCGTGGTATGAAAATAAAAAAAACTAACCTTCTAAATACTATGAAAGAGAAAAACTTGTTCCTCTTTTGATCTTCGGATTTCCAACTACCAGGATCCAATTGATTAAAGTTATCGGTAGAATTAGATGTTAGTTAAATCAAAGAAATTAAACTTTTTAATTAAAACATACGTACCCGTGAGGTATCCATAAAATCTGCTAAGATGAAATTGACATGCAAAATACAAACATATGAAGGTTAAACTTAAAGATAAAAACAAACTATAACCAGGGTTTAGAACTGGACAAAAACATATTTGTATAAATACTATAAAACGACTAAATGCTTAGGATACAATCAAAATTACAAAAAAAAAAAAAAACAATTAATAATTGCTAGAGAAGAAATCATATCAAAACATAAAATTGTGTTGAGCAGTGAGTGAGAAACATGAATCAAATGTTAGAGATGGATAAATACATGTGTGACATTCTGTTTCACTACTCATTTATACCCGAAGGCTTTATCAATATAATTTGATTGGGAGTAGATTTTGATTGCTTAAATGGTTTATAGGTTCCTAATTTCTTGGTATGATTAATATTCTTTCCCAACAGAAAAACTCTTTATATAGTAACTAATTAATGATACTTTGACCAAAATTTAAAATTTAAATATCATAATTATGGTAAAATTTGGCCCTATTAAAATTATGAATAAAATTATGGTAAAATTCGGTCCTATTAATTTATGAATAAAATTATGGTAAAAAAACTTCTCATATAATTAGATGCAAGCCATAAAAAAGGAAAATATCAATTAGGGTTAATTGAATGACTTAAATATATAATCATTAGATTT
Source organism: Verbascum thapsus (assembly GCA_963669365.1). Classification (NCBI taxonomy): domain Eukaryota; kingdom Viridiplantae; phylum Streptophyta; class Magnoliopsida; order Lamiales; family Scrophulariaceae; genus Verbascum; species Verbascum thapsus. Next base: position 17,083,089 of record OY770111.1, read on the forward strand.
TAATTACAAACCAAAATTTTAATATTAAAAAAATTCAAAATTCTAGAAAATTAGTATTAGCAAAGTGGGTCCCACACCGCTTTGCTATAATATATATATAGATATAGATAGATGTACCTATGATTTAGTTTTCATACGAAAAACCCAATGATGATATTTTAATTTATTTCCATTAGATACTTTTTAAAATAAATCCAAAACAGAAAGGGATGATAATGAATAATCCAAAATGATCTAGTTTATTTTTCTCAAGCTAAAATAGGTAGAAAAATAAATAATTCATTTTTTAGGAATATATTGATGTTTCATCAATAAAGTAGTCATCATTTTGCATCCCTTGTGGCATGCATTTGTAGATAACTCTTATCTTCTATATATAAGATTTTAAATATAAATTGAGTTGTTTTTGTGCAATTTCTTTGTCTTCAATTATTTATATTTTTGTCAATTTTAAACTTATTTATGTACGATAGATAAATTAATTTCTAATAAAACATATGTCGCATACCATACATACATGTATGCATCTAAACAAGGCTTGTGAATATTAGAGATTTATAATAATGTTTGTATTTAATTATAATATTATTTTTGTACATATTTATATGGCCGATCATAAACTACCTATGTGGGATAATTTGGAATAAATTTTTACTGCATAATTAATTGTGAAAAAGATGTAGAATAATGCAGCCAATAATTTTGGCTTTTTGGGTGGTGCTCTATCATGTAAATGTCACATCTACCAATATAGACATATGAACAGGTTGGAATTTTATAGACTTTTTCTTATTCTCCCCATTTTCTTTTATATAAAAAAAAAATCTTAAGAAATAATTTCGACCTTTGGGATTTTAATTTATATATAGCCTTCTAAAATAATCAAAATTAAGACGTTCTTACGGGTATATATACAAGAGTTAATTTATTTATATGGAAGAAATTACACTGTAAATGTCAAAATGAACATTTAAAAGACCTAAACCATAAATGTATTCATTTACTTATAAAGATACGAATAAATATATTATGTTGAAGTGGATCACATATAAAATATTGAAATTTCTTTCCAATAGAAAAATAAATTTTACTTGGGCCTGGTCTTAAACTTGGAAATTACTTGGCCCATCAAGGCCCAAATGAAAATTTCTAATTAAAACTCGATTTAGTCCGGCTCAAGTGTAATCCACAGTTGCATGAACTCGTCTCGTGTTACACTGAATTCAATTAAATTAGATTCGAACTAGAATTTTCTATTATAAATTAGATAGGTAATTTGCATTATTAATGAATTACGGAGTTCAATAAAAAATATTAAAAAAAAAATTGTACATGGGTAATGTCAATTTTATCTATACATAGGAAATGTCAATTTTAATTTTTAACCATCACGAAAAATCATTTTAAAAAAATGGGTTCTTTTTTTAAAAAACTTGACGAAAAAGAAAAATTGCACAAATTAATTCAAAAACTTGAACTAATGAAGAGCCAATATCGAAGTTTTTCAACTACTAATGTAATGCGTCACTATAAGAATAGACTAAACTATAATTAAAAAAATACAATTTTACATGAATAAATTAATGTGATTACATAGTTAGGTCTAAATTTATATGATTAGGATTACTTAAACCCAAGAAATTTATTTCATAATTTCCTTGTAATTCCATATTTGCCCCTGTAATTTCTGCACTTCCTTTTGTTACTGCACTGGTTGTACTTCCTTCTATGCCCTCAACCTACATTAATTAATACATACCAACTTTCATGCATTATTTTGAGTGTTTTAATACACCAAATAAACACATACACATATATAATAAAAACTAGAATATTACACAAAATTATATTGTTTTTGTTCCATATAATATGTAATACTTTAATTTTAGTACCATTCTTTATGTAATTCAATTTTTTTTTTAAATATCGAGCCTAAAACGTAATCACATAAACGTGGTATTAAAAGTAAAACGAGCCTATCACGTGAGACGAAAAGTGTAATTTTACCAACAAATTAATACCATAATATAGAGAATTTTGGATTTACCTGGTATTCATCTGAAGTTACATATTCACCATTTTGTGCAATTTTCCTTCTTTTTTGGCAAATTAATGGACCTTGAATTTGTTTCCTGCATGTACATGTAATGCACTACTTATAGATATGTTATGTGTGCATGTAATGAAAATTTACTATACACAATATGAATTAATGAAATTAAAGATCAATCAAAGTACTTAAATTCGACTCGAGTTTGAGTGATAAAAACTCGTTTGAGCTCAGATCGAGAACATATCAAGCCAAATTTAAACAAAACAAGTTCGACTTTATTAGCAAAAAAATAATAAAAACATGTATAAATATATTAAACTACTCGAGTTCGTATCGATTAATAATTAAGCAAGCTCAAACACATATTTTCAATGTCGATTATAATTCAAATAAGTTTGAGTAACCACTTGTTTGTTCGGATCTACTTATTTAGACCCTAGGTATGAAATAATTGTGTTTGTGTAACTATTGTATTAGTATGCCTAATTTAGAGATAAACCCAAAACTAAAAAATAAAAAAAAGAATATAAATTATTTTGCCAATTTTTATAAGTCTGATTCATTATATATTAAATTAAAGTTGTCAACTTTAGTATAGGCTTAAAAAGAATCCAAGTTATACTCTAAAAATGTTTTGATTTTGAAAGGAAAAAACCCTTTGAATTTCACTTTCAAACTATTAATTTCTAAAGTGATTCTATTAAGTTAATTTTGTACGTAGGATGCATAGTAAAATTTTATGAACTTGAACCAAGATATATACCTTAGAAAAAACAATAATTCTAAACATAATCAGACTGGATGATCAATAATATCTATCATAAACTTGATTTAATTAAAATGTTCATAATTAGTTTTATTCGCTGTTTTTAACATTAATTAATTATAATTGACATATGGCAATAATTTGATGATACTGTTGAAAATGATAATAATGTCAATATATTAATATATGATGTCTTGAACTAACCAATATTAATGTCCATAATCGACTTAAACTAATTTAATATTAAGTTCTTTGTCAAGTTAAAATAAATATTATTAATTAATGATGATAATTATAAAACTAGTCCAATGTAGAACTAGTATTTGAAATTTTGATCAACTTAAAGTTCCTCAAAACTCTTTAGGGTTGGTGTGACAAATTCAATACTCTCTTTGTAATTACTCGATTAGACTAACTAGAAAAATAGTAATTTTTTCGATAAAATTGAGACGAATAATCCTTAGGTGATCCTTCTATCTATAACCCGATCTGGTTATTCAAACGTCGATAAATAATGATACTTATAGTGGACATTATTCATTTTTTTTTTTTGGAAAATTGAAATCATAGTTAAACCTATACTTACTTATTAATCCAACGTTTTTAATGAACTAGAATTTTGAAGACTGAAACAGAAAGACTGATGAAAAAAATAAATTGACAACAGAATTAATTTAAATTAATATAATCACTTACCTCAAAGTGAGCCAAGAATTGCAATTCAGTTTATTTTCTTGATAGCTCGTTATAAACCCTTTTAAATCCTTGCTTGTCTTCATGCTTCTATACATCTGAGTATAAGAATCCATCAATATATAGAGATAGAAAAACACAAATCGCAACATGCATGGCAAATACACATATAAATAGATGCAAAAAAGTTATTTAAATAATATGATATGATTTAAGACAATATCATTATGGAATTGGTTATAATGTTGCATAAGTAATACTTTTAATTTGTATATTTTTCGAGCCATATATATATATATATTGTGAGCAAAACTTTATATAAAAAAATCCATAAAGGAAGAAATAAACTCCTGATTCAGTTTCATCATGTAGCTCTTAATATATCTAACATTTGATGAGGTATTTTAAAGTTCAAATTAGCTATAATATAAGGTCTAATTCTAACTTTTATTTTCCCAAAGTAATCAATTTGAGAAGAAAAAATATATATGGAGAAGCAAAGCTAGAATTTTATTTCACTTTTTTCTTTAAAACAAAAGAATTTTTCCATATAGGATCATAATTGATTTTCCGACTCTTGAACTCACTTTAATTTCATTATCAAATAAATTAATTAGTTTATTTGTTTGAAAATAATTGAATGTTTCAGTATATATACTACACGAACAAAAAGCATATTTTTAATATTGAAGATGTGCAATCAAATTAAGAATAATTGTGCAACTAAGTACATAGGATTTATACAGCATTAGTTGATTAAATACAACAATGGAAGCTATATACTATATGCAAAATTGTATCTCTGGTCCATAAGTTTAATTTTTTTAGTTTTGATTTCATAACTATTAAAAGTTCTCACGATGATTTTCATCCAAAAAGTAACAATCAATTCCCGACCAGTATTTTTTGAAAGAATTCATGTTTGAAATCACACACGAAATATATACATATATATATACAAAATTATAATAATTTTTTCATTCAATGTTACGTGCCACTTATGCACAAATCCCGCTAAAAGTTTAATCAAAATGTGAACTAACGGAGTTAACATTATTTTTTGGACGAAAATCATCAATGAAATCAAAAGTGAGAATCTCGTACAAATGAGACCAAATCTTAAAAAAAAAATTAAATTAAGCTATTGGATCAAAAGTGTGATTTTTCCTATATTCTATTTGCCTTAATATTTTTTAAAAAGTACAGTTAGGTTAAGCAATAATGTCTAACCGAGCTACCTATGCAACTAATAACTACATTATGTCCTAATATCTTAACATATACATGTCTGAAAAAAATATAAAATTTCAAAATAATAAATTTAATTAATTCTTAGCTAGGGCTTAATAATGTTTAATATACCAGGAAAATATGTATACTTTGTTAAGGGACATTTTTCTTTCCGCCTTTATTGACATGTTACATGAGCTTTATATAAATGCTTTTACTAGGGAAAATGACATTTTTTTTATTGGGAAGTAATGGAATATATCAAGGATAAATATGTTATTTATGAAATTTATGAAAAAAACGAAGTAAAACAATGTTATTTATGAAATTCCAAAATTTCCACTTAAATGCACAAAAGTCGATCATTTCACAATAATTTAATTCCAAAAAATTTAAGCATTTAAGACTTAAATATATATATATATATATATATATATATATAAATGTTATATATCGATCATCAAACTTGTTAATTAAGCAAAAAGATTATTCTTGATTGAAAATAAAAGAAAGAATATATATTATATGTATACATATTAGTACCTGGAGATGGCTCTTGATGTGTGAAATTTTGAGCCCTTTTACAGCCATCATTTGCATAATCTTCTTTGGAGTTGCTTCTGTTATAAAAAAAATAGAACTAAATCTATGATAACAATTTTCAAACACTAATTAATATCAATACTAACAAAGATTTATAATCAGGAAATTAAACAAACATCACAATGAAAAAAAGGATTACAAACTGAAGTACAGAAATATTTTTTTCTGATGATTTTTCACTAAAATTAAATAACCAAATCAAGTATAAACATATATATATATATATATATATATATATATATATATATATATATACACACACAAAACAAACGAGTGGAAACTAATTACTGAATTTTTTTTATCAAGATAATGAATTACTTCAATAAAAACTATGATCAGAATGAAATAACATTTAATAATTTACATCAATTAGGAAAACCCTAATCTCAAAACCCTTTCTTTCTTGTTCATTTTAACTTCATCTAAACACGAAAGTAAACAAAATTCTAACAAGTAAAGATGAATAAAACTTACTATATCTGCCCCCAAGATTATGAACTACTTCAACAAATTGATCATGAAGCTCGGGAGTCCATCGTAAACGTGGAAATGGAGATTTCTTGTACTGCCTAACCCTAGTTTTTTCAGAACTGTCCATTATCACAGTTGAATAATACATGCGGATAAGTTGAAAAGTATTATGATATATGTACATATATATATATATATGTATATGTATAATTGAGATGTATTGGTTTGAATGAACACAAATGTGGCTAAGTAAAAGGAATCAAAGATGTTAATTTATAATATGGTTGAATATTGCATGGACTTTTGTGTTTGTTGTGTGGACTTTGGGAAGAGAAAGTACTCATTATTAAGTATTCTATATGGAATTTTAGATGAGAATTGAATAGTTCAAAAGTTACTTTTTAGAATTTTATGGGGTTTTAAAAATATGTTGTAGATTAATTAATGTATATTATTTATATTAATTATTAATTATTGTGATTTTAAAGAATTTTGAGTATTAAAGTGACGTGATGCTATTTGAATATTAATATGTGGTGACATGCATGTGTAATACCTAAGTTTTTAGGTGTAATATTGGAATTTGATGTGGTACTTTTAGATGATTGGTGTTAGACTTTTGAAATCAAATTTTAGATTTAAAAAAATAAACAAATATATAAATGCAAAGTTTTTACTGAGTTTTATTATTTTTTAATTTGTAGGTTCTTCGGAAAATAATAAATAGCCATATTAGCTATGAGAATTATCGTTTTGGATGAAATGTATTTATGTATACATACTTTCTAACCATAATTAATAGATGCACTTATTCTTTGAGAATTACGATTATATATATATATATATATATATATTAAAAGTACCCACTTAAAATTGAGGGTTTTAATTTCGAATCTAAATCTTTTTCAAATTAGACGTTGGAAAGTTATAGAGACAGAATATGCAATTGATAGGCACATATATAGTTATAGCTTAATTTTATTTCCCATACTTCTAAATTTGAAGCTTTTATATGATGTGAAAATCATAAAAATTAATAGGGAAATTAATATAAAAACCTAAAATAAAAAATAATTAATTTGCATTAATGAAAAATAACAAAAAGTCATTTTTGTCTTTCTATGAATGGCTGTCATGTCAATAAAAGCCGGTGCCTAAATTTGGACCCCTTCTATGTCCTTATTCTACACACATTGCTTTCTTGAAATACAATTAATTTAAATACGAAAAAAGAAAAGAAAAAAAAAACAATTCAAAGTTATTATAAGCTACTCTTTGATGTGCAATAAACTATGTATCATGATATAGATTACCTATGAAAATGAAATTTAATTTGACTCACAATAAATTAAATTATATAATATTTTAATTGATTATGGAATGCATTAATTGGTAATTTCAAACTGCATAAGTATTTATTTTAATAAAATCAAGTATTTTTGTAATTTTAAATATTATATTTCTCGATTTTGAAAGATTCAAAGAGAGTTTTTAATTATTTTCAAGGATGTTTAAAGCGTAAATCATATAATAAAATTTTCATTGAGTAAGATGGTACTTAATTACACAGCCCAAATTGAATTATAATATATTCATAATATATTTATAAATTCTAGTAAGAATACCCTTGTTATTAAGGGACCTATCACCTTAGAAATTTAAATGCATTCCAATAGTGGTCCATCTTTCCTAAGGGATTGTCAAAAATATATTCTTCGAGCTTTGAATTTATTTATTTATACCTTTTCATATTTATTCCATTAAAATAACATGCATGTTTATTGTGTATCATATAGAGACATTATTGTTGTGTTTTTATGAAAGTTGAAATTTCTTATGGATAATTGTGGTTCACGTCACTTCTGTTGTGAACATATGTGGTCACTTGTCGGCCTTTTGTTTACTCACATTACCATAAAAGTATATTAATGGCAAAATATAAAGTGATAATGTTGACTATTATCGAAATAAATTTTGAGCCTGCAATTTAAAATATAAGAAAAAATAATATGGACAAATAAATGAATTTGATATAATTTTTTATAGATTTTGAGGAAAAAAAAATATACTTGATTTCAAGAACGATTCAACAAATAAATCAAGTGGACTTTAGTCCTAATCAAACTCATTAAACATATGAATCAAGTTACCAAAAAAATTATTATTTTACAACCCTTAATTAAACTAGGCCAATTCATTTTATCGACGATAATTATAGTTTGAACATGCAATTTTTCAAGTTATGAAGTTGGATGATACAATTTATCCAACTCATTTTAGGTTTTGAAGCTGCAAAGTACAAAATTATCATTATTTTTATAACATAATAAAATCAACAAATCTCGAAAAGAAGAGCTCATACAAGAAGGAGCAACACATGCCTGAATGTTTTGCCCTAATTTACACACGCCAAATTTAGTAATAATTTCGACGTTATCACTTACTATTTTATCCACTAATTAATTTTTACCTTCTTATATATACATATATAAACATTATTTTTTTCAATTACAATCATAATTGGACAAAATACATGCTTAACTATAAATAAATTTGATAATATTACTTAATTAATTAGATGACCATCTCATCTCAAAGAATAAATTGTTAGAAAAGCTAACTTTTAATATTCGATAACCCTACTAAAACGCTCAGTATGAACATCTTCATAGAAATGTTTCACGCCCGAGTCATGTAATCACAATTATTTATGCAACGAGACCCTAAAATTGATGTAATGACATAGTTAAGTCTAAATTTATAGGACCCATATCTGCCTTTGAAATTTCATCTCTTCCTTTTGATACTATATTTGTTATACTTCCTCCGGTGCACTCCACCTACATTAATTTACCCATGTCACATTATATATTAATTTCATTATTTCTATATCAGACTTATATATATATATATATATTAAAATTGGGATTGAAGGACTTATACCCGATTTTCATGGTAAAATATACATTTTCGCAGTTTTGGACAATTTGCCTTCTTGTTGGGTAATCGAACTGGCCTATAACTTGGGAAAATTTCCTGTACAATATGTAAGTGTATTAGGGTTTATAATATGAACTAAGTTGATGGAAATATAGTTTAAGATTGATTTTTAAACTCTTGTTTGATTTTGGTTTATTTGATATATAACAAATCATGCGTATTGAACATAACATATATATATATATATATATATATATATATATATATATATATATATATATATATATATATATATATGATGACTTACCTTTGAGGAAGCCAACTGGTGCAATCTGGTTTCTGATTTTGATATTTCTTGATAGCTATAAGTCCTTTTAAATCCTTCATGCTTCTATACATCTGATAATATATATACATTTCAAAGTGAACGTCATTATTATGGGAGAAAATTAAAGTATATATTATTCTCATAGCATACATTCACTTGCAATTTGATCGTTTATAAATTTATAAAATTAGTTTTATAGCATACATTTTAGTCTTAATTATAAAAAAAAAAACTAAACTCATTAAAATTGAAATAGGACTGAAATTGTGGAACCACTTTTGCAACTTTTGGAAATAACAAGAATGGAATTGTAATACATAGGTGTTATCTATGAAACTAATAATACATTTTTCCCTTATTATGTGATAACACATATATACTCTAATTTATGTATAATTTTCATATATAAATAGGCGGACCACGAAAATTAGACTAAAAGTGTCACACGAAAATAATATAAAACTAAAATTGAGCTGGCCAAACTCTAATGAAAGAAAAAGTTAAATTTTTTCCATGCATAAATCAAATTCAATCATACTCTATTTTTGCAAATGAATTTGTGTTTTCTTTCATAACATATTTTTTTCATATGTAAACAATTACATTATAAAAAGAGCAAATTGAATAAAGTAGAGCAAAGTTTTTTTCTTTTCCTTTTCGTTACTTTCTTACTACAAAAGTCAAGCATTACAACTTCTAACAGATGAAACGATATATTTCACACTATTTATATTTTTTTTACCCTTAAATATAAAATGGGGTGTGTTGATATGTTCAAAATTTGAAAAAAATGCCCTTACAAAAAAAAAAAGAAAATAAAAGAAAGCTATTAATTAAAGTTTTCAAATTAAGTAGCTAATTAAATGTATCAATTAACGCATTAAGGAAGAACTTCGTACTTGGATATACATGGACAACAAATTAAATTGCATTTAAATTTACACATAGCTTAAGCAGTATTGTCTAACCTAGCTACCTACATATTATATAACTAAATTATTTCTATAATCTTAATATCTCTCTTAAGAAATAACCTTAACATTAGCTATACTTTACTTTGTTAAGGAAACTTATTTGTTTTGCCTTTATTGCCTATGTTCATGAGGTAGATATATATCTACACTAGGTCTTTTATTTTAAATTTTTTTGTTTCTTCATCTCTTAGTTTATTTGATATGCACGAATTATGGTTTATAAAATAAACATCACTTTTTGTATATCTTACGAGAAAAATTATACACATAGTATGCATATGATAAATAGAATAGAGAATTAAACATTGTGTTAAATAGAAAGAATATCCGATATGATAAAGTTATTTGAATTAAAAAACGAATTTCTATTAAGAAACCTCCATGTCCAGTGGAACTCTAATTTGTTAAAAGTTATATATCAATTGAGGAATGTTATATATTATGATAATGATATATATATATATATATATATTAATTACAAAATAAATATTTTAAAACTTTCTCAATCATTTTCTACAAAGTTTTCATTGCAAAGTATTTAATTATCCTAATTGTATATCTCTATATAGGTACTATGATTGTACGTTGAACTTCTTATGGAAATCAAGTTAATCAGAAATATATATATATATATACATATATATATATATATATATATATAAATTACCTGGAGATGGCTCTTGACTTGAGAAATCTTGAGCCCTTTTACAGCCATCATTTGCAGAATCTTCTTTGGAGTTGCTTCTGTCAAATTAAAGAGAAGAAAAAAAATATAATAACAATTTTTAAAACCTTATTATATATACTAACCAGAACTGAATAATGTTTACTAAATAAAAACCCTAATCTATAAAACATTTTATATTCTGAGCTTGTTTCATGATTTCAATTACAATCGATTTTAAATCCGTTTGAAACGTATTTTAAGCTATTTTTTTAATCATTATACTTACAACACAAATAACAGTGTAACAGTGTTAGATAAATAAAGCCCTAATCTTAAAAACCCTTTTCTTTTCTGTTTTTTCTAAGTTCATTTTCTTTCATAATCATTCTTTTAACTAATAAGTATATTTCGAGCAAAACTGAGCTTTTAACCAATATAAAATCTAATGTTTATATATATATATATATATATATATATATATATATATATACTTTAGCTTATCGAGTCGAACACAAAATTAACTTCTAATATATATATATATATATATATATATATATATATATATATGTTTTTCTGTATAAACATGAAAAGAAAACTTATATACGATATTTCCCACCAAGATTATGAACAACTTTAACAAAGTGATCATGAAGCTCAGGAGTCCATCGAAGGCGTGGAACTGAAGATTTCGTGTATTGCCTAACCCTATTTTCCTGAGAATTATCCATTTTTATGGTGAAATAATACATCAAATTAAAAGAATTGAAAAGTAGAATGATATTAGATAATTGGATTAAGATATTGTTTCTTTGAATGAATAGAATATAATGTTATGTGGCCAAGAAAAAAAAAGTAGAGTTTATTCTGTGTGTATATGTAGACTTCCTGTGGACTTTGGCATATACATATATATAATACTAGTCTAAGTACTGTAAATATCCATATTTGAATGGGATGAAGAATTTGAAATAGTAGTTGAAACAAGTGAATGTTTTATGAAATTATATACTTTTACATGTCCAATATTTGATGTGATATATATACAATAATTTGAAAGTGATTGAAATGATACTACTATATATTTGAGTTTTTATTATTGAAATGTTATTGATACATATGACATGCACTAAGACTTTTCAAATTAAATTTTGATCATGAAAAAATGAAAAAGAACATGTAATCAAATTTAAGTGGCAAAAATTTTCACAGAAACTAATTTAGTTTACTAATTGAGTAAATTACAATAGAGAAAATTATAATAGAAGTAACAAATAATATTTTTAGGAATAAAAAATGTGGTGTGGGATATGTATATGGATGCATTTTATTAGAGAAAAATATATTATGTTTATGGTTGAAGTATTAATATATTTTTTGTTGTGAAAAATTTATATGGGTTGACATTTAAATTTAACTTTTACTAAATATTTTTAATCAAACTCATCGATTTAGATATAAAAAATAGTCATAATTGATCTTATTGTAAACGTCACATTATTTTGTATTACAAAATATGATTAATACAGTTTTCGACGTTGAAAAATAACCACAATAATATTTAATTGACTGTGTTAACTATCAAATCATGAATAACAAAAAATATTTTCTCTTTTTTTGCATAATATTTTCAAAATTATCTAAAATTTTGAAAAAAAAAAATTCTTAAAGAAAAATTTTGTGACATACATACAAACCAAAAAACATTTCTTAGAATTCTTTTTATTTCAAAACAAAAACTTTTAGGTAAAGTTTGCCATCCAATCAGGCCTTTATTACATGCGAGCTCAAACAACAATATTCTCTTTAAATATCTCTAGCTAGTATTAATAAAGTCTAGAATCAACAAGAAATGCACCAATTTAATTGAGTGTGGGATTATTTTTAAAAAACAAAATCTAATGTTTCAATCTTTAAACAATATTTTCATGTGTATAATTAGGCAACTTTTTTCTCGTTTTCTAAGGGGTCTATAAAGTAAAATATAATATTTTTAGGAATAAAAAAATGTAGTGTGAGATTTTTGTGTGGATATATTTTTAGAGTAAATGGTTGACGCGATATATGATTTGTTGTGAAAAAATTATTTAGGTTGATAATTAAATATAATTTTTACTAAATATTTTTAATCAGACTCATCGATTTAGACATAAAAAAATTAGTCACAATTAATCTTATTATAAATGTCATGTTATTTTGTATTATAAAATGTGATTAATATAATTTTCAACATTGAAAGATAGCCGAAATCATATTTAATTAATTGTGTTAACTATCAAAATCATGAAAACTAAAAAATATTTTCTCTCTTTTTTTGGCATAATTTCTTCAAAATCATCTAAAATTTTGAAGAAAAACAATCCTAGGTTTTGTGACATGCCAACTAAAAACATTTCTTGGGATTCTTTTTATTTCAATCCACAAATTTTTTAGGTAAAGGTTGCCATCTAATTATGCTTTAATTAAATGCGATCTCAAAAGAAATTATTCATTTTAAATATCTCTACCTAGTATCAATTAAGTCTAGAATCAACAAGAAAGACACCAATTGAGTCTAAAATCAATTATTTTTATAAAAAAAAATCTGATGTTTAAACATTACTTTCATGTGTATAGTTTGGCAACTTTTTCTCGTTTTCTAAGGGATCTATAAAGCAACTTCAATTAATTAGCCAAACCTGTTTTCTTTTTCTTTTTTATTATTTTTTTTAGGTGGTGGGGGTTGAATAAATGGCAAAGAGTGGTTAGGAATAAATACTTTTTAATTAATATTTTTTACGTAATAATTGACATCTTTTCTATTTTCTTTTATTTTATCATTTCTTTCTTCTTTAATAATGCATAAATACGAGGAGACATTATATTGTAAAAGTAAACATTAATCTTAATAAATTAGGGTGAGAAAAATAAGGAGGCTAGTTAATTTGTGCATTTAATAATTATTGAAATATATATAAATAATAAAAAAGCAACTTTGGAGTTCACAAAGACGGTGCCTAATTTTTAGACCCACATCTATTTGTCCTTTTTATTCTTTAAAATTTAAATTCTTTCAAATATTATCCTTTGAATTTATTCCTTTGCGTATTCATTCAAAATAAGTAACATATGTATCATGTATCATATAATAAGTTTGGTTTATTTTGATGTTAACATTTTTTTTACAACTATTTGATAGAGTGTTACGGTGTATGATATTCATCATACATATTGATGTGACAATATTATAAATATGATGAAGGGTTATTTAATAATTTAGACATGTATTATTAATTGCAGATTTGTGTAAGTGGGGATAACCCATATTTATATATATATTTAATTTAATTACGAGAAAAATAATGAGAAATTAGATATATATATATATATATAAATATCAATTAATTTGTTCATTTTATTATAGCTGGAAATCGAACTATGTTTTTCAATACTTAATTTGAGTTTGATAAGTGAAAGCTTGTTCATGCTTGGTCCATTAACTTATAAAACAAAACAACTTTTTTATATGTGATAAGTTTGAAAATCGATTTGAGCTCAACTTGATTAGTAAAAAATAATAATTAAAGAATGTCCAAAACAATTAAATTACTTGAACTTGACTCGTATTTAGCTCATTAAAAGTTCTTTGAGCTCGGTGTAATTAACAATCAAACAAAACTCAAATACAATGTGTAAATCTCGGTGGTAATTCTGAAGAGCATAAGCTTTTGATTTTCTTTTATAATTTTCATTTTAGAGGTTTTTATTTTCTATAGTTCCTAAGATTAGGTTAAAAATAATTTTGTTGGGTCCACAAATAAGGGACAAAGTGAATTTAATATCTCGAGCAAATCATTAATTGACAAAGAAATTAAACAAAAGAATAGCTCGTAATGCTGCGTCTCTTCCGAGACCGGGACCTTTTATCATGACTTCTGCTCGTTGCATACCTTGATCTACTACTGTACGAATAGCATTTGCTGCTGCAGTTTGGGCGGCAAAGGGTGTCCCTCTTCTCGTACCCTTGAATCCAGAAGTACCAGCAGAGGCCCAGGAAACCACCCGACCCCGTACATCTGTAACTGTGACAATGGTATTATTGAAACTTGCTTGAACATGAATAACTCCCTTTGGTATTCGACGTGCACTCTTACGTGAACCAATACGTACATTTCTACGTGTTGGAGATAGAGCTTTTATTATTAAGAAAATGTTCATGTTGCTTTGAAGAATTAGACTCTAAGAATGACTTAAACTCGTAATAAATGAGATTGGCAACTCTTGAATAAAATATATGGGGAACTTGATATTTCATCTCTTATATTTCAATTTAATGTTTAATAACGTTAACAAGATATATATATATATAGGACCATTTTTTTTTATTAATTAAACGCTATTATTTAATAGGTTCTCCGATGATCCTCTTGAAATTCACCTTTAAGTTTATTTATATATACAATTTTTTTTGTACAATTTATATGAATGTGATATAAATATAAGTTGAGATATCGAATTAAAGTACTGTCGGGTTCCCATTTATACATGATTAATTACACTAACAACCCCTCTTATTTAGTATAATTACACCCCAACCAATTTATTTTGTGAACATAACAAACATCTACAGCGATCCCTCGTCAAACGTAATCGAACGTGTAAAATAACAATTTTACCATCGTTTCATTACACTAACTACTCTCGCTATTTAGAGGGCGTTTGGCTAAGCTTATAAGCTCTTTTAAACATCTTATAAGATGTTTGAGAGCTTATAAGCTCTACAAAAGTGTTTGGATAATTTTTTAAAATAAGATCTTATAAGACCCAAAAATAAGATGTTTGGGTCTTATAAGCAAATAAGAAATAAGTTAGTCAACCCCAACTTATTTCAAAATCTTAGATTCGGGATGTTGATTATATTCTTAAAAGACATAACAACCTTAGTTAATTTTTTTCCTTTCTAACAATATCCTTCTTCGAATTTTTTTTATTTTTATTGTTGCACAAATTCTCTCTTATAATATTTGAAAACATCTTATAAGTCCAATGGACTTATTTTATCCAAACACTTGAGAGCTTATTTTTTAAATAAGACCAAATATCTTATAAGCTCTTAAAACATCTTATAAGTTGTAAGAACTTATAAGATGTTTTAAATAAGCTTAGCCAAACACCCTCTTAGTGTACTCACATTGCACGATCCACAACAAAATCTCGAAAACTATCTAAAACAACACGGGTCATTCAAATGACGAGCAAAAAGCCAACTTTTCATGTAATAAAACTCGAATTTCACAAGTTTATATATAACATTAGTAGATAATACTTAATAACAACACAAAGACGACATGTTATCAGTCGAGCGATGAGTTTGAACCCTATTAGCTTAAGAAACGGATATAGTTTTCATATATGACGATAAAAGTTCAAAAAGACAATGCTAATGTATCAAGCTTCTTCTTCTTCTTCTTCAGTTACAATATGGGATTTCAAACCTTCCTTAGGAGAATAAACAACCTTTGGTCGAGCTCGAATCTAGCTGCAATCGAAGGGTCCCCTTTAAGCATCATCAATAGCCCACCAAACGAAACGTACATATCCCTGAACCCAACCAGACAACAAAAGCTTATACAAAAAGTACGATGTTATCTTGAAAAATCGAGTGTGAATTTGTAAGATGACTTATGAGATGAAAGCATTGTTTTGATATAGAAACATACGCTTTAACTTGCTTTTCTTTGGATTCCTCAGAGATTCTGTACAATTTGCCTTGCATGACATAGTCGAACTTGTCTGCAAGTGATTTCTTGTTGCCCTGAAATAAAATTACCAACAAAAGCTGTCAATGGTTAAAGCTTGCTGAAATTTCATAAGATTTGACCATGGAATTTTTTTTTGGGGTTATACATTTTAATACGCAATTCTCATATTAAGCAACGTATTGGACTTATTTTACTGACTTAATGTAGTTCCCTTATAAATTGAAGTTTGGGTCATTGTATCACATCACATACGACCCCAAGTAAATACACGTTACCACATCAAACTACAAAATAACTTGATCCTCCAAATAGATACTTAGTTAGCTTGGTCATTTATCCTACTGAATTGCTTATTAGTGCTGAAATATATTGATCAAAAGTCAAGAGTAACCAAGCCAATCCAGAAGCTAATGAGTTAAAGCCTAATTTAATACCACTATTATCATATATATTCTTCGCTGGCCCATGTACCACCATAGACCACTAATACCAACATTAGTGTACTGATTTAGTGAAATAGACCTAGTATTTAAGAAGTCCTCCAGATTTTGGAACTAAACCGAATGATACATATATATATATATATGCATGTCTATGTATCTCGTAATTGCTTCTCCAAATACTCAACAGTTACAGGAGAGGACAAGCTGGGTATTCATGTGTGGAAGAACTTAAATCGGGAACCGAAAAATCATAAACCAAACACGAATTGCAGAAACTAGTAAAAAGGGAGAACAAGAAATACCGGAGTGTAATAACCAGTATCTGGTGTTCCATCCAAGTTCAGAGTGGTTGCTAATACCATCATGAACTTTTCACCAGCATGCATAGGATATATCTCCGTATTGATATCAAGGTGCATCAGCATGTCAAACTGCTCACTCCTAGCGGAAATGCGAGTCACTATAGATAACATTAGAAGTTCTTTAAAGTTAGAACACTTTTACAATGTCGAAAAACATGTAATAATACAAGCTAACATTGAGGTAAGGAAAATTCTTGCAAAGACCCAATCTGGTAGAATTACCTTAAACCAGGACCATCACAAAACTACAAACATGAAATTTCCATAATTTCAAAGTACAACACCTCAAATTTTGAGCACAAGCAATTTAACCTTTTTTCACTTCTCAGCTTCTTTCTTTTCTCTTCATTTTAGTATAATTCAACAAATTTTATTATTTTCTGCGTTAATAAAACCAACCTTAAACGAAAAATCACCTTTTTCAAAGAACCCATCAACTGTCATTCCACAAACACACATCTACATATCCATCAAACACACTCAAATACAAAGAAAAAATGGTCTCACGAGACTCAATATAGATAAAATGTGAGAAATTATACCTCTATCAAACTTTTTGCCATCTGGGTCAAGGGCATCAACTCGAAATATATCTTCAAAAAGTGTTTCCACCATTCTTGCAGCCGATAAAAAAAATAACCTAAAAAGCACAAATATATGTGCGATGAACTAAAATTAGTTCGATCAAATAGTTTAGATAGATATTCGATGCATCAATCGATGTAAAGAGAACTGAAATCAGTAAGAATGGGACCGTAAATTTGTACCTTTCAAATGGTTTTTGAGGATTTTTTCGAGCTTCAATTTGATTCTTGCAGAATGAATAAATTTTGGAGTTTCACTGTATAATAGCTTTAAAGTTTGAGAATATCTCATTTGAGCCCCTACATTTTAGGAAATACTAAAATGGTTCAAAAATTTCACTAAAATCTACTTTTGTATACCGTCAAATTCAATTGTTTGAAGTATATTTGTTCACGTTTTGAATTAAAATTTTGAAAATTTCTCGAAAAATGTGTGTTAAATTATTTGTATGAAATAATATGAACGTGACGAAAAAAACCTTTTTATTTGAAGTAATTGCACATAAAGGCTTTGTTTGTTTGATGAACAATATAGCCTCCAAAATTGAATTTTTGAATAAAATAAACATTAATTACAAAATTCAATCATGCTCATTTATTGTATGTAAATCTACCCAAATTCAAAAGGAAAACCATAAATAAGTGATGATTTAGGAGGTGATGCATAACATACACACATTTAAAATCAATAACATCAAGTTGGCCAACAATTAGCCAAATATCTCCACCAATTTAATAAGAGCATATTGATATCTAACTCAACCACAAATTCAATTATAAATTAAATTTAATTAAATATCGTTTAAAAGTTTGATAAATTTAAATTTTATTAGTTGTACAGTATCGACTTTTAATTTCATATAAAAGACCTTTAATTCAATTTCTAATTGTCACAAGTCGTAATTGTTCTTTTTCTTAGTCTTATAGCGTGCGTATAGCCCGCATAAAAAATTGTCAACTCAAATTTATCGAGTGTATTTTTTTATTTGGAACCATTAAAATCTATTTAATTCATAATTAAAAATTATCGAAATTAAAATATTATTTCTCTTAGTCTAAAAAATATTAAATTAAAGTAGTAATATAATATGTTTCCCTCTCTATTGGAAATTCAAAACGTAATGGAGCTATCACCACAGTGATGCCACACCTCTCTCTATCCTCTTTCTCTCTCTCAAATAATTCAACCAAAATTCAAATGAAATTATATAAATGCAGATTGCAATTATAGAGGGCATAAATATATATCTATATAAAGAGTAAATGGTGTTGTGTTTGTATTCTTCTGAGAAGCAAGTGGGAGTGTTAGGGTTTATGTCGAGAGCGATGGGCTGGATTTTCGGATGTTTTCGTATCAAAGATGCTGATTCTCATCTCATTGCACCTCCTGTGAGATCTTTTATTCTTGTTTTTAGCTCAAATTTAGATGATGAAGTTTGAATTTAGTTTATATGTTTTGATTTAGTTTTGAGCTAAAAAAATATATTCTTTTTTTTTTTACTTTTTTTTTTTTTGTATTTGATGTGATCAGGAGCCTGTTGTGTCTCACAATCGGAATGCGCTGTCATCACTGTTCCTTTCTGATGGTAATTCGTTTTTATAAAAATTGGAAATTTATGGAGATTGACTGATTGAGTGTATTTATATGAATTTTGTGTGCTATATCGAAATTTCACTGGTTATTTGGACTATTTGATTGATGGAATTCTATTGATGTGAAAATGATTTTGCTTATGAACGAGAAGAAGATTCAGTTCATAAGGGGGAGGAAGTCCAGAATCCGCTGCCTGAAGAAGGACGTGATGCCAGGGATCTCAAGGATGAGGTTTGTATCAGAAGATACGCATCTTCATATCATATATATCCATAAATTTCTTGATAAGATGCAATCTTGTAAATATATTTATTGATTTTATCTTTGATAGTATTGTAGCTAGAATAGGATTCCTTCCAGCTGCCTATATATACACATTGTAATCTTTATTCTAAATGTGAGTAGAAATATAAATATTTTCAAAGTTCAATATGGCATCAGAGCCTATCATCAACCCCAGATTCCTCCAATTTATCCCCTACCATCACACATCCTCCAAATCCCCTAACACAAATCCATCACTATCTTTCTCTCAAGCTTACATCGAAAAACTATCTCCTATGGCGTACACAAATTTTCCCCCTCATTAAAGGTCTCCGTTTACTCGGTTTCATTGATGGAACCAACCCGCCACCTCCATCTCACCTTGTCGATTCTACAACAGCCACCCTCTCCCCAAATCCAGCCTTCTCTGAATGGGAACAACAAGATAGTCTCTTAATGAGTGCTCTTATCAACTCACTCACTGAAGATGTTGTTCGTCTAGTCGTCGGCGCCACCTCGTCTCATGAAATTTGGCGTACTCTTGAGCACGCTTTTGCCTCTCCTTCACAAGCGCGCATTATGCAGCTCCATCTTCAATTACAAACTCTAAAACAAGGCGACTCTAAAATCCAAACTTATCTTCAAAGTGCTAAACAAATCTCTGATGAATTATACGCCGCTGGACAACCTCTATCCCCTACTGATTTTAATCTTTACATTTTTAAAGGGCTACGTAGTGAATTTCGTGATTGTGTTACTACTCTAACAGCTCGGCCCGATCCAATCTCTTACTCGGATCTTTTCAGTTTTCTTCTTACGCAGGAATTCTTACATGACGACTCTCTCCAAACTCCCCCTCTCGTAGTAATAATGTTTTAGATCTTGTTTTTGCTGATGTTTGGGGACCTTCCCCGTACTTGTCTTCTGAAGGTCACAAATATTTTATTATCTTTGTGGATGATTTTTCCAAATACATATGGTTTTATCCTCTTATGCAAAAATCTGATGTTCTCTCTATTTTTAAAATTTTTCAATCTCTTGTTGAACGCCAATTTAATTGTAAAATTAAATCTGTTCAAACTGATGGTGGCGGCGAATTTCAAAAATTAATTCCTTACTTTCGCAATAATGGTATCGCTCATCGATTAACTTGTCCACACACTCACGAACAAAACGGCACTGTTGAACGACGTCATCGCCACATAGTTGAAACAGGTTTAACATTAATTGCTACTTCTGCAGTACCCTACAAGTTTTGGCACCATGCATTTGAAAGTTCTGTTTTCCTTATTAATCAACTCCCTACACCAATCTTAGACAATCACTCACCGTACACCACACTTTTTAAAAGAAATCCGGATTATACCTTTTTAAAAGTTTTTGGGTGCCTATGTTTTCCCTTACTTCGACCTTATAACCGTCATAAGATAGATCCTCGATCCAAACCATGCGTCTTTCTTGGTTATAGTCCTTCCCATCATGGCTACCGGTGCCTTGACATCTCGAGTAATCGCATCTACATTGCACGACACGTCCGGTTTGATGAGAGTTCTTTTCCCTTCCGAAATCAATCTATTCTCGGTCCACCTCCATCCACTGAACACTCTACGACGGGTGGGACTTGGTTAACCTTACCTATCCAATACCCCTACAATGCACCACCGAACCACATACCTCCTCGTTCTCCTGATTTGCCATCACCGCCTATTGTCCACGCTCCCACTACGGCATGCAGTCCCTCGACGCCCTCCAATCCAATTTCACCGCCTATTGTCCACGCTCCCACTACGGCATGCAGTCCCTCGACGCCCTCCAATCCAATTTCACCGGAGGTTCCCGTTAGTCACACAACTTCCATTCCTTCAACTCCATCTCGTGCTCCCCGCTTACATCCCATGCAGCTCCGCTCTCGCCCTCCAAAACCTCCACATCGCTACACTGTCATGACCTCTACAACAACCTCTGAACAAACTCCACTTGAACCCTCTTGTTTTTCCATTGCCAACAAAACTCCTCTTTGGCGTTCGGCCATGGCTGAGGAGATAGATGCTCTGGTTCGTAATGATACTTGGACACTTGTACCTTTTCTACCACACATGAACGTTATTGGAAATAAATGGGTCTATCGGATAAAACGTAAACCCGATGGAACAATTGAACGTTACAAAGCTCGACTTGTTGCCAAAGGCTTTCACCAACAGGAAGGGCTTGATTTTAATGAAACTTTCAGCCCTGTCATCAAACCTACAACAATTCGAATCATTCTTTCCCTAGCCTTATGTCGTGGTTGGCATTTACGCCAACTGGATGTTCGCAATGCATTTTTAAATGGTTTTCTAAACGAATCTGTTTTTATGACACAACCACAAGGTTTCGTTGACTCTACTAAGCCTACTCATGTCTGTCAACTCAAAAAGTCTCTTTATGGTTTAAAACAAGCTCCCCGTGCATGGTTTCATCGTCTTAAAAATTTTTTGGTTAAAATTGGTTTTGTTGCTTCTACAAATGACACATCATTATTTATCTATTCCTCAAACAATATTATCATTTATATTCTCATTTACGTGGATGACATTCTTGTCACCGGTAACAACTCTCAACATGTTCAAAATTTCATCAGCTCGTTAGGTCGTGAGTTTTCTCTTCGCGATCTTGGTGGTATTAATTATTTTCTAGGTCTTGAAGTTGTTCCTGTTGCCGACGGTCTTCTTCTCTCTCAACGGACGTACATCAACAATCTCCTCACTCGTTCTGGAATGCTCTCTTCCAAGGCAGTACGCACTCCTCTTTGCCCAAGTAACAAATTATCCAAATCTGATGGCCAACCATTCTCTGATCCCACTCAATTTCGTGAAATAGTGGGTGCTCTTCAATATCTAACTCTGACTCGTCCGGACATTGCCTTTGCCGTCAACAAAGTATGTCAATTCATGCATTCCCCTTCAGAAACTCACTGGACTGCAGCTAAACGTATTCTCCGTTACCTCAAGCACACATCTTCTCTTGGTTTGTTATTCAAATCATCGCCTTCCTTCGCCCTCACTGCCTACTCAGATGCGGATTGGGCAGGTAATTTGGATGATCGCAGGTCTACTGGGGGATCTGCTATTTTTCTTGGCCCCAATCTGATATCATGGAGCTCTCGCAAACAACGTACGGTAGCTCGATCTTCCACCGAATCTGAATACAAATCACTCGCCGACGCAGCCGCAGAAGTCTCGTGGATACAGTCCTTACTTACGGAACTTGGAATTTCCTCTCCTGGCCCTCCTACTCTCTGGTGTGATAATATTGGTGCTACTTATCTATCCAAGAATCCGGTTTTTCATGCTCGTACCAAACACATCGAAATTGATTATCACTTTGTACGGGAAAAGGTTGCCAACAATGATCTCGTCGTTCGTTTTGTTTCTACAGATGACCAAACAGCCGACATTCTTACCAAGCCCTTATCCACTGCCCGTTTTGAGATGCTTCGTGACAAGCTCAATATTGCTACTCGCCCACCTTGAGCTTGCGGGGGCCTATCAGAAGATACGCATCTTCATATCATATATATCCATAAATTTCTTGATAAGATGCAATCTTGTAAATATATTTATTGATTTTATCTTTGATAGTATTGTAGCTAGAATAGGATTCCTTCCAGCTGCCTATATATACACATTGTAATCTTTATTCTAAATGTGAGTAGAAATATAAATATTTTCAAAGTTCAATAGTTTGAACTTTTAGTTCCGATTGGCTTCTTATAGTTATAAGTTCATGTTTGGTATCATCCATGAGCATTTTGATATTGTTATTCTAGACCTCAAATGTTATGTTTAACAAGTAGAATTGATAATTGGTGAATTTGAGAAATCGAGTTAAGGATGGGGACAATTTTTTGTTTCGTTATTTGAATAATCATGTACTTTTCTGTGAAGTGATTTAATGTGGATGGCTGGTTCTGAAATTCTAGCTTTGTGTTATATATTAAATCTATCTTAAGCTAGTTATAGTTTAAATGGTTTTCCATGAACTAGGTCAAGCTAGCCTTCTATATTCTAGGCTCTCTAACTGTAGATAGTATAATCTATAAAGCAAAATTAAGTTTGTTTTGTATTGTACTCTCCTTAGAACTTGAGTGCTAGTTAGTTTTAATTAATGGATTTGATCGCAGTAATGTTATATCTTTTCTAATCGATATTCTTCATTTTTTTTGTACGTATTTATGACCTGTATTGGAAGGCAATGGTAATCGTTTTAATGGATTATTTAATCAGCTGGTCCATTCCTTGCATATCTTATTAAACCTATGTGATATTGCTGTTATTCTGCAGGCCAAGTTCCTCAAAGCTTGTGGAACTTTAGCTGGGACTCCAGCTGAAATTCGAAAAGCCTCAGAGAAATGGCTGGATATATCAGCTCAGGATAGAGAAGAAAAATCTTTGAAATCCAGCTCATGGCTCCAAAATGCATCAGCTGAGACATTGAAACTAGAGAAGCAATCCGATGAGGCTCTACAAGCTGTCAAAATTAGTGAAGAATTAGTAAATACCCCAAGCAGGTAATATTTCGATCCAAGGCTTCGAACCCTTTTGCACCTGACATATCCGTAAACATGCATCGAGGTTTTGTCTTTCAATATTTTCATTGAATTGAACTTTAGATGGCCCGGAAAGTTGCTAGCACATTAGTAGGAATCGAGTACCAGTACACGAAATAATGGTTCTTAATTTACTGATTCGGCACTTACCCATTCTCCAACACTACAAGTTCTAACAAAATATTATAAAATAAAAAAGATTACCCTTTTCGATTCTCATCTAGAACTCTGTTTTATCTTAGAATGAAGATCATTGAAAACAACTTCAAATAAAAGATCTTTTCAACTTCAAAAATGGTTTTAGAAAGTATCGAAACTAATAGCTCCATATTCACAATTTATGCACTTAACTATTATTTATACATTCACCAGGTTTCTGTTACTCAAGAATGTTCTTCCGGTATATTCTGTTAGTTTGCTTCTTTGTAACTTATAGATGCTGATACCATAGCTGTGCCTATTTTATTAGATCTCACATTGTCCTAACTCTAAAACTTACTCTTGAATTCTTATTCTCTCTATTAGCTGCATGACTGACGGGCATAATACCAGAAGACTCTCAATCAGCTCCGCTCAAAGCAGTGATATTCAGAATGTTATTAGACCCATAAACATGCATGATAGTGAAACTCATTCTGCTAACTCGTCAGTTTCATCTGCAGTCTTTGCCCCTAGCGTACAGTACAAAAACAAATCTGTCCATTTTGGCCTCGAGTCTGATGGGTCTGCATTTTCATCAAAAGACTCTTCATCTCATAATGCTAGTCAACAATCAAAACACAGTAAGCCATCACCATATCCAACTCCATTGAAACTAAATGACGAAATGCAAACCCCTGGCACTGCATTCCCGGCGTACATGGACAATATGGAAGGTGGAAAGACTAATAGGATAAGGTCCCAATACATATACTCAGCCTTAAACCCAGTTGAGAATCCCTCCCAGTCGGTGGAATCCCTTAACCTAAATCATGAAGGGACCTTTATATCAACCCCGATGTCAAACATGGCAATGAAAAATGTTTCCGTTGAAAACGAGGTTGAGAATGAAGCAAGCCTGTCTTCTTGGTTAAAACCACCTTTAGCCAATAAAGATGTAAATGAGGAACCGTGTGATTCTGATTCTGGTAAAAATATTATTATTGGGAAAACTCCTAAAGATAGGCCTATTCTGGGGATGGTGGCGGTCCATTGGAACGATGAGGAAGTATCTCATATTTCACCAAAATGGTGGGATGGGAACGGAATTCCAAATTCTACAAACAAGTACAAAGAGGTATGTTTGTTCTGCTTGTGTGTTATTTTTGCTCTTCCTGTAGTTAGTTCATCTTTGCTTTCTTTTCTAATTTGACTACCCAAATCGGAACTAAGGAAATTCTAACCGAGCAGGATCAGAAAGTAAGTTGGCATGCAACACCATTCGAGGAGAGACTGGAAAAGGCTTTGTCTGAAGAGACTTTTATATCTCAGAGGTATTTTGTGTTGCTGATAATTGTTTAGTTGATTGCATACGTTTTTGTTTGTTTTAAATGTGCATGTAGTTGCAGCTTTTTTGGTGCAACTAATGTGTTGGTTTCTGTTGAACTTTCTGTTCTTTGCCAGTTGATGTCTTAATTAGCTTCTTCTAGTAGTGAGTTCAGTTTCACTATGCCTTATGTTTAGTTTAGAAGGTTGTTGGTTTTGATTGACTATTCAATTTGACTAAAAATAATGCATTAATTGTGCTTTCGACATGTTTCAAATCATGTAGAAATATGAAAAGTGAGTTAAATCAGCTGATAGATGAGATTATAACGGTGACCCTCGATTCTATTCTTCATGAGAACTATCTTATTGCTGCCATTTTATTTTTGAGATTCAGAAGGTTGTGTATATAGATAAAACATGTATATATATTTCTTATATACAAGGCACGAATAAACGATTATAATAAGATTGAGTACATTGATTCCACTTATTTCTGATTTTGAACCGTAATATTTTTCCAGGAAGCCGATAAGCGGGACACCGCCAATCGAGTTCGATGAAAGCGAAGAATCCGATACTGCTTTATCACATTTGCAAGCTTCAGCCCATTCCAAATCTGTTGTTTCATTCTGATGAAAGCTTAAAGTATGTTCATTTTGTTGTGAGTTCACCATGTGTGTACTTTTTAATATATTTATTCTTCAATGATTGTTTCATGAACCATTGCTGAATTGGTTTGGGTCAAATTCTAGAGTTTGGAGTGTCAGTTCATGACATATATGGATGTTTGGTATGAGTGTATATATACAAAGTTGATTTATTTTTAAAATTGCTTATGGTTTATGCCCAATATCATGATTTAGTAAAGTTCATTTTTCAAAAGTTTTGTCAAATAAAATGGATGCAACGAACAATTGGTTTATCTTGTGAATTTTACATTTGAGTTCCTTCAAATTGAATTTGGATTAAGATTGTTACTATCAATGATCAAGAACTTCAACTGAATTTGAATTGGGCAGCTTTTTTCGTGAGATATACACTAGTTGTGGGGTGTTGGTAGTTTAAGATAAACAAGAAAATCAGTATATAATTATAAGGTAGAAATGATTTTAAAAAAAAACTTTAGATAAATTTTTTGTATCCAAGAGGACCAAGACACTCGTGTTACTTTACCAACTTTTCATTAATTAAATCCAACAGCTAAGGCTTAGAAGAAATTAGACATTGACCCGAAGACATCTTTTTTAAAACCCTATTCTAAATGTTTGACATGCTGATTTATTTATTTTACTAATGTTAGAATTATGACACGTATCAAACATTTAAACGTGAAATAGAAAACGAAATAAGTTTTAGAATAGAATACCGCATTCCGAAAGCAGTGTACTAAAATTGATTTCTTCAATTACAATTTCTTCAAAGTTGTCGTTCAAAATCGATTCAGTTGACATTTCACAATAAATACAAGCTCAAAAACAATTTTTCAAACTCGATCAATATTCAAATGAACTCAAATAGCTTTGTTTAGCCAAACTCAACTTGTTTACATCTCTACCTACATATCTGACTCGACAATACTCGAGGATCGATCGAGTAACACATATACAATGAAGTTGATCAAATATTACATACTTTTATCAGTAATGTTCACACTCATCATTTCCCATCCACCAAAAAGAGATGGAAAAAGTAAATAAGAACCTTTCACCAAAGTCCCTAAATTCCAACTAACTGTTTATGTAGTAAGAAGTTAACTCAACATGCAAGACATATAGATCCATGAAAGGACTGTGTATTAGTAAGAAGAAGATACCTTTAAAATCTCTTAAGGCTGATCATGATGATCCTGGTGACCATTGACACGGAAAGTTACAACAGATATATCGAGGCTGTTCCCTTCTGCATCAGGGCCAATCTCTCTAACATCAGCTATTCTAGCCTCGGTTGTCTGAATATCACTCCATTCACTCTCCCTGATAGAATGGAGATCTGATTGTTCAACTGCTGGTGAGACACTTAGACATGCTTTATCCACATTGTCTTGGGATGGGTCCACATGCTTTGTAAGAGGTGAATCGTTACCTATACTTGAGCAGGACTCAGTCTTCTCCTCAAACACTTGTCGGGTCTCAACTTGGTGCCTGTCAGAAGGAAAACCAACTAATTAACTTCGAGATGGTAACTTACAAGAAAGCGGGCGAATATATCTAAATTAACTAAAGCATACTTCTTAATGTGGAGCTTCAAAGTTTTTGCATAGAAAAAAGGATCAAGCTAAAAGCCTATTTGCAAGAACTTATGTTTTTTTCTTTTATGTTTTGCTTATTTTCAGCTTTCTCCTAGAGAGCTCAAAATCGCTTTTTCCAGTGTTTTCAACCAGGGCTAAAATAAGATATGGCAAACGGCAGGTGAAATACTTATTTGTGCAAGCAACCTAGATATAGAAATTTCGTGTATCAAAATGAATCTTATTATCAACCTTTTCAGTTGCTCTTGTAATAAATTTACGTATACAAGCAGTTCTTGCTTCTCGTTAACAGCAGCTGCCTCTTTTTCTGTTGCTTCCTTTATTTTAGCTACAGCATCAGCCTCTGTAACTCTGACCTTTTCTTCTGCTCGAACAACTGCTCCTTCCAATATTACAACACGTTCTCTAGCTTTCGCAAGCTCTGAACGCCACATATGCGCCTCTTGATTGGCAGAGTCCCTTTGTCTTATAAGCTGATCTTTTTCTTTGCTAAGATTCATAATGTTTTCTTCCAGCTCTTTCACCTATAAAGTAAATAAAATCCAGTGTTTGATAAAAATGAAAAATAAACGAAAAGCTCAAAATTAATTAAAATTTTGTAAGGGATAATTATATGCACAACCCTACCCCCTTGCGTATTGGGTAATTACCACGGGCACGACACCCCAAGATGTTGCAAATTATCAATTGACCCAGAATAAATTTGTAATATACTTTTACTCACAGGGGGTGAAATTGTACATAATCTACTTCTATTGACAGGGGAAATTATAGTAATTTTCAAATCTCGAAATGGTTTAAGTAATTAGAGTCTTACGCAGGCGGTATCTATGCAATTTACCCAATTTATAATTACCTTCAGTTTAGATGACTCCCATTGTTTCTCTGAATCTCTTGCTAGGCGTTCAAGTTCTGCACATGCAATTCTCCTTTGCTCATCCATCGTGTAAGCAGCATTTGCAGCACCCTCAGCGGCTTCAGCAGTTTCAGACAGTTTCTCTGCTAATTCCTTTATTGTTGAATCCCTAGCACGAACATCCCTTGCCAAATTTTGCAGCTCTTCATCCTTCACCCTCAGGGTTTCCTGCAATATTCATGAATACGTAGTCCAAATAAAGAAGATTATTGTGATAAAATTTCTTAGATATACCGAATTAATGTACTTGAATGTGAGTGTGGGGAACATAAATGCCCCTAGTCCTAGCTACTTGAAAATTTTGGTAGTAGAAAACTAGAAATGAGAGAGAAAGGTTAAGATTTTGGGCGATCAGGGATATAGGCAGAGAGAGAAAGGTGATTCTCTGTCCAGACAAGTTTGAGTACAATTTGTGTACCTTCATGATTGATAAGTCATCCATAGGCAAATCAGGTGTCCTATTCAACATTGCTCCCAAGGCATTATTCCTGGTAATTTGCATTGCAGCTTCAATTTCTTTAGAAGCTTCCAAGGCGGTAGAATTAGCAGCAGCAACTACAGTGGCAACTGCTCCTAACATTGTCGACCCGTTTCCACTTAAGGTGTTAACTGCCTCTTTATGAGCCGTTAAAACAAGTTGTACCGCACTGCATTTAGAAGGGAAAATGAATATCAAAGAGCACTAAAATGGGAAAATTGGAAGCAAAGTTTCCTTAATATTCCAAGTTTAAGTCACATTATTCAACCTTAAGACTATATGATGCAGTTAGCTTATTGACCTTGAAGACCTTCATATTTAAAATGCCTTAAAATGGACAGATGAGCAATATTTTGTTTATGCAATAGACACAAACAACGGATTTTACGTTATTGTTTAAGGAAACATGTTAGTACCAAAACATAAGGTGGAGATAGAATTGACCACTCACTGTAAAGTAGATACCCAAGCTTTAGCAGCAGCAGGAGTTTCTGCACAAAGGAAATAATCTTTCTTCTGTGGTGTACCAATATCTTAAGAGTCAAGTTAAGAATAGAAAAGGCAAGGTGCTATCAAGTTAAGAACATAGTACACAGCGAAAATAAGCAGAGTTATAGAATCGTGACTTTCACTTCCCAGCTTCCTACTACTGCATCCGGACTTTTTTCATTTTTTTTTCTCCTACAATATTACTAAAAAACAAAACAGGTGGAGAAGAGAAAGTAATTGGAAGAATCAATATGGATACAGAAACAGCAGCCATCATACTTTGGTAGTCCCCTGGATCAATAAGAAGAAAAAGAAGAAAGGATGTAAACACAATTATTAACTCTTACCAAAAATGCATCTGTTAAGACTACGAGATCCAGAATTCCTAGTAGCATAAGATCAAAATGAGATACATATGAAACTTACTGGAAATTCACTGGAGAGATTGTTATAGTGCTGTTTGCATCAAAAATCATCGTTCCTTTAACTGTTGGCTCATTTCTCCTGACCCTGTAGATGCAAATCAATCAACAATGAATAAAGGTAGCATATTTATTGCCTTTAGAAAGCACAAATGACATTAGGGGTCATCTTCAGCTTCTTACTTGTATTCCATCTTCCCAGTTGTTGGGTCTAAAATCACCCACCTCTCATTCCACTTCCTCAGCTGTATAAAAAATAGAGTAAACCCATGTTTGTAACAGGAAATTAGCCAAAGTTCCAATAAATTGTTATCAATAGTTTTCAAAAGATTCTGCCAACATGAACTAAGACAAGTTGACTAAGTATATGTACATTACTGCTTAGGGGACGGGAAAAGCCCATGCATCGCTCTTTCAAGATACAAACATAAACACACTCACACACACATAAACAGAAAAAGGGGGGAAAGCAGTCAACAAAACTTCGCTAGTTACTTTTGTTTCACTTAATAACTGCTTGACAATAAATATGACACTACAAACTGTAGTTTGTTTGTCAAGAGGAAAAAACACAACTAAGGTTCTCCAGAGACTAGTAAGAAAAATCTATCTGACTCTTATTTCACCCATCTTTGTTGGCATTAACATTAATTGAAAACCAGTATCCATCACCTATGCTAATCATTCCAACTTCTCTAGGAATTCCGAAATATATCCAAAACCATTACCCCACAGATTTATTTTAACAGTCGTAGATAAAGGTTAAACATCTTCCCTCAATCAATTCACAAATGGGATTCGTATTTACAGTAAACATGATGATTTAGTTACATGTAATCGTATTAAAAAACATTTATCTCATGAACAATACATTAATCGTCCAATTTATTTCCTCCCAATTCCATGAGCCATTTCTTTGTTCACAAACTTTCCAGTTTCTTTATAATTCTGTAATTCTGTTCGACTGTAATCTTCCATTAAATTACCTACCATAATAAAATCTTGTATCTAATCATCGAAAAATACAACCTCATCTATCAAAAAACAATAATCCAAGTGGTTGCACAATGTCAAACAATGGCAGCTCGAAGCCTCATATTAAATAGAAAAAATTAATATAAAAATGAAAACTATAAAGCAGCCCGCTGAACATTGAAACTTGTAGTTGTATGCTCGACCAGATATCACTTCAATATTAGAAAATAATCAGCCACGACAAAATCACAGAAATGATATGCACCCACTACTGAGACCATGAATTCCTAAGTCCTCGGATATTCAGGACTCTCTAATTTAAGCACACTAACTGACAAACACGCAATCAACAAAGCGAACAAAATATCACCATTTCGGATCTTCAGAGACCATACAATCAATAAAATGCAGCTAAATAGATCATAGAACTGTAAAATCAAGAACAAAACAATTACCGTTTCGGATCTTTTAAGCAGGGGACCTTGCAGTAGATTTCTACCGGAGCTCGATGCTAGCTGTCTCTTGATCTTCTCCAAACTCGTCTTCGTATCCACATCTCCCTGCAAAATCAAAACCCTAAAGCAATTAAACAATAGAAAGAGAAAAAACGCTTCAAATTCAAACAAAAATTAGAAGAAATAACGAGAAATAGAGGCATCAGGTATGAGAAAACTGACAAGAGGAGCTCCATTAGAAGCCATAATTATTCAGATGGAGGGTTTGTGCGTGAATTTAGGTGAGGTTTTTGGTGAAGAGGAAGAAGAAAGACGATTATGATCTGTATGCATTTGCTTTCGTTTATGTTTTTTTTTTTTTCTCTTTCTATTTTCCTAAGTTTTTTTTATCTTTTGTTTTCAATAAAATTAATGTATATTTGTTTTCTTTTTATTTATATACATCATTACAGTCATCTATACTGTAATGAATAAATTGTTATCTAAATTTAACTTATTATCAAATTTTAGAGTATATTTTTTGACATTATAACTCGAATTGAGCATAAGTCAAAATTGAGTATCTTAATTATTTTCCACATATTTTATAATTGGAATAATGGCATTATAGTTACAAAAGAAATGAAAATTATAAAAAAGTATTTGAAAGATAAGAAATGAGATTTGAAAAGTGAGTTTAGATGAGTTTTTAAAAGAAAAATAGATAAATGATTATGATTATGATTATGATTAATGTGATATATTTTTTTGCTGTGATAAATTTGTTTATATTGATATTTAAATATAATTTATATTAAAGATGTTTAGTTAAATTTGTTGATTTAGACATTAAAAAATAATCATAATAAATCTTATGTTGATCATTATGTTATTTTGCATTACAATATATAATTAATGGTAATTTTTTTCTCTAAAATAGTTTTTTAAGAGCATATGTCTCTTTCCAATTGAGCGGATATTCTTCATTTCTTTCATACAAATAAAAAAAGCTAACTTGATATGTTGATATATATATATATATATATATATATATATATATATATATATATTTGATGAACCTTATATTGGGCCTAAATGTAATACTAAACGCAGTGTGACAAAATTATTGGGCCAAAATGGGATCCCAAACATAGCCCAAAGTATAAAAAAATAAGGCCCAAAACTAACACCCATCAAAAGCAATTAATTATTTGCTATATAAGATTATTTGGAAATTTTGAAAAGAAAAATAGATTCTAAGACCCAAAAATATGATATTTAGATCTTATAAGTATTTTTAAATTAGTAACTCAATTTTATTTTATTTATAGGATGTTATAAGATCAAACATATAATAAGACGTAATTCCCGAGTAGATGCATGGGCAACTCAAATACTACTGAATTTTCTTAAATCCTGTGGCGTACGAAGCTACCTTAACAGATATAGAACGATCCTTCAAAATCGACTTAGATTATTGTAAATATTTGAATGCTACATTATCGAGATTATATAAGATGACACTATAATATATTCATACTCAATTCACATAATAATTCATAAGTATACTTAGACTTCATTAAAAATGCTACAAGTCCAATTAATTTTTAAGCCCTTATACAATTATATAGTATTTATTATATGTCCTATGTACTTATGTAGTATAGAAAAAGAGGGGGGGGGGGGGGGGAATTAAATAGCCATCTTTTATGTGACTATCATAAAGAAGTTTTGGTATTATCCTCAAGTTTCCTTTGTCATGGCCAACTTTCGTGTGTGGCCCGGAATTTGTTCCGTGTTTGGTTTAGCTACAAAACTTATGATAACTTAGTTATTGGGTAATTGCATTTTGCACCTTTCAATTAATGCACTTCTCACAAAAGGCCCTCAAAGTTTAAAGATTGGTAACATGCACCCTTGAATCGCCCCTCGCTTAATTACCCATGAAAAAACAATTTGGCTCGAGCCTCAATGGTATTATGGTCAGTCAAAATTATCTTTCCTCTACAAATACACGTGCGTAACTTGCAAATTCTTTTCAAATACACTGACATACTTAGCAAATAAATCGATAACAATATATTTTTTTTGTTACTGATATGATGAGTTTTCCCAGGTGATTGTTGTTAGTGTCGCATGAACTTAATCGTCTAGGTGATAGGATTTTGACTTAGGGTGTCAACTTCTCGAACTTGATGAAATCTTTCTATTTGAGCTTCAATGCAAAAAACTGAGCTGCGAGCTTATGAGGTCTGTTTTTCAAGCTCGAACTTGTAAGATAAATAAAATGAATTGAAATCGAGTAATTACTTATATTATAATATAACATATAACATTAATTAAGAAACTTGAGCTATGGAGATCTAACACGCTTGATTTTGTGGGGACCTCTAATTTTAGTTGATCATTTCGCCGCCAAAGAAAAAAACGACAAACAAAATTCCGGACATGAAATCAGTCGAAAGATATCCCAAGGGTGGTTTTGCAAATGAGAAAGTTAATTCGAGTGTACTCCTAAATTTTTCAATTTTAATGTGCACTATATCAAAATACCCAAAATCAAGGGTGCAAAGTGCCAATATTCTAAAGGATTGGATTGGGTTGGATTAGATTAGATCTTTCATATATTTCCACGTAATTGACATGCTCACCTCTAAATTCCTACCAAATTCAATTCATTTTTTTGTAAAAATTTAAAATACCATCAAATTAGAAACAAACAGGTACATGAGTGCCATAGAATTTTTTTATTCAGACTTAATTTAATGGATTTTGATATATATCAAAATAATAATCATATGATAAATATAATTCAATCTTAATAAAATCAATTTGGAAATAAATAACTAGAATATGTTGAAGAGAAGTGTGATATTATATATATAGTACAAAACAGCACTGTTGAGGCCTTTCTCTCTCATTGTCTGTCTCTCTCTACATGCACCACCACACCACCACCACCAACCTCTCTACGGCTCTACCCATTTTCTCTCACTCACCTCCGAATCAATCAGCAATGGGCAAGCAACCCACCACCACCGCCACTACAAACACAGAATTCAAGCTCGTGGGCCATAAAAACTCCGTCAGAACTAACCCAAATTCCGACCATTTCACCGTCCACGCCTTCCACCACGTCGAGTTCTGGTGTGGAGACGCCGTTAACACCGCCAAGCGCTTCTCCTGGGGCCTCGGCATGCCCCTCGCCGCCAAATCCGATCTCTCCACCGGTAACTCCGTCCACGCTTCCTACCTCCTCCGCGCCGGAACCCTGAACCTCCTTTTCACCGCACCTTACTCCCCTTCTATCTCCAACCCCACCTCCGCCTCATTACCCTCCTTCTCCATCCCCGACCACCGATCCTTCACCTCCTCCCACGGCCTCGCCGTACGCGCCGTCGCCATCCGCGTCGCTTCCGCTTTCACAGCTTACTCCACTTCTATCTCCCGTGGCGCCAAATCAATTTTCCCGCCAGTTCTATTGTCCGATGGTAAAACAGCTATTGCTGAAGTGCATTTGTATGGGGATACAGTGTTGAGGTTTGTGAGCTATAGTGAGGAGGACTCCATAGATCTCGAAGCGTTTTTTCTACCGGGGTTTGAGGGTGTTGATGAGGAAATGTGTTTTCAGGGATTGGATTACGGGATTAGGAGACTTGATCATGCTGTAGGAAATGTGCCCCAGCTCGGGCCAGTAGTCGAGTACTTGAAGAAATTCACAGGGTTTCATGAGTTTGCTGAGTTTACAGCTGAAGATGTGGGGACTGCAGAGAGTGGGTTGAATTCTGTGGTTCTGGCTAATAACGATGAGAATGTGTTGTTCCCCTTGAACGAACCGGTTTATGGAACGAAACGAAAGAGCCAAATTCAGACTTATTTGGAGCACAATGAAGGGCCTGGGGTGCAACATTTGGCATTGGTGAGTGAAGATATATTTAGGACTTTGAGAGAAATGAGGAAGAGGAGTGGGGTTGGAGGGTTCGAGTTTATGCCTTCGCCACCGCCTACTTATTACAAAAATTTGAAGAGCAGAGCTGGAGATGTGTTGAGTGATGAACAGATTGAGGAGTGTGAGAAGTTGGGGATTTTGGTGGACAGGGATGATCAGGGGACTTTGCTTCAGATCTTCACCAAGCCTGTTGGTGACAGGTATATTTGCAAAAACTTGTGAACTTATGATGATTGTTGTTATGTGATTCTGTTTTCGAGATTCGAATTTTGGTTACTTTGAGGTTTTGTGTCACTCATGATCAATACTCTAATATGAGAACTACTTGTGCTTTGGGATAGTTCATGTTGTTTTGTTATCTTTCTGTGTTTTCGATATTCGGATTTTGGTTCATTCAAGGTTTTGTGCCACTCATTGTCATTAGTTTAATATGAGGGTTACTTGTGTTTTGTGATAGTTGATGCTGTTTTATTGTCTTTCTGTGTTTTCGATATTCGGATTTTGGTTCGTTCAAGGTTTTGTGTCACTCATGGTCAGTACTTCGGAATGAGGGTTCATTGTGTTCTGTAATAGACTGATAGTTTATGTTGTTTTGTTATTGTTTTGTGTTTTCAATAATCAAAATTTGGTTCATTGAAGCTTTGTGTTACTCATGATGTGATGATGATATACTTCAGAATGAGGGTTGATTTTGAGATTCTTAATGATGTTCTATTATCTATTCATTCCTTCTGAGTTTTTGTGTCACTTATGAGTTATGATCAATAGTACTTTAGATTTTAGAATGAGGTTAGAAAATGAAATGCATAGTTGTTATCATAGGGCGATGACTGATGAAGTGATCTTCTTGGTTTTATTGCACATAGCTCGAAAATTTCAGTATCGATTGGATTAGGCAAATGAATTTGAAGATTTTATTAAATTTTGATAACATTTACGAGTTTTATCTGCATCATGTAATAAATCAAGATTACGACTTCTCAACCTGAACCCATAACACTATTGACCATTCTCGTGTTTTCAATTGTCAGAACTTTATCTGATACCCATGCTTTGAGACATCTTTTACCGTCTTGAGTAGTAGTTAAGACAGGTTAATTTGTGCAGGCCAACGATATTCATAGAGATCATTCAGAGAATCGGATGCATGATGAAAGACGACGAAGGAAAGATATACCAGAAGGGCGGGTGTGGAGGGTTCGGGAAAGGGAACTTTTCGGAACTCTTTAAGTCCATTGAAGAGTATGAGAAAATGCTTGAAGCCAAACAAGTCACTCAAACAGGACACACTTAGTTAGAGATGGTGTATGTATTGGCTTATGTGATATATATATATATATATATATTAACTTGTGACTGAAAATCTATGTTGTAAAATATAATTCCTTGATAATCATTGTATTATTGTTGTTATGAGAGATTGGCAAGTATACAAGTATAAGGGCTATCTATGTGGGCTAGCTGGTAATTATTGTATTATTGATAATCATTGTATTATTGTTGTCATTCGGGACCAACAGTCCCGAATCCTGAGAACCACACATTTGGGGATGGAGGGTGGTTTTTCCCACCACCTACACCTACAGGCTACAAATGCAAAACCACCCCCAAAAATTAAAAATTTGTGGTTCTAAGGAGTTCGGACCAACAGCCCCGGACCACCTTAAAATTTTCTTGCTAGTAACAACCTCAAAAGGACAATTGAAACATATTTACATTGATAAAAAAAATATATAATGGGTAAAAGGTATTTTTGATTTCACTTTATGCCAGGTTGAAATATTTTGGTGTATAATTTATTAATTTTATAATTAAGTATTAATTTTTTTGTAAATTGTGATAAATAAGTCTATTGGATATATAATTTAAAATATTATCTTCAAAAAATAAATCAATCATGTATCTTTAAGTATGACTGAAATTGTGTACTAAATTGTTCGTGTCATGTAGTGTATAGTTAATCGGTTCTATAATTGAATCGAACTATGTAAAATTTACTAGTCATGCTATGCAAATTAGTATTTTGGATGAAAATGTTTGCTTAATTTGGATTTATTTATTTATTTTTATTTAAGTTGTTTTGTTTAGAGCACTTCTTCCCTTTATTACAATTTATTCTAAAACTCTTTCTACCTAAAGTTGCTATTTAGTAACCAAAAATCGCTATGTAGGAAAAAAAAGTCAGATACGCGACATTAGTTCTTTAGAGTCCAAGTATAATCTTCCAGTTCGTAGGCTTACAATTTCTCGTTAATTTCCATAAAAATCCATGAATATCATTATGAAATTCTATTGAAATTCGATCGCAGTAAGCAGCGATGAGCAGGAACGAATTTAGATTCTTCTTATCATGCGACATTAATCTACCAGTCACTTTCAAAATCGAGAGATTGGAAGGCAAATTATCTCTTCGTAACCCCCCTGATTCAGGTATTAACACAAATTTATTGAATTTTATATCTTTAGTAAAGTTCAGCTTCTGGGTTAGTTTTGAATTTGGAGTATGTTTTAGTTCATTCTTTTTGGGGAAATTATGTTTTGTTTGTAGCTGTAGGATTAGTTGCTGCCAATTGTGTACTCTAAATTACATGTACACACATACAAATATATGGTCCATGGTATGATGTCTTGGCATAGTGGTAAGACTGATAAGAGTGAGGCCTCATGACTCAGAGACCGTGGGTTTGATCCCACCATATTTCGGGTCGTTATATACTTATATAGTAGCTATAGCTCATTGTTTTTAGTTTGCAAAAGGAAATTGCTGATTAATGATAGTTTTGTCTGATATTCGATGTAATTATATGATTGTTTCCTTCAAAAGAATAACATACATGTATGGATTTTGGGATTGTATTTTTTGTTAAATAAGAAATTTTGCAATTTTAGTTAAAGTGTATAGATTGATTTGGTGAATATGAATCTATAACTGTAAATTGAACTGTTCAGCTGACGATGAGTATAAGGTAGATGAGAGGAAATCGGAATTGTACGTTGAGAGCTTGCTGTACATCGATGGAGCACCTTTTGGGCTTCCCATGAGAACAAGGTTTAGTCATTGTATCCTAATTTTTTGGTTTTGCTTATGAACTTATTTTCCAATATTTTGGTGATTTTAGTGGAGATGGTGTAAAATTACAGGTTGGAATCCGTAGGTCCATCATATTGTTGGAATGAACTTATTACTCTGAGTACTAAATATCGTGATTTGACCGCGAATTCGCAACTCGGACTTACCGTAAGTGATCGAATTTATTTCTATAAACCCCGCTGGCAACTTCAAAAGTTCATTGTTCTTTTTTCCTAAAAATGTTGATTGGTAGTTCTAATTTTATGTCTTAAGTTGGTAACTCTATTAATTCTGAGAAGCTTTTACTTCTCTAAATTGCTGTTGTTTGAAATTCTGTTTTTTAAAGACCCTGACATTATATATGTAGGTCTATGATGTTTCGTGTGGAAAAAATGAGGAAGTGATTGGTGGGGCGACCATTCATCTGTTTAACATGAAAAAACAGCTCAAGACTGGGAAGCATAAACTTAGGCTTTGGTCAGGCAAAGAAGCTGATGGATCTATTAAAACAACAACTCCGGGAAAGGTATTGAGGTTTCCAATTTGTTGGGATTCTATTGTACTGTATGGCATGATTTGGTTGATTCCCATGCTGTGAATATGACAGGTGCCTAAAGAGGAGAGGGGAGAATTAGAGCGTTTGGAAAAGCTTGTAAATAAGTATGAGAGAGGACAAATTCAAAGAGTTGATTGGCTTGACCGACTTGCATTCAAATCGATGGAGAAGATTAAGGAACGTGAAAGTGCTAAAAATGGGAGTTCTCATTTGTACATTGTTGTTGATTTCTGCAGCTTCGAACATCGAGTGGTGTTCCAGGTACTTTCAGTTGTGCTGTCTTCATCTTCTTAATGCTGCATAAGTTACTTAAATTTCACGGTTATTTCATGCAGTTTCCAAACAATTAAACATTTGGATGGTTTATCTATCAGTCTAATCCCTATGCTTGACCGTTTTACATGAATCAGTCACCAAGTGCAAAACTTGTTTAGAATACTCCTAACGTTTATGTTGTTTATCACGCGATGTCTTGTACTTATTCTTGACAATGTATAGCTGTGTAGCGCAATATTTTTATTCTGAAAATGTAGTTGCTGGTTATAGTACAGGTACCATGTAAACTGTAATTATTCTATATAGTCCAACAATTATTCCATGGGTTATTCATGCAATTCTCAAAACCTTGCTATGATAAATAGTACCTCAAAGCTCCCCTGAAAATAATTACTTGCCTTAAGACTAAGAAAAACCAAAACAACTGTTGGACTTCTTATAGAATTTCCAGTTTTGTAACTTGCTTAAAGAATGATTAATTGCTGTCCAATGACTCGTTGTTCCTGCAGTGTATGAACAGTAGTGTGTCAATGGTTCTTGTATCTCTGAGCTTCATTTCTATGACTGTATGTGTTTCAAATATGCTGACCTATGTATATATAACGCAAAAATGTTGGGTTAGTATTTAAGACTGTAATAAGAAAAGAGAAAATATCCTCCTGGATCGCTAACTATCACAATTTGTTTTTGTAATTGCTCGTTGGATGCTTATAGAATTCGAAATTACTCTCACTTTGGTATATAGGAATCTGGAGCAAATTTCTTAATTCCATCTCCAATAGCTTCTACAAATGAACTGGTTACAGTGTGGGACCCTGAAGTGGGAAAAATTAACCCTTCTGAACACAAGCAACTAAAGCTGGCAAGAAGTTTAAATCGTGGCATCATTGACAGAGATCTCAAACCCAGCTCTACAGAAAGGAAGTAAGATTTATTAAACCTTTACACTTAAATGCTCTACTACTTATATTAATTTATGTTTCAGTTACATTCCACTTTATTCCCTGTAATAGTGGTAGATGCAAATCTTGCTTACCATTTGTGTCAACTGCAGTTACTATTGCAAGTCGAAGAACCTATGAAATTAGAACCCCTACATGTTCCTATATTCGGATCTTGCATTGTTTAACATACTTGTTTGCCTTCTAGCCCTCTAAAGCTGATATATTCATGTATTCACATGCTTGAAAGCTGACTGAAGAGGAAGATAAATTTTAAACTTTTACCTTGGACTTTTTCTTTGATCTGGAATCAGTCTGAAAAAGTAATAATGTCTACAGTAAGTGGTAAACATGTAAGCTTACTGTTTTTTCACAATAT
The DNA here is from genome assembly GCA_963669365.1 of Verbascum thapsus. Classification (NCBI taxonomy): domain Eukaryota; kingdom Viridiplantae; phylum Streptophyta; class Magnoliopsida; order Lamiales; family Scrophulariaceae; genus Verbascum; species Verbascum thapsus. The sequence continues at coordinate 17,123,987 of OY770111.1, forward strand.
TTCCAGTAAATTAGTTCCAATCTATTAGACTTAGTTTTGGTCTATTGTAATTTACTTTCCGCCATATGACCATATGCCTGACTCTTTACAAGTGTCATACTTCAGGAACGTTTAATATAACCTCATTTAGTGCACACAATGTGCAGAATTGTTACTTCATTATATAGTTAAATTTTCAATTTTGTTTTTGCTACTCAGATAGCCTGTCTGACATTTGATAGGTCAATACAAAGAATTCTAAGATACCCTCCAACAAGGACTTTGACTGGAGAGGAGAAGCAGCTCCTCTGGAAATTTCGATTTTCTTTGATGTCGGAGAAAAAGGCTCTAACAAAATTCTTGCGCTGTGTTGAATGGAGTGATGTTCAGGTAGTATTTTGTAAAACTTTAGATGTAATCCATCATAATCATAATCTTATATATTAAGCATGTTTTTTTTTTTTTTCTGTTCTTAAGTATTCGTACTATGGTAAAGTTTCTCTTTGACATTCTAGATTTGTTTGTATCTCTAATAATCATAAGCGAGACATTTCCACCCTTGTTTCTGGGTCCCTACTAAAAATGCTTGAATTATGAGTATCCAGAAAAGGGCTTGGAGAAGGCAATCTATATTCTTTTAGTCAACGCCTAAATGATGGAGTAAATTGCTGGAAATCAATTTACGCATCTTCCGTTTACATTTTCCCTACGGGTGGCAAAATGGATCCGGAACCACGGTTCTAACAGTTCGAACCCAATTTGGATTGAATTGGTTCCTAAGAAAATTTTATTTGGTTCCAACTTGGTTCCAAGTTGGGTCCAACTAAATTTCAAGTTAGGCCCAAATCGTTTGCCAATAATCTAAATTATAATGAACAAAATGTAAAGTATTGAGTCGGGTTGGGCTTGGTTCCCTTTTGGATTGATTTTGGTTCCATTTTGGGTTGAATTTGGTTCTACTTTAAAACCATTTAAGAACCAAACTCATTTAACAACCAACCCATTGGAACCGACCCAAAACCAACCCAACCCGCCCAATTGCCACCCCTATTTTTCCCATTTAGGTGGTTGGCTTAATATCTTTTTTCCCATTCGCTTGAGCGTTCCACTTTTCAGATAAACAAGTGATTGTTATTGTCTACAGGAAGCAAAGCAGGCAGTGGAACTGATGGGCAAGTGGGTGACAATTGATGTTTGTGATGCACTAGAGCTTCTATCTCTAGTTTTTGAGAGTGAAGAGGTTAATTGTGGACTTGTTGCATATCCATGCATTGCTTATGCATAATATTGATTTTTCTTCAGAAGTTTTTTGGTGGTTCAGAGATGCAAGAAAATAGAACAATACAAGCAATTTTCCTTTAATATGACATAGGAGTTTTAACCAGGGTGTTCCCTCTGTGTGTGTTTGTGTTTCTGTCTTTTGACATAGAATGGGCTAACTGCAGTATACCTCTGTCTGTGACTGAAAGTAATACTACACAATACTAAGAAGTATGATGCATTGAACCATCTGGTTTCACAGTCTTAGAGAGAAATCTGATGGATTATCGAAGGTTTATTGCTTGTTTTTTTTGTCTTCTTTCTCTCTTTTTTTTGGTGCATTGGTTTTTTGTAATAATGAGCTCATGAGAAGGAACACCCTAGTTGTTATTTAAACAATAGACATTTATACCAAGTAGCTCTGTAGTCGTTGTGGACATTATTTTGTTAAATGTTGTAATTTTATGTTCAAGTTAACCAGTAACTGTGTGCCAATTTTCAAAAATTTTGAATCTATGATGTCATTATCATAGTAAATCAACATGCTTATCACTAAATTTGAGCTTTTGACAGGTTCGTGCATATGCTGTAAGCGTTCTTGAAAGAGCTGATGATGAAGAACTCCAATGCTATCTACTTCAGCTGGTTCAAGCTCTTCGTTTTGAACGTTCTGATAAGTCCCGCCTTAGTCAGTTCCTTGTGCAACGGTGTAAGCTTGCTTCCACAAAAATTGAAATTTTCTGACAATGTTTGAGTATTTCCTAACTTACTTTTAGGGTTCATCTGAATCATTTCGCAATTTGCAGCATTGTGCAACATTGGCTTAGCGAGCTTCCTCCGGTGGTACGTGGCAGTGGAACTCCACGATCCTGTATATGCTAGACGCTTCTATAGTACCTATGAGTTTTTGGAAGAAAGTATGCTAAAGGTGAGATATTCTCATTCTTCCTTATCAGGCCCTTTCATAATTGAAATGCTATTTGGTCTTAACTTGGTTGTGAACTGGTGACTGCTTTAGAGAATGAATCAGAAAACCGACCTTTCTGATAGATTAGTTTAGCATAATAATGCATTAAATATTCTCAAACTTATTAAGTTAAATTGTCTTTTAGGATTTATTGAGGACCTGAATGGTCTGGACCCTGTTGCCTTTCTGTTCTTGAGGAATATAATCTCTAATAATGAATGAAGAGTGTTTTTTTCCTTAAAGTTGCCAATTTTGGCAGAATTCTTGTTATGAACACTGGAGACTAAGTATTATAAATAATCAGCAGCTTTTACTGGTGTATGTGTTCTGGTTTTTTCTTTCCCTTTTCTCTATTGGCTGACTATGATGCATCAAAGCAGTTGGGGCCCACTACAAATGGTGATGAAGATGGTTTCAAGTTATGGCAGAGTTTGGTGCGCCAGACCGAATTGACTGCACAATTGTGTTCTATAATGAGAGACGTGAGAAATGTAAGGGGCGGAACTCAGAAGAAGATTGAAAAGCTAAGGCATCTCCTATCAGGGCTTCTTAGTGAGCTTACCTATTTCGATGAGGTGATTTGAAGATGGAAATTTCTTAGTTTAGTCTCGTTTATACTTTATTGTGATATTAAAAAAAAAATCGTATCTTTTTCAGCCAATACGATCACCTTTAGCACCTAGGGTCCTTATAACAGGGATCATACCATCAGAATCGTCAATTTTCAAGAGTGCGTTACATCCTTTGAAACTTGCTTTTCGAACAGCGAGCGGAGGAACCTGCAAGATCATATTTAAAAAGGGTGATGATCTTAGGCAAGACCAGTTGGTAAGTGACATGCATATATGATATATTATATACTGTTTGTGTTTTATTAAGTTTTTTTTTCTCCAAATTGTGTAATTCTGACAAAGATGAAAATCAGGTTATTCAAATGGTATCATTAATGGATCGATTACTCAAGTTGGAGAACCTCGACCTGCATTTAACTCCTTACAGAGTTTTAGCAACAGGGCACGACGAAGGCATGCTTGAATTTATCCCGTCTAAATCTTTAGCCCAGGTGATTTATCCTATAATTGATTCGGCTGTTTTAATACCTTATAACATTGTAATTTATCAATTCTGAAGAGTTCACTTTGTTCTTTTAGATTCTATCAGAACATCGAAGTATTACAAGCTACTTGCAGAAATTTCACCCTGATGAAGATGGACCTTTCGGAATAACTGCAACTTGTCTGGAGACGTTTATAAAAAGTTGTGCTGGATATTCAGTTATCACTTATATACTCGGCATTGGTGACAGGTGATTTTCAGTAGTCATACATGAGATGGGGCATGATGCTATCTTTTTTCTTTATTTTTTGTTGCATTGTGATCATCAATTTGAACTTCAATAAAAAGTGGGTAAATTACATGCAATCCCTTCGTGAGACTTAATTACGAAAAACACCCCATAGTTTCAGAAATTATGATAACCTCCCCTATCATAAAAAACATATATATAATTTCATCACTGTCAAACTATTATTTCACCCTCTACTAGTAAGAGCATACTACAATTACAATAATGGGGTGTATTGGTGATTCGCAAAACCTCAGGGGGCTAGTGGTAATTACACAAAGAGGTAACGGGTGTGCATGTAATTATCCTTTAAATTTGGATAACGATAATTTACTTCGCAATATTCATAATGTGATAAAGCTAAGGTGAAACTGTGACACCTACCTATCTGATTGTGTTGACATTTACAAAAAGTGATGATAATTCTTGTTGATCCTCAGGCACCTTGATAATCTGCTTCTACAAGAAGATGGACGCCTTTTTCATGTTGATTTTGGTTTTATACTTGGTCGTGATCCAAAGCCCTTCCCACCACCCATGAAACTTTGTAAGGAAATGGTCGAAGCCATGGGCGGAGCAGAAAGGTATTTTACCTAAATCTAAGCTGTACTAGCTATGTTTTTACGTGGGAAGTTATTGTAATTTCACTAACCTAATGTGTTTTTCATAATTAGGGTCTAATACAAGGGTGTATATGTAAATTTCTCAAATAAAAATCATAGTATCTCATAGGACCAAAAATGCAATTTGTCAAACTAAATATGTGATTCTTTCTCTTGCAGTCAATACTACACCATGTTCAAATCATACTGCTGTGAAGCTTACAACATTCTTAGGAAGTCGAGTAACTTAATTCTGAATCTGTTTCATTTAATGGCGGGCTCAAATATTCCCGACATTGCTTCTGATCCTGAAAAAGGCATTCTTAAGGTAAAAAAGATTTATCCGATTTTTTTTGATTTCTTATTGAAATCACCATAACCTTTTCTAATAAAATGGTTTTCGTTGATGTTCTTTTAGCTACAAGAAAAGTTTCGGTTGGACTTAGACGATGAGGAGTCTATACATTTTTTCCAAGATCTCATCAACGAAAGTGTCAGTGCGTTATTTCCACAAATGGTCGAAACCATCCACCGTTGGGCTCAGTATTGGCGCTAACTTATGACAATTACACTTCAGGTCTGTGTGTGTGCTTTGGGATTATAATTCTTCGACTATAAGAGACGTAAATTGCGAATAAATATTCTCTTAATCCTTATTTATGATCTTTCTATAATGACCCTTTTAACTCTTTTTGTCTCTGTTTGTTCTCAAATTTCCAGTTTGAAGTTCTGCAGTCTAAGAGACAGACAATTGCATCACTAATGCAGGAGAAAAATGTTATTTTTATTGTATATAAATTGCATTTTACACTATAGTTTTTTTATATAATTAAAGTTGTATATAAAATGTTATTTTATTATCATAATTTAATCTTTTGGAGATTTTCTAAATTGGGTTATGTGCTTGATAGTTCTTCTAGCTTGAAAAATTCAGGATTTTGCCAAGTATCTCAAAACCTTTTCTGTTTTGTTTCTGAATTTATTAAATTGTGCTTTACAAATTATTATTATGTCTGAATTGGAGGGTGTGGATGGTTAATTGCAAAAAAGTGGGAATAAAATTGTCTACATGAACTACACATCCAATACTATAACGTTAAAAAACGAATCAAATTAATTGATATGTAATTTGACATCTGAATTCGATTTGATTAGTTAAAAAATAGTGAAAAAAATGAAAAATTGTCGAGTTCATTACTTCATTTAATGAATATGTTATTATCATGTGATACAAAATACGAACGAGAGAGTTGAGATTATTCAAAATTACATCTTCATAGCGAACCACTTTTTCATAACAATAATTTTAGTTCAAATAGTAAAAAAATTTCATAACAATAATTTTAGTTCAAATAGTTAAAAATTAGATGAATTTTGTGCATGTAATGCAGGTATTGTTATTTATTTATTTATTTTTTTATGACAAGGGAACCCGCAGCCGCTACCGTTAGGTGCGCACTGGGTAAACCCCGCTCTTGTGCAATAGCCTGCAAGCCGCTACCGTTAGGTGCGCACTGGTAAACCCCGCTCTTGTGCAATAGCCTGCAAACCACACAAGAGAGGTAAACCAGTCTAAGTTGCCCATAGCTGACACAAGCTCACAGTAAGGGTGTCAAGCAGGCCGGTCAACGGCCTGCTTGACACCAAGCCTAATTGGCCGGCCTGTTAAGGCCGGCCAATTAAGGCCTGCCAGGCCTTCTTGGCCTGGCCCCTTAAGGCCAATTGGCCTTAAGGGGCCGGCCAAGGCCGGCCAAGGCCAGGCCAGCTCCATTTTTTAATGGGCTGGCCTGGCCCATTATTATATATAATATATATTTATATTATATTATATATATATTATATATATACTTTGTAGGCTGTAGCCGTTGGCAACGGCTGGAAAAATTTCAGCCGTTGCCAACGGCTATTTTGGCCTTTTTTTTTTACTTTTTTTTTTATTTTTTTAATTAATAATATAGCCTATGTATTTGCCTATAAATATGATCCAATCTTTAGAGTTTTACATCACAAACAATTTGAAACTATTATTTGAGAATTAGTAACATCATTCCATTTTTCGATTTTGCAAATTATTGAATCTTCCAATTCCGTTCCCGAGCCCGAATTCCTTATACCGAGCACGAATTCCGTTCCCGAGCCCGAATTACATTCCCGAGCACGAATTCCGTTCCCGAGCACGAATTCCGTTCCCGAGCACGAATTCCGTTCCCGAGCCCGAATTCCATTCCCGAGCACGAATTCCGTTCCCGAGCCCGAATTCCATTCCCGAGCACGAATTTCGTTCAATTTGGTAACATTTATTCTCTTAACTTATTTTATTTGTTGTTTGTGTTTGTAGTTAATTTTTTTATATAATATGAATCCTAGTGGTAGTTCGTCTCGTCGTCTTAATAGTAGTTCGTCGATTCGTAGAAAGGCGAGAAATATTAACATAGAATTTAGTACCGAAACACAAAATTACTTACAACCGGAAGACACGCCACCTTGCTTTAATTCACCCTTACCAAGTTTAGTACCAAATTTCAATGCCGGAGAATTTCCGTCCCATTTCGAAAATGTACCCGAAACACAAGTATTTTCTCCCATCGGTAGTACTTCACAAAGGAAAAAAACTAGTGAGGTTTGGCCTTTTTTCAAACAAATTGATGAAGAACATTTTTAATGTATATGGTGTACGTCAACATTTCAACACACTAATAAGAAAGGTGGAACAAGCGGTATGAAAAGACATCTAATGACACATCACCCGCAATATCTTGAAATTTTACAACAATTGAAAGAAAATCCACTATACGACATTAGTTGTCACCAACAAAGTCATAAAATTTTTGCGTACGATGAGGAGGTAATGAAACGAGGCATTTCAAGACTAGTTATTCATGCCGAACTTCCTTTTAAATTTTCCGAAAATCCGGTTGTAGAAAGTATCATTCAACAATGTCTTCAACCTCAATTTAAACGTATGTCACGTAATACTTGTTTAAAATACGCTCATTTACAATTTGAAGAACAAGTCATAATTTTGAGAGAAATGTTTAGAAATTTATCGTCTAAAATATCTTTAACATCCGATATGTGGACCGGTCGTGGAGGAATTAGTTATATTTGTGTCACCGGTCATTGGATTGATGAAAAATTTTTCATGCATAAACGAATTTTAGATTTTCAACAACTCGAACATCCTCATACGGGTAAGATGATTGCAATCTCTATACTTAATTCACTTCGTTTTTGGGGTATTGGTGATAAAATTATGTCTATTTCTTTTGATAATGCGTCAAATAATGGAGTAGCCATCGATAAACTAAAATTTCAATTAAATCCTATGTTAGATTCGACTTGTTTTCATGTTAGATGTATTTGTCATATTATGCATCTTTGTGTTAAAGATGGTTTGCGTGAAATAAAGATACATATATATAAAGTTAGACGTTGCATTGCTAATATTGCATCATCAACTAAAAGAATGCAAGATTTTAGAAAAAGGTCTAAAACAAAGGGATTAAAAGTAAAAAATAATCTTTATCTCGATATGCCCACTAGATGGAATTCAACTTATCAAATGTTAACGGAAGCATATCCTTATCGAGAGATAATTAGTGTAATAGCTAATGAAAATATGACCAAAAATAATGTGCCGGCGGTAAGTAGCGAGAATTGGGAAGTTGTTAATATATTAGGCCCAATTTTAGAAGTATTTCGTAATTCAACAAAATTATTGTCCGGGTGTTATTATCCAACATCAAACCTATTGTTAGCTAATATGATTCATATTGTTAAATCGTTGAAAAGTAATTGGAATGATGCTAATGTAAAACTTATTATTCGTTCAATGACGACTAAATGGTTAAAATATTTTAGTTGTATTCCTACTATAGCTTGTGTAGGTTGTATATTTGATCCAAGGTGTGGGGTCGAAGGTTGTAAACAATTAATTGAACAATATTATTCAATTTTAGACTTAGATTCGGTAGATATCGAGTTTGAAAAATCAAAACCTGATACTTTAATAACACAATTAGTCGAAATTTATACATCAAACATACAAACTCCGGCTACACAAGATAGTTCTACTAGTTCTGGTAAAAGATCATCTGTATTTTCTGGTCTTTTGACTCCGAAAAAAAAATCGAGTAGTAGATCAAGTATAGGAAAACATGAAATTCATAGATATGCCCTCGAAGAAATTCAAGATATGGAGTTTGATATATTAGGGTGGTGGGAGAATAATCAAACTCGTTACCCCATCCTATCGAGTATTGCTCGGGATGTACTAGCAAGTCAAATGTCAACAGTAGCTTCAGAAAGTTGTTTCAGCTCAAGTGAACGAATGCTTACGGAGAAAAGATCGAAAATGGTCCCAAAAACATTAAGGACTTGTGTACTATTTAAAGATTGGCTTGATCAATGCGGTAGAGATAAGGTACTTGAAGGTTCAATGTTTATTCCGGCTTTTAACGATGAACTATCAAGCGAAGATAACGATGGAGATGAAGATAATCAGAATGAAGACGACAATGAAGATGAAGAATACCAGAATGAAGACGTCAGTGAAGATGAAGAAGTTCAGAACGAAGACGACGACAATGAAGACAATGAAGACAATGAAGACGAAAATAACGACGACAATGAAGATACTCAAAACACATATATTGAGGACGATATGTATGAGGCTTTGCGCAATATTAGGAGGTCATTTTGATTTTGTAATGGAGTTAGTAAATTAGTTATCATTTCATTGTAATGATTTTTTTTTATTTAATGCAAGTTACTAAACTTTTAGTTATACAAAATATTTTTCATTTTAATAATTTGTTATTGTAATGATTTTTTTTATATTTGATACAAGTTACACAAACTTTTAAACTTTTATTTAAACAAAACTTATTTTATTGTAATGATTTTTTTTATATTTGATACAAGTTACTAAATATTTATTTACAGAATAATTATTTTTTAGAAGTTAAGTTAACTATATAATATTATAATTACTAAAAAACCAATTTAATTATTTAGAAAATGAAAATAAAAATTTCTACAATTAAATAACAAATAAGAAAAAAAAAAACTAAAAAAAAACAAACAAAAAAAAAATGTTTGGCAGGCCTGCTTGGCCGGCCCGTTAAGGCCGGCTAGCCCTAAGAGACTGGGCCCTAACGGGCCGGCCGGTATTTTGACACCCTTAGCTCACAGTAGAGAAGACAAATAGGCATTCCCACAGTGGGATTTGAACCCGTGACCTAAGCCACAAGTTCAAATGCCCTTACCAACTTTACCAGGGGTTGCCCCCAGGTATTGTTATTTTTATTATATGTCACGTGTAATTTACACATAATCCGAAAGGAATTCTAATTCATTCCTATGACGGTTAAGAATAATAGTTAAAAAAAAAATGTAATGAATAAATTATGCAAGTTTGTAAATAATATAAAATTTAAGTATACGATAAGCTCTATCTTAGGAGATTAATTGAATAATTTTAATTTTTTAATCTCGTTTAAGAAAACTAATCTATATATACGAAGAATTAACAGTTTTAGGATACTAAATACCATTTTGATCGGATCAAGTTCCTCAGTTAAAGATCGAATATCAATCCTCTTCTTAGTATCCAGAGCTCATAGCTTCAGAATATATACACAAAAATTGTACCTAATTATGGTATTAGGGAGAGAAGTGGAGGAGGAAGATGAGGAGGAGGCGATGCTGAAGACGGCCGAGGACGAGGGAGAAAGCAGCGGTAAGGATACGCCACCGTGGAGTAGGAAAATGGCGGTGGAAGAAGTGGCAAGGAGGTTGAACGGCGGAGATCTGAGAGCTAAAATTGAGGCGGCTAGAGACGTCAGGAGGCTGGTACGGAAGTCAGCTAGTACCAATTCCAAGTCCACCGTGCGTTGCCGCTTCGCCGCCGCCGGAGTTATTGAGCCGCTCGTTTCGATGCTACATGATTCGTTTCCTCTTGCAGCTCGTGAGGCTGCGCTCCTCGCGATTCTCAATCTCGCTGCTCGGAATCAGAGGTTTTGCGTCTCTCTTTTTTTTTTTTTTTCTTCGATTTCTATTTTAATGTGGAAAAAATTATTTATTGCCTTTTCTGGGTTTTTGCTGATTCTGTTGGGATTTTGTTAATTCTATGAGTTAATTAACTTATGTTAATTCAGCACATCCGCAGTAGCCAGGTTTAGATTTTGCTTTTGAATCAAACAGTTTGAGCATAAGATTACAAATTCCACCCCGACCCCAAATTGCTTTATTTTTTTCCCAGTTTTACTTCAATATTCAACAATTAGCCTTGTTGTTTGAATTTTATTGTAGTCAGAAAAGGATTTATCGATATGTAGTTTTATCTGTAGCTAACAAGTCTCATGACAAAAACTGAGCATTGATATCTAGAAGACTAGAACTTAGCCTGTTCCTATCTTCTGCCCATTACTTAAAAAGAAAGGAATTTGGTTCTTTATTTGATACTTTAGTGTGTGCTTAAGCTATCTGTTCACATAGTTGCACTAGTATTGGTTATGCTTCAGTTAAGAAAACTTCACTTGAGCAATTTCATTGCCCTCGGAGTGGAACAGTATTGCAATTAATCAATCCCTCACTGAGGAAGTTGGCGATATTTCTGTATCAAGCAAATATAATCTTTGGTCAATCAATCCATGTTCTTTCTCTTTTAATTTGAGTACTGGAAATCCTATGCTTCGATCTCAAGATTGAAATTTCACTCAAATTGCATGTTTCGTAGTGTCATCTAGGATTGATGTTCAAGAATATCATACTGGAACTCGTCAAATGCATGTTTAAACGAATATAGGAAATTGAAGGTAATGATAGTGTTCTAAGCTGTGCCTCACTGGGTCCCATCATATTCCTTTTCCCTTTTTTATTTGAAAGATAATGTAGCTTATACTGTAAAATCAGGTACCATGTCATGCTGTGAGTGTTGTACTACAAAAACTGAAGGCTAACAATTCAATTCACATGTAGCATGGTTTAATTTGTGATCATTTGTGAAATACTGCTCTTGTTTAACGCCTACTGTCTGTTCTATGTATTACATTTCTTACGTTTATTTCTTTGAATATCCATTTCCATCAATTTGACATATGCACTTTTATCAATTTGCGTATGTAACAGAAACAAGATCCGGATAGTTACAGCTTCAGCTGTTCCACCTCTTGTGGAACTCCTCAAATATGACAACTCCAATCTAAGAGAATTAGCTGCAGCTGCAATTCTATCATTATCATCTGCTGAACCCAATAAGCCAACTTTACTCACTTCCGGATCTGCCCCTCTGCTAGTCCAAATCCTATGCTCTGGAAGCGTTCAAGGCAGGGTCGATGCTGTCACAACTCTCTACAATCTTTCAACCCACGAACACGACCCAAAACTCGTCCTCGATGCTAAGGCAGTGCCCCCTTTAATCAACCTCCTAAAAGAATGCAAAAAATACTCCAAATTTGCAGAAAAAACAACTTTCTTACTCGAAATTTTCTCCAGCACCGAGGAAGGTAGAAATGCTATTACAAACGAAAAAGGCGGGATTTTAGCTTTAGTTGAAACCATAGAAGATGGATCTTCTATTAGCATGTCTCATGCAGTTAGTGCTTTATTGTCGTTATGCAAAAGCTCTCGTGATAAATACAGGCCCCTTATCCTTAACGAAGGTGCTATACCGGGCCTTCTACATTTGACTGCAGAGGGTACACCTATTGCTCGGGATAAAGCTCGGGCTCTTCTGGATTTGCTTCGAGAATCTCCCCAAGAGAACAGATTGAGCTCAATTGAATTGGAAAAGATTGTTTATGACTTTGCTGCAAATGTTGATAAAACGGATAAAGCTGTCGAAACTGCAAAGAGATTATTACAAGATATGGTTCAAAAGAACGTGGAGCTTAGCGTAAGCCGTGTAAATATTAGGCCTTAATTCCTGGTGAGGTGATTTTTTTTAATCTTACTCATAAATGTACATTTTACTTGCTTTTTAACCATGATGATGCTCTTGTGTGAAATTTTGATGTTACTTGTATATTTATGTTTGGTTCGATCGTTAGGGGAAGTAACGAATATTGCTTATTTTACGGTAGGTTCGATTTAGTTCTGTGTCAAATGGCAAAAATGCCCATGCAGTTGATTTTGTTGGGTGATTTTTGTTATCATGCAAGTGAAAAAAGAAAAGTCTTGTTTCACTGAAATTTGCAGGTCATTTTACATCTTAATATACATTATTTGAATCTTTCTTTTTATCTCTAAAGCATACTTTTTCTAACTTTTGTCTTGAATGAGACTGAGATGAGATGTAGGTATTAATCATTGGATTATGTAAGTTTAATTTAACCACTATTCAATATAGAATGATGCAATTATCTCAAATGAATTTTTATTAATCCATCTTAAATCATATATCTAATAATTTAATTTATTTTTCTATCACAATTATAAGTTAGCATTATTTATTCCATTAGCGTTATTATTACTATTACTACATATATATAAGAGCGAGAGTAGGCAGCTCTTCATCCCCCGGTTGCGCGATGCACTGGATCCGTGCCTATTTTTTTTTTCTCTCTCCCTCTCAAAACGCCGTCGTTCTTTGCTCCCTCCCAATATTCTTTTTGGCTTCCCCTTTACAGCCGCCGCCGCGTCGCATTTCTACAGTTGAAGAAATGAGGGTTTTGTATTCTGTGTTTGGAAATCAGGTTCCACAGTTGAATTGAGAGTTTAATCGGTGGTGGTTGGATGTGACGGAGACGATTATCGACTGCTGCCTGAAAAATATATCGTCGCCATTTCTTTTGTTCCCTTGCTAAACGACGTCGTTACATTGGAGCAACCATCTTCACTGCTAAAGGATAGATGACAGCCGTCCTCTTCGTCTACATCCACCCACCTCATTTGAAGAAGAATCGATTAGGTGAAAAAGAAATTGGGTTTCGGCAAAATAGCGTCTCAGATCTGCGAGGAAATTTTTTTCCTGACTTCTGGATAGGAGCAAATCAGACTGGTACGTATTTGATTGACGCTCTTTTTTTTAGGGTTTGTCTACAGGTGCTAAATTAATTCTTCATTTTGCTGTTTGTTATGTGCTTGTTATATAGCACTTTAGTGAATTATATTTGAGCAATTTCAGCAATCAGAGTGTATCTCACGTTTTGTATACTGTAAAACACAATTTACATAAGAGTTCCATCTCTTAACGTCTCTTGGAACTCTATCACAAAAATTTTTCATTATTGAGAATAATGGATTGTTCTATTGGCTTCTGCTTTTTTTTTTTTTTTTTTTAATTTAGCAATCCACTATATGGGTTTTCTTTCCGCTATGGGTTTTGTGTATATGATAATGAGGAGATGATAGATTAAAAAATTAGATAACTATATCCCAATTTTACATCTTTTGCTATTGTAATTGTGGTGGTTGCATGTTTTGGCTGTCTACTATTTCACGGAGTTCTGAAATTCATCCGATATGGACTTTTTGATTCAGTCACTTGGAATTTCTGGAAATCCTTAAATCATATGAGTGGGATGTGACAATAAGTCTGTCATTTTTATTTTTTTATTAATTATCTCCTTCTGAAGGTATTGAAGTTTTGAACGAGTTAACAATATTTATCTCTCAGCCTGAGGCCCTGAAGTCAAGTGTCTAAATATGTGAATCAAGTTAATTGGAAGTACTTGATAATGTAATTTCTGTTCTCATTTATCTTTTCAACATACCATATTTGCAAACTTTGGAAATGAACATCTGTTTGTGGTTTTGATGATGATGTATTTGAGTTTGGTTTTGATTTGAAGTGTGTAATTTTTGTGGGCATATGGTGGTTTTGCGTTTGAGTTTGGTTTTGATTCTGGTTCTGGCGTGGAGTCTTTATGGTCTTGTGATGTTGGTTTTGCTAACGTAGAAGTTGAGTTCGCTTTCGATTTTACATGTGGTGTGGGATTCTTTAGCTCATTTGTTGGTGATTTGGCGACTTTGCGTTTGAGCTTGATTTTGATTTTGAATCTAATGAGGGGTCTTTTTCGGCATCTATCGATGGTTTAGCGACGCTGCGTATGAGCTTGATTTTGGTTTTGGATGTAGAGCTAGAACTTTTTTGATCATCTAATTTTAGTAAAATTGTATTTGAGCTCGATTTTAGGATTGGATCCGGTGTAGAATCTTTTTGGGAATGTGTTGGTGAAATGAAAAGGAGAATGAAGCATACACCAATGATCAATGTTTGGATAAAAACATTTCTCAGAGAATTTTTCATCTTGAAAGGCTTGATTGAACCAAGAAGATTGAGTTACACTTTTATTGTTTAGTTATGTAGGACATGTTACGATTAATTTTCAGTTCCATTAACATATGTTGTGACTTATACATTAATGTGCCTTATTGAGCTGGTACAAGTGTGGTTGTTTTAAGTTATTGTGTGATAATGCGGAAATCTGATATATTGGAAGGCTGATAGAGTCGTCTTGTGAAGATGAGAGCGAGTTCACGGAATATGTGGCTGGTGGATCTACAAGTTTTTGTTTCTATGATTTATAACTCATATATAACCAGTAGCATATGTAATGAGTTGTGCTTCTATGTTATATAAGAAAGGTATCTTTCCTGATGGACTTGAAGGCTCATAACTGTGTGATTTCGAGCTTATATTTATCGCAGGCCATGAATTTTATTGAATTATTGGTGACTTATTTTAGGAATTTCGTGTTAGTTTTCCGTATATATGTATATATATTAATATAATATATAATAAAGATTTTATGGAAAACCTATTTGTGGCCCATTTGTTTTGAGTGGCCCATTTGTTTTGACTAGTCAACCCATTGACTAATTCAGCCCATATTTTCTCCCACTATCTAGTAACCACCCACGTTTATAGCACACGTTGAAATCTCTCTATGATGGCTAGAGCAGAATAAATAAACGTGACTTCTCTGATTAAAGGTTCACTAAGCCTACTCTCATATATACAACACCATCTGAAAATTGAGGAGGGTTTGGAAACTGAATCAGAGCATAAGGAATTGAGGTAGATAAAGGGATACTGATTTGATCAATTCACAATTTCAATAGCAATGGCTGGAGGTAATCAATTCGTTCTATTTATCGCTTCCGCTTTTCGTATGTATGTGTGAGCATGATTTAAATCGAATTGTTTTATTATATGCTTACATTTGGTATCAGAGCGAGTAATCGCCTCTGCCTTGCTTACGAAATTTGTTATCGTATTTCGAATTGTGTTGAATGAATATTTGAGCCATGTATGTCGTTTCGATTGAAGCATAATTTCAATTACATTTGGTTTTATTCATTCGGAAACCCTTACAATTTGGGATTGCTATAGAAGTTGTCAATTTGTCTTTGCCGGGTTTATGTGTGCTCTGCTGTTTAGTGTGAAATTGGGATTAGGATTATAATAATAATGCATTGCCTAATGGGGCTGTTTTGGGTAAGACTCTCAATCTATTTAAGTAGAGAAAACAAACTAAATAATTATATATACATATGTATATGTATAGGTTTGGTAGCTTCTGTACGTATATATAAATATGAATGATTTTGTGAAAACTGAATTTTGTATGCATGGATTTACTGCATATGGCCACGTATATATATACAATGATGATTTTTCATACATGGACTAGTAATACATGGACTAGTAATTGTTGCTGAAATTAACTCTCAAATGGGCACTGCCATTGTTTTGCAATAAATTAAAAGTCTAAGTGGTATGTTAGTAGCTCATTTAGGGCTCTCAATTAGGCTGTTAATAATATAGCCCATATTCAGTATCTTATAATTCCTTGGGGCTTGTAATTGGGCCTAAATTGAATCATTAATCTTTACAACAGCATGCAATATGATTTGTGAAAGTTGTTTCGATTATATATGTTTAAGTTATCTCCATATGTTTAGCTAAATTGTTAGCAAGATTGATTGTTGGAGCTGCTCGAGCATCACTTTGATTTCATATTTGATTTCGGAAATTCAAATTAATAGAAATCATGATTACAGTAGTGACTTCATATTGTTGGAGCAATTTGTGTATAACATGAATTCTTTAAAAAAAAAAAAAGGGAGTTATACACTTTATATACATAAAGTTGGGTATATAAAATAAAGTGAAATGTCAAGTGATTAAATTTTATTAATTAGGGATTAGCCACAGCATCTCTAATTATTTGAAATTTGATGTCGAAATCACATGTGGATACTAGACATTAATTGTAATTAATCATGTGTAATATAATGAGATATGCCCACAGGAAATTTTATTGTATTTGCATGATTAATTAGGGTGAAGTGTTAGATTATATTTCTTAATCTACCCACAGGAGTTAAGAAATAATGATTTGATAGTTTCACTATAAGGTTTTATTATGAATCTGATTTGAGTAGACTTTAGCCCACAGGCAAGTTTTATGTCACTAGATTCATATGAGCATGGTTTACATTGGTAAATTGTGAAATTTAAAATCTCAATTTTGTTAATGAGCATGCACTTTTAATTTGCAGTAATTTTACCTGGAAATATTTCTGATGTCAAATGTGACATTCCTGAATTAAGTGGTGATAACTACAAGGTGTGGAAAGAGAGGGTGTTACTGCATTTAGGATGGATGGATATTGACTATGCTATTCGGAAAGACGAACCGCCTAGCATAACGGAGACTAGTACTCCTGATGCAGTTGATCTTTATGAAAAGTGGGAGCGATCTAATCGTCTCTCAGTTATGTTCATAAAGACCAAAATTTGTGCTAGTATTCGGGGTTCTGTCGAACAGCATGATAAGGTCAAGGATCTCCTTGAAGCCATCGATCAGCAGTTTGCATCCTCTGATAAGGCTCTCGCCAGCACTTTGATTATGAAGTTCTCATCCATGAGGCACACTGAGGTTAAAGGAGTGCGTGATTATATCATGCGCATGAGGGATATAGCGGCACAACTAAAAGCTTTAGAAGTTACCATGTCGGAATCGTTCCTAGTCCATTTCATTTTGTGCACTCTACCTCAACAATATGCCCCCTTTAAGATCTCTTACAACACACATAAAGACAAATGGTCAATTAACGAGCTTATGACCATGTGTGTTCAAGAGGAGGGTAGATTGTCGATGGAAGAGAGCGAAAAGGTGAACCTTGCTACAACTTCTTTTTCAAAGAAGAAAAGGGATCACAATAAGGAAAAGGAAAAGGGAAAGATTCGTGTGAACCAAGTCATAAAGAAGGAGTCAAAGTGTTACTTCTGTAAAAAGAAGGGACACATGAAGAAAGACTGCATTAAGTTCAAGACTTGGCTTGAGAAGAAAGGTAATTTTTTTGCATTCGTTTGTTATGAATCTAATATGGTTAATGTTAATCATAATACATGGTGGATTGATACTGGAACTACAATCCATGTTTCGAATACCTTGCAGGGTATGACAAACCTAAGGAAACCAGTGGACAGTGAAAGATCTATCTATTCGGGCAACAAGATAGCTTCACATGTGGAAGCCATTGGGACATGCAGTTTAGTTTTAAGTAGTGGTTTTACTTTACATTTGGAGAAAACGTTTTATGTTCCGAACTTTGCAAGAAATTTGATTTAAGTATCTAGACTTTTACCATTTGGATTTTCCTTTAATTTTTCAGACTCTGGTTTTAGTATTATTAAAAATTCTGAAGTTATTGGATATGGTACACTGTCTGATAATTTATTTCATTTTAATTTGCAAAATGATACCACTCATAATTTTATGCATGTTAATGTTGGTTTAAAAAGATGTATTATGAATGAGGATTCCTCTATGTTGTGGCACCGGAGATTGGGACATATCTCCATTGAGAGAGTTAAGAGATTGGTAAAGGAAGGGGTACTTGGTACTCTAGACTTTACCGATTTCGATACTTGTGTTAGTTGCATTAAAGGAAAGCAAACTAACAAACACAAAATTGGTGCTAAGAGGAGTTCTGACTTATTAGAAATCATACATACGGACATTTGTTGTCCTGACATGAATGCTGAAGATCCGAAATACTTTATCACTTTCATAGATGATTATTCACGATATATGTATCTCTACTTACTTCGTTCCAAAGACGAAGCTTTAGATGCCTTTAAATTGTTTAAAGCTGAAGTAGAGAATCAATGTGGTAAGCACATTAAAATCGTAAGATCAGATCGAGGTGGAGAGTACTATGGTAGATACACTGAGAACGGACATGCACATGGTCCATTTGCTAAATTTCTTCAAGAGCATGGGATTGTTCCCCAATACACTATGCCTGGTTCTCCCGACCAGAATGGTGTAGCTGAAAGAAGAAATCGGACATTAATTGACATGGTGCGTAGCATGAGAAGTAATGTTAAACTTCCATCATTTTTGTGGGTTGATGCTCTTAAGACGGCAGCGTATATATTAAACCGGGTTCCTTCCAAGGCCGTCTCTAAGACGCCTTTTGAGTTATTCAAAGGTTGAAAACCGAGTTTGAGACATATACGCGTTTGGGGATGCCCGTCTGAGGTGAGAATTTACAACCCACAAGAGAAGAAGCTTGACCCAAGGACTATTAGTGGGTATTTCATTGGATATGCCGAAAGGTCTAAAGGTTATAGATTCTATTGTCCGTCGCATAACACCAGGATTGTGGAGTCGAGAAATGCTAAATTTCTTGAGAATGATTTGATCAGTGGGAGTGATCAATCTCAGGATACTAGTCCTGAGAAAGACCACTATGAGGTTCCACCCTCTGATTCAAGTGATAGGTTGATTGTCGTTCACGCTCCTCAAGTTCAATCGAGCGTTAGACAACCAAATATAGAAATTCCACAAACTATTGATTAAAATTCGATAGATCATGTTGTAAACGAGGAGACAGTTCATCATGAGAATGAACAAATCCCATTAAGGAGATCTATTCGAGAAAGGCGATCAGCTATTCCTGATGATTATGAAGTGTTTCTGCAAGAATCGGATTGCAATGTTGGAGTCGATGATGACCCTTTATCGTTTTCACAAACCGTAAGTTCTACAGATTCAAACTTATGGATGAAAGCTATGAAAGATGAGATGAATTCTATGGCGTCTAATCGAGTCTGGAATCTCGTCGAGTTGCCTGATGGTGTAAAAACCATTGGATGCAAGTGGGTCTTTAAGACAAAAAGAGACTCACTTGGCAACATCGAGAGACATAAGGCAAGACTCGTTGCTAAAGGGTTCACTCAAAGGGAAGGAATCGACTACACGGAGACTTTTTCTCCTGTATCAAGAAAAGATTCTCTTCGTGTGATTATGGCATTAGTAGCTCATTTTGATTTCGAGCTACATCAAATGGATGTGAAAACGGCATTCCTCAATGGTGATTTAGAGGAAGAGGTTTATATGAAACAACCTGAAGGATTCTCCTTTAAGGATGGTGAACATTTGGTTTGTAAGTTGAACAAATCCATATACGGGTTAAAACAAGCCTCCCGCCAGTGGTATAAGAAGTTCCATGAAATAATTACTTCATTTGGTTTCGAAGAAAATATCATGGATCAATGTATATATCTTAAGGTCAGTGGGAGTAAAGTTTGTTTTCTTGTGTTGTATGTGGATGATATTTTGCTTGCAACCAATGATAAAGGGTTTCTACGTGAAGTGAAACAATTCCTTTCAAGTAACTTTGATATGAAAGATATGGGAGAGGCATCTTATGTCATTGGCATTAAGATCCATAGAGATAGATCTAGAGGCATTTTGGGATTGTCTCAAGAGGCCTATATTAACAAAGTACTTGAAAGATATAGAATGAAAGATTGTTCACCAAGTGTAGCACCAATTGTGAAGGGTGATCGGTTCAGTTTGGACCAATGCCCCAGGAATGACATTGAAAGGGAACAAATGAAAAATATTCCATATGCTTCAGCTGTTGGTAGCATTATGTATGCTCAGGTCTGTACCAGACCCGATATTGCATATGCAGTTGGAGTATTAGGGAGATATCAAAGTAATCCAGGAATCGATCACTGGAAGGCTGCAAAGAAAGTATTGAGGTATCTTAAGGGTACTAAGGATTACATGCTTATGTACAGACGAGCTGGTAATCTAGAAGTGATAGGCTATTCGGACTCCGATTACGGTGGCTGTAATGATTCACTTAAATCCACATCAGGATATGTGTTCATGCTAGCTGATGGTGCCGTATCCTGGAGGAGTGCAAAGCAAACCTTAACGGCCAGTTCTACTATGGTAGCGGAGTTCATTTCTTGTTTTGAGGCTACCTCACATGGTGTTTGGTTGAAAAGTTTCATATCTGGGCTTAGAGTTGTTGACTCTATTAATCTGCCAATAAGAATGTATTGTGACAATTCAGCTGCTGTCTTCATGGCTAAGAATAACAGAAGTGGAAGTCGAAATAAACACATCGACATAAAGTTTCTAGTCGTGAAGGAACGTGTTCAAGAAAGAAAAGTGATCATCGAACACATTAGCACTGATTTAATGATCGCTGATCCCTTGACTAAAGGCATGCAAATTAAGAATTTCAAGGATCATGTGGCGAGAATGGGACTTGCACCCATTATGTAGTACATTCATTATGTTTTATTGAAACTTTATTAATTTGGATATTTTCTCGTTTCGGGTTTATGCGCATATTTATGTAATTAAGTTGAGAAATATCATTTTGTTTGAACCTAGAGTAAACATGAGGTTTACTCATTAAATTAAGTGTGTGTGGTGTGTTGAGAATTTGATATATCGTAATGCATGGAAGATTAATTCTCGCTCTAAGAGATTTCGTCGCTATGATTCGTATATCGTATCTCTTCACATATGGGCCAAGTGGGAGAATGTTAGTTTTCCGTATATATGTATATGTATATATATTAATATAATATATAATAAAGATTTTATGGAAAACCTATTTGTGGCCCATTTGTTTTGAGTGGCCCATTTGTTTTGACTAGTCAACCCATTGACTAATTCAGCCCATATTTTCTCCCACTATCTAGTAACCACCCACGTTTATAGCACACGTTGAAATCTCTCTATGATGGCTAGAGCAGAATAAATAAACGTGACTTCTCTGATTAAAGGTTCACTAAGCCTACTCTCATATATACAACACCATCTGAAAATTGAGAAGGAGGGTTTGGAAACTGAATCAGAGCATAAGGAATTGAGGTAGATAAAAGGATACTGATTTGATCAATTCACAATTTCAATAGCAATGGCTGGAGGTAATCAATTCGTTCTATTTATCGCTTCCGCTTTTCGTATGTATGTGTGAGCATGATTTAAATCGAATTGT
Organism: Verbascum thapsus; assembly: GCA_963669365.1. Taxonomy (NCBI): domain Eukaryota; kingdom Viridiplantae; phylum Streptophyta; class Magnoliopsida; order Lamiales; family Scrophulariaceae; genus Verbascum; species Verbascum thapsus. Next base: position 17,145,411 of record OY770111.1, read on the forward strand.
TTTATTATATGCTTACATTTCGAGCTTATATTTATCGCAGACCATGAATTTTATTGAATTATTGGTGACTTATTTTAGGAGTTGCACTGTTGGGATTATTTAAGTGAATCAAAGTGCAACAGAATGCACATACATGATCTTTATGTGTATGAGTCGCATGTAATATCTTTTCTAAAAGCACTTTTCACTGGCTATATTGGAAGTACAAAGCGCAAACGTGAAGGCTTACGGGCATCATGCGCGGTAAAGCTCTACCTAGTATAAATACAAATTTCAACAAATCAGCAGTGATTAAATTATTCTATCTTCTTATCAAAGCATGTTCACTTTTTCTTTTTCTTTCACAATTTTCTTTAAACTATATCATTATCCTTCATTGTATTTAAACTTTGATTATTGTAAAACCCTTTTGTTTATAGTAGATTCACAATTTATTTAAATTGAATTATAAAATATAAAATATTTTAAAAATAAAATAAACATATATGGGAAGAATATACGTATTATTTTTGGATGACGAGAGAAAAGCGTAGTCGCTCTCTTTAAGTGCGCATAGTGATAAATATTATTCTTATATAATAAACTGCAAACCATTAAAGATTTAAATTTATATATTTATTTATAATTTACAGATTGATTTCAATTATCTAACTAATACCACAAATATACGTCTTAACTCAATACTATGAGAATTTTGATATAATTGGCTATTTACCATAAAATTCAAAATATCTCTTAATTAAAATCAGATTATTATAGGTGATTCAAATTCTTAATTTTGGGCGCATGATTTATATTTTTTTGGGCGCATGTTGAAGCACGCTTAAAAGTGGTGTTTATTAAATAAATAAGACACGAAATCTCTAAATGGGTATGGCATTTGGACGGTGAAATTTTTATTTATTTCACAATAAGTTGACATTTTAATTATGTTTATCTATTTAATTATTTTAATTTAAACTAGAGAATAATAGCCCTTGGGCAACTCATTTTACCTTTTCTTTTGTTTGCACAAAATCAGGGTCTTTGCCGGAAACCTTTTTTTGTTTCCAAGTTAATACTCCACTAATATATATATATAATAATATATGTAATAATTTTGATGTCAAAATTATATTAAAGAAAACAAATATATGATATTTGGTAAATTTAACCATTCATTTTCAACTATCATTAATCTCTCTTGTCCCCCATCATTATGTTAAAGTAACTTTTTGTTCCCACTTAATTACCCCTTATTATTGCCATGATAGTTGTTTCACACGTTCGACTAAGCCTAGTCACACTATCAATCTTGATATATAGTGTAATTATTATTATGTAATATCGGCCTTTGTGACACAAAAAGAAAAATAAATAAATTAATCAATGGCTAATTTATAATTTAAAAAAACTCATTTTAATATTTCAGGTAGTTTTGTAACTAGTTAATTGGTAACTAAGTTCAAATTCAATCATTAAAAGCTCATTCAAACTAAGTTCAATAATTAAAATAGTAAAAATATGTATTAAACTTCAAACTCGACTCAGTTAAAATCACTTTGATCGTCCCCATAATAATCAAACAAACTCAAGTACAAATTTTAAAGTTCAATTATAATTCAAATAAATTTAAACATTAACTTATTTAATTATATTCGATTAATTTAAAATACAAATAAAATATTATTTGCCTTGTGAATAGTGGACAGGGTAAAAACTAATTTAAAATAAAAAAAATGTGAAAAAAATCCATTCGCAGGTTTTGCGATTTCCAATAGTAGATACGCATTTTGTCAAACCCCGTGGAACTTTTTTCCCTTCACGCGTGCTCTCCAATCCGACGGCTACCAATCCATCCGCATTACACGGAAAGCCTTTTCCTTTCCCCAATCCAACGGTCCCGATTACCCTACTTTGACCCCCCACTCTCCATAATAACCCTCACACCATTGCTTTTTTCCATTTATCTATAATAACACAAGCACCATTTGATTTTCCCTCTTCCAGCTCAAGAAACTTTCTGCTGGATTTATTATTAATTTCATTTTTTCGGAGATCTCTAAAGCTCGATCTGGTAAAACTTTCTATTAGCTTTTGATCTATCTTTTCGGAGAGTTTTTTTTGGTGTCCAGCACTTTTTCTGTGTGTGTTCTGGTGAAAGATTGGTTTAATTTGTTATTTGATTTTAAAAGTTGCTTTTGAGGTGTATGAATCTGAGATCTGTGTGGTTTAGTCTGCGTTTTCGTTTGTTTGTACTTTCTGATGTTGTTAATTTGTTGTACGATGTTGAGTTTAAGGATGATTTGGTTTCTGATCTGATATTCTGGCTGTTTATTTGTTATGATTTTTATATGTGTTTGTGCATGTAGATGTAATTATGCTTCTTGTATATATAAAAGTTGCATAGATGTTAGCCCTGTGAGAGGATTAAGTGGCTTATGTGCAGGGAATTTAGCTTTTTATCATTTGGTATTAGATGTTATTAATATTAAATTTAATTCTTGTGGTTTATACAAATCTAGTAAAGATTTTGGCTCTTCATTGGTGTGCTTCTACGTTTTTGGAGCTTTTATGAAATTATATGTAAAATTTATGGCTTGGTTCTTCATTTCAGTGGTGTTCGAAAGATGTTTGACTAGCCTTTTACATGTTTGAGCCTTTCTATGCATGCTTCCAAGGATAAGATCTGAAGTATAGTATAAATTATCCAGCACCCACGATTATATTGTAGTGCATTTTCACATTGACTTGCTTTCTTTTTTGTTCTGTGAGCTGTTCCTTTATAACCTGCATTGACATTTGTTCTTTATTTATTCTAATCACAGCAAAGGTTTTGTTTCACAATTTATCAATCTGGGCTGAAGAAGTAAAACAAAATGCCGTGGGGATCTCCAAATTACTTTGGCAAGTGTGTGAGATTGGTTGTGTTCTTTCTCGTTATCATGTAAATTGATTTAATTTGGTGAGTTACCTTCCCGCCTTTATGTTTTTTACAATGAGGGTCTTATTTTTATACTAGTTATTATATAGGGTCTTATTTTGTGATTATTATCATTTATGTCGGTGCATTCACAACCCGGTTACAAAAGTCAAATGGTACATATTTTAATTAGGATGGATCTAAACTCCATTGTGCCGAACGCACATTGAGCCACATCCCCCAAATACATTAATTTATAATACACCACCTATAATAAAATAATATTTTTTTATGTATATATATTATAAATTGATATATTTGGGTTATAATGTTTGATATTAATGGAATTAGAATTTATTTTGCAATTTGATAGTGAAACTGTGAAGATCAAATATGTCTGAAAAAACCTTGGCAAGAAGCATATTGTATGGGTTTAGTAGATGCTACCCATATGGGTAGTGCCCTTACTCCTGTTTTGGCTATTAAACATCCAAAATATACTATATTCACTTTTTTTTTGATTTTTTCTTTTTCTTTTGTTTTTCAGTTTAGTATATATTTATAAAATAATACAATAAGGTCCATTATAATTAATTCCCTAAATTTTAAAAATGTTACGATTAAATATATATTAATTTTTTATATATGTTATTTTATATATATATGTTATTTTTTGAAAATTTTATATATTTTAATTTTGAAAATGTTACGATTAGGTCCATTATATATGTTATTTTTTATATTTAATTATACAATAATAATAATATAGTAATTCATAAGATTAGTGAATTGTATTTTTAATTATGTTCTATTTTTTAATTATGTTCTCTAAAAAAACAATCCATTTTTTATTCTAAGATTAAATCATCAAAACAAATGAATAAAATTGAACTATTTTTTGATGTTAGCAAATTTGTCTTGGATATAGTCATAAGAAATAACACATGTCATCATTTGTGTGGTTGAGGGCACTACCCATATGGGTAGCATCGACTAAACCGTATGTATGGCGGTTCCATATCGTTTTTGGAGTAGAAAGCGTATTCTAAAGTGAAAAAATATTTTTGAAATAAATGATTTAATAACTAGAGAAAAATTTAGGATTAATTGCTTAAATTTAAGGGTATTAAAATTCTTTTTAGAACTAAGTTAATTAAATTTAAGAGTGAATAAATAATTGATTATAAATAAATAAATTATATTAGAGACTTCGATTTCAATTCGAATAAATCCATTAAAAATTAGAGTTGAATTTCCGCAAAGTGAGATCACATTCATTAGTCATTACCTGCCTCATGCAATAATTAATATATCATATAACTAAACAAGGACACTACGCACACTATTCATCGTAACCCCCAAGGCGCATTTTAGCAAGAGGACCTTTGTTTTCTGAAACAAGAGCATGTGACTGATCGGAACCGGCTTCTTTTCTTCGGGCTTCCTCGTTCATCAGGGCGTCGGAGACCATTTGCATGGTCACGATGCCGCTGGGGGCGGAATTGCTGAGTGACAACAAGGGTCTCCCAGCTGTCGGGTAGAGAGCTCAGGAGCAATATGGCTTGTTCCTCATCTTTAAGAACCCATCCGGATGCACTCAACTGGTTCACGAGATCTTGGAACTGGCTCGTGTGTTCGAATATAGAGGTACCACCACGTAGCTTGTGGTTTACCAATCGTCTCATCAACAATGTCTTGTTTCGGGCCGTTTTTGCCTGAAACATGGACTCAAGCTTGTACCATAGTGTGTACGCACTCTTCTCTTGTGCAACATGATGAAACACACTATGATCGATCCACTGTCGAATTTGTGCAACTGTTTTCCTGTTCATTTTTGCCCATTCATCGTCCGTCTTCTTATCGGGTTTATCACCTTTATTTTCGAGCGGCTCGGCCAAATCTTTCAGATTTAGCAAGTCCTCCATGCGAGGTTTCCACATGTTGTAGTTTGTGGAAGTGAGCGCAATCATGGTGTCCGATGATGATTTTTCCATAATAAATGTTCAACAATATCTCGTACCTTATTTTCGAAATCGAATTTTGACAAACGGAGCTCACCGTTGAATCCGCAATGGTCGAAAATGGTAGGGTAGACACCTTCGGGGTCAAAATACAATTTTTGAAAAATTATAGGTCGAAATTATAATTTTCCAAAAACTGAGGAACCAAACTGCAATTTCTCAAAACTTGAGGGACCAACTGCAATTTTTCAAAACATTGAGGGACCAAACTGCAATTTCTCAAAACTTGAGGGACCAAACTGCAATTTCTCAACAATTGAGGGACCAAACTGCAATTTTTCAAAAATTATAAACTGATTGGTGACGTGGCAGATGATGTCAGCAGTAACGTGGCAGATGACGTCAGCGATGACGTGGCAGCTGACGTGGTCGTCTTCTTCACTGGAAATTTCAGGCGGCTCGTACAGTAGCTTCCGGTGGTCAAAAAATTCCCAAAAAATACCAGTTTTCTCCTCTCGACGAGACGAATCCAACGGTATATTCAGATTGCAATTCCGAGCAAAACTGAAAACCTCGATTTTTTCAGTTATGAAAATTTTTGAAAAAAAAATATCAAAACTCAACCTGGCTCTTGATACCACTTGTTAGGATCGAAAAACTCTTCTATTCATAACAAGAATAAAATTACAGGAGGAGTCAAGCTCACTCGACTACAAAAAACCGAACCTATTACTCTCAAACTCTCACTTAATGTTTTTCTCTATTTTCTTTTCTGCATCTTCATATATAACAACATCATATATATATGTAGATATAGATACTACCTCCCCAAGCACATGCCCCTTATTCTTAGTCATCATTTTGTTTCATCAACAATTACGGCCATGACTTTGTTTTTCAATCTTTACGGCTCTTCAACCCACATGGGGTTGGACTCCAACAAGTGCTTGGACAACCGTGATTACTTTAAGGCAGATTTTCGATTCCATTTGGAACACTTTGAGGAACGTTTGTATTGAAATTTGGAATCTTTTGAGGAATTTTTTCAATGGCATTCAGACGCTTTATAACATGATGACCGGTCATTTGGGGAATTTTTTCAATGGTCTCTGGGTCGGAGTGAGAGATCAGCTCTTACAAAATATATGGGAAACTGTTTTTTGGTTAGTACTTCACTTAGGGTCCATTAGTGGACTTTGGCTTACCCTTTGTTACAGGGAAAGAAACAATCTTCCTCTTGGCTTTATTCCAGACATTAGATTGGGGAAAATAACTAGAAAAGAGCAGCCACGACTTTACTTCGGGATATATTGTTTTCAAATTGTTTTGCCGTTTTTGTACTTTTCATTACCATTCCTTATAGGATTTTATGCCTTGATTAAGTACTTGGTGACTAATTCTGGCTGGATGAATCTTAATCAATTTCGTAAACTTGCATTATCAATTGCTACTTTTTTGCTGTGTTTTGCGTCGTCATATTTCGGGAGTATTATAAAGAGAGGGAGTGATCTCCTGCTATTTTTGGGATCAATGGGGACACTTTTTGGGGTGCTCATGATTTTCCGTACGATTAGGCGGGAGTACGGCGTGGCGGATTTCGTACTGGGCCTAACAATGAGTGGCATATACTCATTCAATCGGCGACCATGGGTCATAGCGTTGCTGGTATTTTGTTTCGCAGTATGAAAATTTTGGAAAAAAAATATCAAAACTCAACCTGGCTCTTGATACCACTTGTTAGGATCGGAAAACTCTTCTATTCATAACAAGAATAAAATTACAGGAGGAGTCAAGCTCACTCGACTACAAAAAACCGAACCTATTACTCTAAAACTCTCACTTAATGTTTTTCTCTATTTTCTTTTCTACATCTTCATATATAACAACATCACATATATATGACATATTTACCCCTCATTTATATATACACCTAAGAAAAACTATTGCCACATAAATACCTGCAAAGTACAATCATTCAAACACAATGAACAGCTTTATTCTCAACCTGAGGAATTGAAATTGCTTCTTCAAATCTACAGCATATTAACAAATCTCAATGAGTAAGAGTCTACAAGCAAAAGCTCTCATACAAAAATGTACAAAAATGAGTACTTCAAAATAGTACTAATATTAGGTCTCGTACTGGCCTTTGTCATCAGTGGTGGCCTTTGTCATCAGTGGTGGCCTTTGTCATCAGTGGTGGTCTCTGAGTCTATAGTATTTTAATACTGCGAAACAAAATACCAGCAATGCTATGACCCATGGTCGCCGATTGAATGAGTATATGCCACTCATTGTTAGGCCCAGTACGAAATCCGCCACGCCGTACTCCCGCCTAATCGTACGGAAAATCATGAGCACCCCAAAAAGTGTCCCCATTGATCCCAAAAATAGCAGGAGATCACTCCCTCTCTTTATAATACTCCCGAAATATGCCGACGCAAAACACAGCAAAAAAGTAGCAATTGATAATGCAAGTTTACGAAATTGATTAAGATTCATCCAGCCAGAATTAGTCACCAAGTACTTAATCAAGGCATAAAATCCTATAAGGAATGGTAATGAAAAGTACAAAAACGGCAAAACAATTTGAAAACAATATATCCCGAAGTAAAGTCGTGGCTGCTCTTTTCTAGTTATTTTCCCCAATCTAATGTCTGGAATAAAGCCAAGAGGAAGGTTGTTTCTTTCCCTGTAACAAAGGGTAAGCCAAAGTCCACTAATGGACCCTAAGTGAAGTACTAACCAAAAAACAGTTTCTCATATATTTTGTAAGAGCTGATCTCTCACTCCGACCCAGAGACCATTGAAAAAATTCCCCAAATGATCGGTCATCATGTTATAAAGCGTCTGAATGCCATTGAAAAAATTCCCCAAAAGATTCCAAATTTCAATACAAACGTTCCTCAAAGTGTTCCAAATGGAATTGAAAATCTGCCTTAAAGTAATCACGGTTGTCCAAGCACTTGTTGGAGTCCAACCCCATGTGGGTTGAAGAGCCGTAAAGATTGAAAAACAAAGTCATGGCCGTAATTGTTGATGAAACAAAATGGTGACTAAGAATAAGGGGCATGTGCTTGGGGAGGTAGTATCTATATCTACATATATATATATATATGATGTTATATATGAAGATGCAGAAAAGAAAATAGAGAAAAACATTAAGTGAGATTTTGAGAGTAATAGGTTCGGTTTTTTGTAGTCGAGTGAGCTTGACTCCTCCTGTAATTTTATTCTTGTTATGAATAGAAGAGTTTTTCGATCCTAACAAGTTGTATCAAGAGCCAGGTTGAGTTTTGATATTTTTTTTTCAAAAATTTTCATAACTGAAAAAATCGAGGTTTTCAGTTTTGCTCGGAATTGCAATCTGAATATACCGTTGGATTCGTCTCGTCGAGAGGAGAAAATTGGTATTTTTTGACCACCAGAAGCTACTGTACGAGCCGCCTGAAATTTCCAGTGAAGAAGACGACCACGTCAGCTGCCACGTCAGCTGCCACGTCATCGCTGACGTCATCTGCCACGTCACTGCTGACGTCATCTGCCATGTCACCAATCAGTTTATAATTTTTGAAAAATTGCAGTTTGGTCCCTCAATTTGTTGAAAAATTGCAGTTTGGTCCCTCAAGTTTTGAAAAATTGCAGTTTGGTCCCTCAGTTTTTGGAAAATTATAATTTTGACTTATAATTTTTCAAAAATTGTATTTTGACCCCGAATGTATCTACCCTACCATTTTCGACCATTGCGGATTCAACGGTGAGCTCCGTTTGTCAAAATTCGGTTTCGAAAATAAGGTACGAGATATTGTTGAACATTTATTATGGAAAAATCATCATCGGACACCATGATTGCGCTCACTTCCACAAACTACAACATGTGGAAACCTCGCATGGAGGACTTGCTAAATCTGAAAGATTTGGCCGAGCCGCTCGAAAATAAAGGTGATAAACCCGATAAGAAGACGGACGATGAATGGGCAAAAATGAACAGGAAAACAGTTGCACAAATTCGACAGTGGATCGATCATAGTGTGTTTTATCATGTTGCACAAGAGAAGAGTGCGTACACACTATGGTACAAGCTTGAGTCCATGTTTCAGGCAAAAACGGCCCGAAACAAGACATTGTTGATGAGACGATTGGTAAACCACGAGCTACGTGGTGGTACCTCTATATCCGAACACACGAGCCAGTTCCAAGATCTCGTGAACCAGTTGAGTGCATCCGGATGAGTTCTTAAAGATGAGGAACAAGCCATATTGCTCCTGAGCTCTCTACCCGACAGCTGGGAGACCCTTGTTGTCACTCTCAGCAATTCCGCCCCCAACGGCATCGTGACCATGCAAATGGTCTCCGACGCCCTGATGAACGAGGAAGCCCGAAGAAAAGAAGCCGGTTCCGATCAGTCACATGCTCTTGTTTCAAAAAACAATGGGCGAGGAGGAGGCAGAAGCGGTGGTAGAAGTCGAGGCCAAGTTCGAGGTAGATCTCAAGTTCGAGGTAGATCGCAAGAACGGGGTAAGTCCGTCGATACCAATACTTGGTTCGAGGGCTATTGCAACCATTGTGATCGTTATGGTCACAGAAAGAGAGACTGTCGAAAGTTTCTACGGGAACAAGCCGCAGACGAGCCAGAGTTCGGACAAAGAAGACGGTGAAACCATGGTTACTATGTCACCAGACATTGCACTTGTTACATGCGGAGAAGAAGCATGCCTACATGTGGGTACTCATGATATCGAGTGGGTGATTGACACCGCTGCCTCATTTCATGCCACTCCGCACAGGGATCTATTCACGACTTATAGATCCGGAGACCATGGTGCTGTAAAGATGGGAAACACGAGTTTCTCAAGTATTGTTGGCATTGGTGATGTCCACATTAGAACCAGTGTTGGGTGTACACTTGTGTTGAAAGATGTTCGACATGTCCCGATCTGAGATTGAATTTAATCTCAGGAGTAGCTCTGGATCGGCAGGGCTATGAAAATCAATTCAAAGAAGGTACGTGGAAGTTATCGAAAGGTTCTATGGTTATTGCTAGAGGACATATTTGTGGTACTCTTTACAAAACCCATGTAAAGTTGTATTGTCCAAGTATCAATGCTGTCGAAAAAGAAATATCACCAAACTTATGGCACAAGCGATTAGGCCATATGAGCGAGAAGGGATTGACGACACTTGCAAAGAAGGAGGCTATCTCATTTGACAAGGAAGTTCCATTGGATCCTTGCCAGCATTGTCTATTTGGGAAACAACACCGAGTTTCCTTCAGTTCGACAAGAAAGAATCGTTCTGAGTTGCTGAGTCTTGTCCACTCAGATGTTTGTGGTCCCATTGATGAAGAATCTCTGGGCGGAAATAGATACTTTGTGACATTTATTGATGATGCGTCACGGAAAGTATGAACTTATTGTCTCAGCTGGAAGGATCAAGTGTTCGATCGCTTCAAAGTGTTCAATGCCATGGTAGAAAGAGAGACAGGAAAGAAGCTTAAATTCCTAAAATAAGTCACCAATAATTCAATAAAATTCATGGCCTGCGATAAATATAAGCTCGAAATCACACAGTTATGAGCCTTCAAGTCCATCAGGAAAGATACCTTTCTTATATAACATAGAAGCACAACTCATTACATATGCTACTGGTTATATATGAGTTATAAATCATAGAAACAAAAACTTGTAGATCCACCAGCCACATATTCCGTGAACTCGCTCTCATCTTCACAAGACGACTCTATCAGCCTTCCAATATATCAGATTTCCGCATTATCACACAATAACTTAAAACAACCACACTTGTACCAGCTCAATAAGGCACATTAATGTATAAGTCACAACATATGTTAATGGAACTGAAAATTAATCGTAACATGTCCTACATAACTAAACAATAAAAGTGTAACTCAATCTTCTTGGTTCAATCAAGCCTTTCAAGATGAAAAATTCTCTGAGAAATGTTTTTATCCAAACATTGATCATTGGTGTATGCTTCATTCTCCTTTTCATTTCACCAACACATTCCCAAAAAGATTCTACACCGGATCCAATCCTAAAATCGAGCTCAAATACAATTTTACTAAAATTAGATGATCAAAAAAGTTCTAGCTCTACATCCAAAACCAAAATCAAGCTCATACGCAGCGTCGCTAAACCATCGATAGATGCCGAAAAAGACCCCTCATTAGATTCAAAATCAAAATCAAGCTCAAACGCAAAGTCGCCAAATCACCAACAAATGAGCTAAAGAATCCCACACCACATGTAAAATCGAAAGCGAACTCAACTTCTACGTTAGCAAAACCAACATCACAAGACCATAAAGACTCCACGCCAGAACCAGAATCAAAACCAAACTCAAACGCAAAACCACCATATGCCCACAAAAATTACACACTTCAAATCAAAACCAAACTCAAATACATCATCATCAAAACCACAAACAGATGTTCATTTCCAAAGTTTGCAAATATGGTATGTTGAAAAGATAAATGAGAACAGAAATTACATTATCAAGTACTTCCAATTAACTTGATTCACATATTTAGACACTTGACTTCAGGGCCTCAGGCTGAGAGATAAATATTGTTAACTCGTTCAAAACTTCAATACCTTCAGAAGGAGATAATTAATAAAAAAATAAAAATGACAGACTTATTGTCACATCCCACTCATATGATTTAAGGATTTCCAGAAATTCCAAGTGACTGAATCAAAAAGTCCATATCGGATGAATTTCAGAACTCCGTGAAATAGTAGACAGCCAAAACATGCAACCACCACAATTACAATAGCAAAAGATGTAAAATTGGGATATAGTTATCTAATTTTTTAATCTATCATCTCCTCATTATCATATACACAAAACCCATAGCGGAAAGAAAACCCATATAGTGGATTGCTAAATTAAAAAAAAAAAAAAAAAAAGCAGAAGCCAATAGAACAATCCATTATTCTCAATAATGAAAAATTTTTGTGATAGAGTTCCAAGAGACGTTAAGAGATGGAACTCTTATGTAAATTGTGTTTTACAGTATACAAAACGTGAGATACACTCTGATTGCTGAAATTGCTCAAATATAATTCACTAAAGTGCTATATAACAAGCACATAACAAACAGCAAAATGAAGAATTAATTTAGCACCTGTAGACAAACCCTAAAAAAAAGAGCGTCAATCAAATACGTACCAGTCTGATTTGCTCCTATCCAGAAGTCAGGAAAAAAATTTCCTCGCAGATCTGAGACGCTATTTTGCCGAAACCCAATTTCTTTTTCACCTAATCGATTCTTCTTCAAATGAGGTGGGTGGATGTAGACGAAGAGGACGGCTGTCATCTATCCTTTAGCAGTGAAGATGGTTGCTCCAATGTAACGACGTCGTTTAGCAAGGGAACAAAAGAAATGGCGACGATATATTTTTCAGGCAGCAGTCGATAATCGTCTCCGTCACATCCAACCACCACCGATTAAACTCTCAATTCAACTGTGGAACCTGATTTCCAAACACAGAATACAAAACCCTCATTTCTTCAACTGTAGAAATGCGACGCGGCGGCGGCTGTAAAGGGGAAGCCAAAAAGAATATTGGGAGGGAGCAAAGAACGACGGCGTTTTGAGAGGGAGAGAGAAAAAAAAAATAGGCACGGATCCAGTGCATCGCGCAACCGGGGGATGAAGAGCTGCCTACTCTCGCTCTTATATATATGTAGTAATAGTAATAATAACGCTAATGGAATAAATAATGCTAACTTATAATTGTGATAGAAAAATAAATTAAATTATTAGATATATGATTTAAGATGGATTAATAAAAATTCATTTGAGATAATTGCATCATTCTATATTGAATAGTGGTTAAATTAAACTTACATAATCCAATGATTAATACCTACATCTCATCTCAGTCTCATTCAAGACAAAAGTTAGAAAAAGTATGCTTTAGAGATAAAAAGAAAGATTCAAATAATGTATATTAAGATGTAAAATGACCTGCAAATTTCAGTGAAACAAGACTTTTCTTTTTTCACTTGCATGATAACAAAAATCACCCAACAAAATCAACTGCATGGGCATTTTTGCCATTTGACACAGAACTAAATCGAACCTACCGTAAAATAAGCAATATTCGTTACTTCCCCTAACGATCGAACCAAACATAAATATACAAGTAACATCAAAATTTCACACAAGAGCATCATCATGGTTAAAAAGCAAGTAAAATGTACATTTATGAGTAAGATTAAAAAAAATCACCTCACCAGGAATTAAGGCCTAATCTTTACACGGCTTACGCTAAGCTCCACGTTCTTTTGAACCATATCTTGTAATAATCTCTTTGCAGTTTCGACAGCTTTATCCGTTTTATCAACATTTGCAGCAAAGTCATAAACAATCTTTTCCAATTCAATTGAGCTCAATCTGTTCTCTTGGGGAGATTCTCGAAGCAAATCCAGAAGAGCCCGAGCTTTATCCCGAGCAATAGGTGTACCCTCTGCAGTCAAATGTAGAAGGCCCGGTATAGCACCTTCGTTAAGGATAAGGGGCCTGTATTTATCACGAGAGCTTTTGCATAACGACAATAAAGCACTAACTGCATGAGACATGCTAATAGAAGATCCATCTTCTATGGTTTCAACTAAAGCTAAAATCCCGCCTTTTTCGTTTGTAATAGCATTTCTACCTTCCTCGGTGCTGGAGAAAATTTCGAGTAAGAAAGTTGTTTTTTCTGCAAATTTGGAGTATTTTTTGCATTCTTTTAGGAGGTTGATTAAAGGGGGCACTGCCTTAGCATCGAGGACGAGTTTTGGGTCGTGTTCGTGGGTTGAAAGATTGTAGAGAGTTGTGACAGCATCGACCCTGCCTTGAACGCTTCCAGAGCATAGGATTTGGACTAGCAGAGGGGCAGATCCGGAAGTGAGTAAAGTTGGCTTATTGGGTTCAGCAGATGATAATGATAGAATTGCAGCTGCAGCTAATTCTCTTAGATTGGAGTTGTCATATTTGAGGAGTTCCACAAGAGGTGGAACAGCTGAAGCTGTAACTATCCGGATCTTGTTTCTGTTACATACGCAAATTGATAAAAGTGCATATGTCAAATTGATGGAAATGGATATTCAAAGAAATAAACGTAAGAAATGTAATACATAGAACAGACAGTAGGCGTTAAACAAGAGCAGTATTTCACAAATGATCACAAATTAAACCATGCTACATGTGAATTGAATTGTTAGCCTTCAGTTTTTGTAGTACAACACTCACAGCATGACATGGTACCTGATTTTACAGTATAAGCTACATTATCTTTCAAATAAAAAAGGGAAAAGGAATATGATGGGACCCAGTGAGGCACAGCTTAGAACACTATCATTACCTTCAATTTCCTATATTCGTTTAAACATGCATTTGACGAGTTCCAGTATGATATTCTTGAACATCAATCCTAGATGACACTACGAAACATGCAATTTGAGTGAAATTTCAATCTTGAGATCGAAGCATAGGATTTCCAGTACTCAAATTAAAAGAGAAAGAACATGGATTGATTGACCAAAGATTATATTTGCTTGATACAGAAATATCGCCAACTTCCTCAGTGAGGGATTGATTAATTGCAATACTGTTCCACTCCGAGGGCAATGAAATTGCTCAAGTGAAGTTTTCTTAACTGAAGCATAACCAATACTAGTGCAACTATGTGAACAGATAGCTTAAGCACACACTAAAGTATCAAATAAAGAACCAAATTCCTTTCTTTTTAAGTAATGGGCAGAAGATAGGAACAGGCTAAGTTCTAGTCTTCTAGATATCAATGCTCAGTTTTTGTCATGAGACTTGTTAGCTACAGATAAAACTACATATCGATAAATCCTTTTCTGACTACAATAAAATTCAAACAACAAGGCTAATTGTTGAATATTGAAGTAAAACTGGGAAAAAAATAAAGCAATTTGGGGTCGGGGTGGAATTTGTAATCTTATGCTCAAACTGTTTGATTCAACTTGTGTTCTTCCTACTACTATTCCCGCGCCTTATCATCATCCTACACAACAATCCTAACCTAACAACAGGGCAGTGCTATTGATGGTAAGTTTTTTGTTGTTTATTTTGGCATGACTGAGTATTGGTAAATGGTAAGATATTAGATTGATTTTGCAGGACTAAGAAAAGCAGTAGTGATACTCGAGTGGTGGGCAGGCGGGCTTGCAAATTATTCATCTTGCTTTCTACAGGTAACATACATACATACATGCTAGAGCTATTATCTTATCTTGGCCTGGTGATTGATTTTATATAGTAATGATTCTTGATTTGCAGGTCTTACTTACATTGTGAGAGAATGGTGTTGTGTTGTATACTTGTGGGCAGAGAATGGTGGTTGTAAAAAGAATTCAATTCTTGTTTCATATTAAATCATATGTATCTGTATCTCTATGTCTGCATGCATTTTTATTTATTTATTAGTAGTAGAGCAGTCTTGGGTCAGCATCATTCTTGTAATTATATGAAATTCTCTCTTTCTCTTCTCTACTTTTCTCTTTCAACCAACATCATAAGAGCATTTTTCAACATTCTGTTAATTTTTGGTCATAACTCCTTAAAAATTTCTAAATTTACTCGTACTTATCGAAATATTGTATCATATCTAAGTCCGGAAATCTAAATGAAATAAAGACTGATATTTTGACAAACCATTAATAATTTTACGAGCTTAAGACGGGATGTTATTAAGGAGGTTTTTCGCAATAGCCTAAACGAATTAAATCTCAGGCTTTGGGCTTAAGACAAGCACATAGCCCCAGCTTTTGGGTTTTTTTTTTTTCTGAAGAATGTGTTTCAAGAATAATAAGTTGAAATGCTTTTGGATGAGCCTATTTTGCAGAAAATTGTTGGCACCGCTAAAGTGATACATATGATCTACGTTGTAATTGAACAACATAATATTTATTAAATATGAAACATTAATTAGTAATCTATGTTATATGATATTGTACATTTTTGACACACAAATGCCAATTTATCCTTCCCTGCTTGTGTAGTATTACAATCAAAGACATTTTTATAATTTTAAATATAGCGTTTTGGATTTGTTTAAGATTGGAAATAAAATAGAAATGGCTTGTTTTCTGAAATTTAATCTTTCGCCATCAATAAACCAAGTAATTGTACAAATGTCTTAGGTAAGCAATTTGATTTGTATTTACAGCTATACAAGTATACAACGTCCACATGAAACACTACTATTAGGAGGTCCGGCTAATGTGATAATGCAACCCATTCTTCGGCTTTTTCTGATCGCCTTTAGATACGTATTATTAGAGGTGGCAAATGGGTGGATCGGATCGGATTTGGGTTGGGTCGAATTGGGTTTGTAAAAAAGATAAGTTGGAACCAACAAGAAACCAAAATGTATTTTCAATATGAATTGGGTCCTTATTGGTTTTGATTGGTTCCAAATGGTTCTTATACAAAAAGAACCATTATAGAACCATAATAGACCCAATTAGTAAGTTGGTGACTTATGGATCCAACATAATGCAAATATTTATATACTAATCACTAATCTTTTTTTTTTTGTTCAACTAATCCAATATAATGCAAACAAATTTTTTTTTCTTGTTCACTAACTAACTTATTACATTATATTTTTATAATTTTCTTATAAAAATTTCAATCATATTATACAAATGTAATAATTTATATGTAAAATATATTATTAACTAATGTATTTTAATTTATAACGAAAAAATTAATGTAGAGAAATTAAGGATATAATTTTTTTTTTGGTTACAAAAATTAAAAATATAATATTTTTTTTCGGTTACAGAAATTAAAGATATATTAATTGATACTAAGTTATAATACTATTTGAAAGTTAGTCGGTTCAGAATAGAGGTGTAAACGAGCCGAGCTTGACATTTTTTTCGAACTCGTCGAGCCCAAAATTTTCGAGCTCGGGTTCGAGCTCGTGAGCATGGATTCGAGCCGAGCCCAAGCTCGCGAACTCGAGCCGAGCCCAAAAGTTTCGAGCTCGGACTCGAGCTCGTGAGCATGGGTTCGAGCTCGAGCAGAGCCCAAGCTCACGAGCTTGAGCTCGAACTCGAGCCGAGCCCAAAATTTTCGAGCTCGGACTCGAGCTCGCGAGCATGGGTTCAAGCTCGAGCCTATCCCAAGCTCGCGAGCTCGAGTCCGTACTCCAGCCGAGCCAAATATTTTTATTTATTTTTAATTATTTAATACATATTTATTAATATAATAATAAAAATATAATATATATTAAAAAATAAAAAAGCTCAAATGACTAAAAATAATATAAAATAATTTTTTGATCTTAATATAAAAATTTATTTAAAGTATAAGTTCAAATGACTAAAATAAGTATGGGTTTAGTTCTTAAGCAATCACATATTCTCTACAAGTGAAATTTTAAATAAAGAAAATCAATTGGGTCTAAGAAAGAAAAAATGGAGAAGTATTTCTCTCTTTTTTAATTGGATCCATTTAGGAACCAAAATAAGCCCATTATTGGAACCAATTTGGACCCAATCAAAAACCATAAGAAACCAAAGTCTTGAAAATTCAATAATTACAAAACCAATTGGAACCATAATTCTTTTTTTTAAAATCCATCCAAACCCAAAACTAATTGGGTCGGGTTGGACCCACGGTTTCGGAACCAATTTGCCACCCCTACGTATTATATACAAATAAAAAGAATGAGATCCTGGAAAACAGAGAACAAATAACTGCATCATATGAAATGAATCCTAAGCATCAACCAACAGTTTAAAGTTTGAGTGTATGCTATTATATTGCATTTTTGGATCCTTAAATATTTGTGAATCATGTTTTATTAAAAAGATGCTTATAAAATTCTTATCTCTAAATTTGTGTTATTATCATGACTTGAAGAAGGTCAACAAAGTTAACAAATGTGTGATACAGTTTATGGGACATTTACCTTGCAAATGTTAAAAACTTTCCGAATTCATGATCCTCATTATGCTCAAAAGATTTGAGCTCACAACAAAATAGAAAATCAGTTGAAATCCCAATTAACATATCAGATCAATGGGAAAGATGCTAGAGCAGGTAAATGAAAGCACATATGCAGTCACCATATCAAGATAGTAAATGACAGTTTTCTATGTAAATTTGGGAGCAATTAGGGGGAAAATACAATCAATTGGATGTTGAATAAACAAATTAAGAAAAAAAAAGAAAAAAAAGTAGGATTCATGGCCTAAGGTCAGGGTTCAGGATAAAAAATTCTGAAAAAACACCAAATAGAGAAAGATATGAAATTGAACTATGAAACACGACGAAAAGCATGTAACAGTATCATTCATCTATAATTCTAATTTAGAAGTAGTAGAAGAAGAAGAGTTAATGTGAAAGGTTACCTTAAAAGGATGCTCGAATTTACGACTCCATAAAATTGTAACCTTTTTGCCCACGAGGATAGCGGTAAAAAAATATCTTTGTGTTCCAAAGTTGATTTTAAATGGGTCTCAAGTTGATTTTAGATTAGATTGTTATTATTTTATCCATAATAATAAATAATTTGTCAGTAAATTCAAATTATAAGTAATATTATGATTTTGTATTCTACCTTATTGGTAATGTATTCGGTTGAAATGAGCAACGGTGAATAAATATATTTCTAATTGTAGGTAATAAATTACTTATAAAAAAAAAATATATATATATATATATATGTATATCATATTTTAATAAGTTTATTCAAATATTGTAAGATGAAGTTTGATGTCAAAAAGTAAATGCTAATAATATTTTTTTACATGATCTCAATTCATGTTTCATAGAATTTTTTGTTAATATGTTTATACTTTATAGTTATACGCAGTAAAATTCTTAATTTTCATCTACAAACTGTAAAACATAAAAATCTAAAGTAACATGATAAAGGACATATAACATAGATCAGAAATGAATGCAATCACTTGAATTCCTGTCTCGGACTAGTACCGTCCCTGGCGGCAGCAGTGGTGGTGGTAGGGCTGAGCCACCCGTTTGCCGTCAGCATGTACTCCTCCAAATCAGTGTACCTCAGATATGGACTGCTCTCTAATGGAAATTGCTGCTGCATTATTTGCATATTTGCTAATACAATATATTGTTCCAATGCAGTCGTAGTAGTTAGGCTGTTTTAGGCCTGGCATTGGGCGGGCCGGACCCAGACCCAGACCCAGACCCAAAACTTTGGGTCTAGACCTAGACCCAGACCCAATGGGTCTCATGTTTTGGGTCTGGGTCTGGACCCAATGTTTTGGGTCTAGACCTAGACCCAATATTTTTATTTTTTTTAATCTAAAATATTTTATAATTTTAAAAATAATAAAAAATTATTAAGCATCTACATTAAATTTTTACAATTTTTTTTTTTACAATTGTGCTCATGAGACGGAAATTTTTACAATTTTTTTTTAAATTTTGAAATAACAATAATAATGATAAAACTCAATTATACAATTGTTTTTTATTTGAAATGAGTTTGTACTAAAAGTTTAGAGACAAACATTTCTCAACTTGTAAAAGTCATCATTTGATGTGTATATGTATACAATATAATCTGAGTGCTTTTATTTATCTAAAATAATGTTTTTGGATTAATTAAGAATGAGAATTATTAATGTGATAGTTCTTACTAATTATTTGATGTCGAATATATATTCTTAGTACGTACGTAAACTATTTGGTTGCTCTATTCTTCAATTTGAATATATATATATATAATTAAGATGTATGTATTCTCAAGACAAATAACCGATATCTGAGAGAATATGGATAAGTTAATTATAATTTTTTATTATTTTACAAAATTATAAAGCATTTTTAGATAAAAAAATATATTGGGTCTAGGTCTAGACCCAAAACATTGGGTCCAGACCCAGACTCAAAACATGAGACCCATTGGGTCTGGGTCCAGATCTAGACCCAAAGTTTTGGGTCCGAGTCTGGACCCAGACCCAAAGTTTTGGGTCCGGGTCTGGGTCCGGCCCGCCCAATGCCAGCCCTAGGCTGTTTCATTACTAAAACTTAGATGTCGTCAAGTATTTAGTTGGATGTTTACGAGGACCCAATACTATTTAGTCAAAGAGCTTTGACTTCAACTTAATAGTACATCGTCATCAATTTTTCTAAAAAAAATCCCATCTTGGTGTAACTACCAATAAAAACTGCAGTTATAATGTCTTTTGGTAGCTTAGAGTTAAAGCGAACATCATTTGCAAATACAGCACGAGAGATTTCAAAATACAAATACTTATTATGTCCCATTTATCAGGAGTCTGGCAGCAATATTGTCTCGTAAGCAACACTTGTTGTCAAAAGTGAAGTCCCACTCCCACTCATGGTATAAGAAATCTTTGTTGAAAAGCTTGTAAAAGTAGAAAACCATGTTCATTGTACAACTTTAGTGATTGTAAAGAAGAAAAGCCCTTGCCTTGTTGGAAGAATTTTGTGGGTTTGGGTTGTTACATAAGCTATAGTACATTGTTTCATGGACTGTTAAAATGGGGTAAAATGAAAGCAGCTTTGGGGGGGGTTTATAGAGAAATGGTTGAAATTGGTTTTCGAGTTGATGAGAGGATGATGAACACATTGTTTAAGAGGTTTATGCAGGCGTTCAAGGAAAGATAAAGAGATGCTGAAAGATGTGTACAGTGTGTTTGAAGAAATGAGGAATGGGAATTATACAATCGACTCTTGTGCATATGATCTAGTGATTGAAGCTTTTTGCAATGGAAAGGGTATTTACAATTTTCAATGAGATGATTAGAATTGGATATTCTCCAAAGACATTCACCTTCACTGGTGTCATTCATGCACTTTGTATTGTTGGAGAAATTGACAGTGCACTGACTGTTTTGATGCTGATGCACAAAGACAGGAAGCAGGGCAGAATTCCTTTCAGGTTGTTAGATGCTTGTAGTGTTTATGGAGTGGCATTAAAAAGAGGGGTCGTCCTGAAGAAGAAACCTATCAGATACTTAGTTGAATAAAGATATCAAAGTAGTTATGCACGGCTCATATACTGCCCAGTTCTAGTATCTACCATAATTTCCTGGCCAATGTCTATGAACAACGGGACGTTAACCACAGCACCAGTATCAAGAGTAGCTGGTTTAGATCCACCTGTTTTACTAATAGTACCTTGAGCTAACTCGTTAGTCGTTACTGACTACCAATAAATACATAACAACGCCAAAGTGGCAATATCTGAACAGCACTTTTGAGACTCGCTCATTCCCAGAAAAAAAAACACTATTTACAAAAACATCAACCCCAAACAATTCCTACCCAATCACGCAAAGCTATTTTTACTTCTATATACTATGTAAGATCACATTCCATATAGTTGAGAAAATTAAAAAAGAAATGCTGACTATTGGCTCTAAAACCCTTCAACACTAGATCGACGAAAATTAGAGGAGGATGATGATCTCCAGCTTCCCTGTAGATCCAGTTCATCCAATGAGAGCGTAGATGAACATGACTTAGGAGGTAGAGCCAAAGGCAGAGCAGGCAGCATTGTTGGAGAAACAGATGGCCATTTAGGCTAGGCGATCTCGACATAACTGATCCTGGTTCTTGCAGAGGAAACCAGGAGGTATACTTCATGTCTTGTATGGTGCTCCACAATGGTTCTCATAGTGGGCCTCTCAGATGGATCTACTTGGAGACACCGTTGAGCTATATCAGCCACTGTACGAGCTGCTTTGGCTGGAAAACGACCCTTAAGCTGAGGATCCATGATTAAGGATAGTCTACAGTCGTCAGCAAGGAAAGATCGACTCCACTTTACTAGATTTCTTTCTTCCTTTGGATGCCGGCTGTCGAGATTTTTTCTGCCTGTTAGCAATTCAACAAGTATGATTCCAAAACTCCAAACATTGCTCTTGGGGGTTAGCAACCCCTTCTCCAGTGTCTCCACTGAAAGATTTGCAACGGCCTGAATAGATAATAAGATGACAATGAGTTTTGAATTGTGAGTCATGACAACAACACATGTTATACAGTAACTTAATAAAGCACTTACAACAGAGCTGCTGGAGATGTCAGTCTCTGGAATGTGGCTAATGCAACCAAATCCAGAAAGTTTTGCACTAAAATCCTTGTCAATCTGTATATTCGCAGTTGAAAATTCATGAAACATTGCCTGCAAAAAACATCATTAAGGCACATCCCAGCAATGCCAGATGATGATATCAACAAGAAACTTAACCTTAATTTATATCACAAGCAATAAACTATATGGTTCACTGTAACGGTTTGGATAACTTTGAATACCTGAAAGGGTCCTTCTTCATGCAAGAAAGTTAGATCTTGTGCAGCACATGAAGCAACTTTCATTCTACTATTCCAGTCAATGTCCGATCTTCCAAATAGAAGCCTATCTAAACTCCCATAAAATAGCCTCTCATATACCAACATCCTCCCTTCACGTGCATGAAAGCCAATCAGTTTACAGAGGTATGAATGTTGCAAAGACGCGAGTGAATTATATTCTTTTGTGAACCCAAAACGACTCTGGGGTTCTTCTAGTGTTCCTCACATTCAATAGACTTCAATGCATCTTGTTCTGCAGCATCAAGACTTGATGGGGCAGACAATGCTCGTATCCTACTACTGCTTGATTTGTTATTGGATTGAACAGATCTTACTCTGTTTCTAAAGCTTGGCGGTGCAGACTGCAAATTGCGTGTATGCGTTGGGGGTTCGGGTAACTTTGTTGGTGAGTGTGTATATTCCGTTGTTTTTAGGCGAAATTCAGCTAAAACTGGCACCAGCTTGAGACAAAGTTTGGATCTTTATGGATTTTCAGTGATTACAAAAACACCCAGATATTGAAATTTGCTAGAGACAAGTCAAATTAATACGAACGAGGAAAGGATTTTTGGGAAAGAGGTTGTTAACAATTAATTAAAGGAAAATAGTACTTAACTTAACTATATATGAACAGCATTGGTCAAACCAATTAATTGCCCCGACACTTTTGACCTCATCTTGGCAATAAATAAATTATATTCCAATTTACCTGTATACCCTTACACTTGAATGTTAGTTATTTGATCAAATATAATTTTACGAACAATTGCCGTGTACATGTTTATCAATTATCACTTTTAATGCCGACTTTCTATCATAACAATTGTTAAGTTTTCAAAAAATATAATATATTGTGAGCTCATGTTATAATATTAAAGGTTTATATATTTTAACTATTCAACTCTTTCATATTGTCTAATAAAAGAGAAATATAATATGTAGTTTGTATCAAAAATAGGGGCGAAAGTGATGGTCTTAAATGTAATATTGCATAGGAAAATTCATCAAAAGACTATATCTTTCACGTCGTTTTTTAATGTCAATACTCAAACAAGTATTAATTGTAAATGGAAATTTCTAATTTTGACTAGAATCATGTGTTACTTTTATATTGGATATAGTCTTTTTTTTTTTTTTAGCCTGCAAACCACACAAGAGAGGTAAACCAGCCTAGGTTGCCCTTACCAACTCTACCAGGGGTTGCCCCTATATTGGATATGAAATTAATTGAGAGGTAAACCAACTAATGAAGGAAATTGAGATCTCTAATATTATAAAAGAACACATTGTCAAACCAATGATAGTGTGTTGCTATTAATAATTAATAATACTTAAAAAAGTCCCATTTATAGAGAAACGTTACACCCAAAGAGAAATCACATCCGAAATTACCTTGTTATAATATTATACTTTGTTCCTATTTGACATATATTTTTATATTATAATTTGTTCCTTTTTATATTCCTATTCATATATTTTGATGCACTAGTAAGAAACACGCGCGTTGCACGTGAATTGTATGATTTCGTTTAAATAATTCATATAAATAAATATTGTGCTTATTTGAGAATGTTTTATATCTAAAATCTCCAATAACAACTTAACTATATGACTAAGTCATTAATAAACTACAATTATTTAAAAGATTAAATTTTGGTGAAAAAAGTTTAATCAACATCAAAAGAAATAAAATTAATATAACTAAACAAATTCTTATCTTGTTTCATGAATATCTTGTCATATTTGTATATGTGTATCATAATTGAGAAACCTTCGTTCATCTAGCTCACTCATAAGTACTTTGTACCCAATCAATTCAAACTACACAATTCCAAAAGTTAGTTGTATGGTTTCACTTTGACATTTTATTAGCCCCACATGTGAGGGTCATGTTGAATTTTTTTCATAAAATTTTTGAACCCATTCGCATACACCTACCTCTAACTTACAAGCAAATGAGGAAATCAATCCCAGACTCGTTTACAAGTTTTATCGTTTATATAATTTCTACCAAATTATTTTATGTTTATATCAAATATTATCAAACTTAGTATGTTAAAATTTTTAATTTTGAAGATAGTCATATTTTATTAAATATTAAAGATAATGACTTTCAGTTAAATGAATATATTCTGTGTTATATCAAAAATAAAAATATATTAAAGATAAAAAGATATTGAATATAACAATAGGCTAGAGAAGGATTAATTTGCATAACTATTTCTCTTATTCTGCATAGTTACCTTGCAGTTCACTTATTCCGGACAGATAACCATATCTTATAATAAAATATTACATTGTAAATTTTACATTGACTCCTTATAAACTAATTGTCGTTAGTCAATCATCACAAAAATATACAAAAACTCTAATTTATAAATAAATATTTTTTTTAAAGAAAGTAAATCAAACTGAATACTATCTTATAACCTTATATAAATTTATTTTCTACTAACTAATGTCAGCTTATTAATTGGTGTCATATTGTTTTGGCAACTTGCTAGTTTAATTGTCTGACATATTATTCTGGACCAAACAAAAAAAAGTATTTTAATTTGTATAAATTGATATTTTTATTTTGTAATAAAAGTTAATTCCATATTTTAATTATATTTTTGAAAATTATTTTCCAGTGTATCTAAAGGAAAATAAAAATAAATTTTATAAAACAACTTAGTCGAACCAAAATATTCGGCATCAAGTATGTTATTTTGGCACATCATTATATTCTCACAACTTAGTTAAATTCATTCTAAATTATCACAAATTGGTACAAATTTGAATTTTCCCTTAGTTACCAAGATATTATCAAGTTTCTTATGAAAGCATATATTAGGGGTTGAAAGTTACAGTAACATACACTTAAATTTACATTCACCCACTTAGAAATTCTTTGGTCAAAGAAAATTGAGAGACAAAATTGAAAATCTGAAAACAAATGGAGTGTAATCTATACTATTATAAGAGGGATTGTTTCTAATTAAATCTAGAATAGAACAATTATACATGATTTTATTTTTAATTTTTCTCATGCATTTACAGTTAGAAATCCAAATATATCCATTTTAATTTATCTTTTCCATTCGACAAATTTAATATTTTAGCGATAAATTGTAAGTAAGTGAAATAAAATATCATAAATGAACAACTGTGAAAATGATCAATAAGAAAATTTTATATCTCACTCATAAAACGTGTATTTAAAACAATTGTTATCAAAACAAACAATTTATGTAATGTGTAATAATTAGATTATTATAACTTAATTATATTTTTAGTCCAAAGTAAGAATTTTGTGTATTTTTCATATATACTTTTATAATGGAATACATATATAGTTTTTACAGTACAAGTATTTTATTTGTAATACATATTTTTTATATAAATTAAAATTTTATTTCTGTGTAACTTAGATTATTGTTGTTTATCTATATTTATAATCGGAGTTATATTTTTAGCTTGGAAGAATATTGTGAACTCATTGATTTATAAAATAGTAAAATTTCAAAAACACTTATAAGTCAAAAAAGTAAAATGTTGACAACATGCTCTTGTTGCCTAGATAATAATTATTCAACAAATTAGGGTCACTTCAAGTAAGAGTCATTCACAAATCTTTATCTATTTTTGTTCTCATGTTGAATTATGTATTTTTTGGTAAATGCTTCATAATTTTTATGGCCCATTGTGACCGGGACTAATACCAATAGTTCAAATATGTAAAATAATAATTCTAGAGTCTTATTTTTTTTTCTCTCTTTTTACTAATATGTAAAGTCCTAATGTTATTATAAACTTTGTAAATATATAATTTATTATTATAATTATTTAATGTGCAACTATTTTGACATTAGGACCCCTTGATAAGAAGTACAACTATATTAAAACTCTATAAAATTAATATATTATGATATATCTACTTATATTAGTCCTCTAACCATAGCTATAATATAATAATATATTATAAAAGTCACATAAGACGTGTCAAAAGCATTGTCTTTTGTCAGAAAATTTAAATATTATTAGTTTAGAGCTTTATAGTGAGGTAAAGTAAGCGAGAAGAATGTATTGGTTTTGTAAATTGCTTTATTTATATAGGAGAAATCCCCTAAAAGAGGGAGTAGAGAGACTACACTATTATTGATTTTCTGTAATTTCAGTATTTCACCACTGGTAGTCGGGATAGAGTGATCCTTATAATTTATAGATTGGGTAAAATTTTATCATCGCATATCATAAATATTTACGGTTTTTAGGATAATATTTTCTGTTAAACCTTAATTTGGAAAGATATGCTTGGGGAGGAATATATATATATATATATATAATAATGTGTATATACAATATTATGTTTCGTTTTATATATCTAATGCCATGTTTTTTCATATCTAAAGTACAAAAGATGATACATGACATGAATTTTAGAAGAAATATACTCCTATGACTTTAGAAAAAATAGAAGAGAAAAAAAAGAGACCATATGATTATCCTATTGTTTAGCCATAATGAAGAGGTGAAAACCATTGATGGTTCACAAATAACTTTATGAGAAAAAAGAAAAACTCAAAAAAGTGAAACTTTTATTCCATAAAAAATAAATAAAAATAATATATAAATAAAGCATGTATTTATATAAGATTTTCTTTGATTACATTATTATCTAAGTTTATATTTTTGCATTAACTTATTTTTTGAAATACCAGCCTTTCATGCCATTAATATTTAATTTTAAAAATACTTATGATTTATTATTAATAATTTATTTAAGCTTACAGTCATGTCAAATTGTTTCTATATAGTTCAACTAATTATATATATTTATGTAAAGTCATAGTTTGATTTTAATAAAAGACTAAAAAAGGAAAATATAATTAATATTGAGATAAAATTAAACATAATTAAAAGATAAAATAAAGAAAAAAAATCTAGAAAGCGTCTAGTGAAAATCATTATAACAACGTTTTTTTGCATTTGGTCTCTGAAATTTGGTAGTGTTTCTTGTTATTATTAATCCAATTTCCATAAAACACTAACCCCATGCGTTTGGCTATCCACAACCACAATAATTAGGGAGCTAATTTTTTATGTTGCTAACATAGTCTTTGTTAAAACTCATAATTATAGCATTTATATATACATAAAAGAAATTTGAATAGATAGATCGAATAAATATATCTATTTATTTAACTAAAATAAAATTTATGAACATTGGCAATTGGGCCTCAACTGATCAATATTGGGTTGAAGAGTGAGTGGGCTGCCACAAACACTTTGGAAAACAAAAAAAACACCGTGAAGGTAGCAAAAGCCATAATGAAGTTGGAATTAAATTGTGGTATTGTGCAATTATTAAATACTATTTTTTTGGTGAATGGTCTCTTGTATCTTCTTTAGTACCGTGTGTATGAGGATAATAATTTTCTAAGTGTTATTTTCTTTTATTAAAATATAAAAATATTCTTAGAGTCCTAATGTTCTTGGTTTCTTTTGTGTTAATATTTATAGAGTCCTAATATTATTATACACTTTATAGATATATACAATTTTTATTATTATTTATTAAATGACTATTTTGTCATTAAAAAGTTACTTATGTAAGGGTATATTAAGTAAATCAAAAATTCAAAGAAAACTCTTATACTTTTATAATTGAAATAGAAATAGAAAGATAGATGAATAGAGATATATATATATACACACACACGAACAAGACAAAAAAAAAAAACATACTATTACTACCTACAAGAGTGTGTGTGCGTGTGTGTCAAGAATTCAGAGTTGAGAAAATCATCAGATGGATTCAGATTTCGGAATAGTAAGGGAGCTTTCTGATCTGCAAAAGCTTCGATCCCAGTACCAACCTCTTCTCCCCCCCTGCCTTCAGGTCTTTTTTTTCTCTCTTCATTTTAGCTGCATTTCATTGTTCGGATTTATGTATTGCTTTTGTTTGCTCAATTCGAACAAATCTAGCATTTTACCGTGACTGTGTCAGTTTTTGCTTTGTTTTCGTGCATGCTCATGCCCAGGAAAATAGATCTGATGTGTTGGGTCGATTGTATTTTCGTTTTTTCTTTTGTTCTTGTCTTGTGATGCAATGGAATGTGCGTTCCTGCTTTTATCGAGTATTATACTTTGGAGTTTTAGTGATCCCTGAATTTTCAGATTCCAATCGTTTCGTTTACGCTTCATTCAAATTTGAATACATTTGGCGAAGGAGATGCGGCGTCTTTTGTTTATGGCTTTTGAGCATGTACTGTTTTTGGTAAATCACAAAATGCAATACTAACTTTGTAGCCTCCGTATAAAATTATTATATTATATATAGAGAGGACCAAAGTTAAAGATGTACCAAGACTGTAGATATCTGTTAATTTGTCGCATAAGAGAATGAAGATTGAAATCGGAGTCATCAATTATGTTAAAGTGAATAACAATCTGAATTTTCAATTTTATTCAGTCTAATCTAGACCTCTAGTCGATCATCTATGACAATTCTGTTTACATATTCTGAGTTAGAAATCGAATTTAACCATTCGGTTCATTATAAATTTCTTTTTAAAGGTTAATACCGTGATTGTAGACCATGTCCTAATTGCTTCAACTTCATTTTTAACTTCTGTCAATCTATGTGATTTGGACAGGGAACTACGGTGCGTGTGGAGCTTGGTGATGCAACCACAGCTTCTGACCCCTCGGGCGCTCACACCATAAGTAGGTCTTTTCCTCACACTTATGGTCAGCCTATAGCTCATTTCTTGAGGGAAACTGCCAAGGTTCCCGATGCTCAAATAATTACTGAGCATCCTGCAATGAGGTATATATTCTGCTTGTCATGCAGCTCTACTTGATCAGCATATGTAATTGTGATATCAAAGTTTTGCAAAGAAGCTTCCCCTGTCAACTTTATGCTTAAGAGATTTATGTCTTTCTCCACAAATTTAAAGCACACACATGCTCACTTTTCTTTATTTCTTCCCAGGGTGGGAGTTGTTTTTTGTGGTAGACAATCACCTGGAGGACATAATGTTATTTGGGGACTTCTTGATGCATTAAAAATTCACAACCTCAAAAGTACTTTGCTTGGATTTCTGGGTGAGGAGTCTAATCTCTTTCCTTAGATTTATGATGTTATCCTTTAAATCATTTAGGGTGTGGAGTTCTGTGCCTGATGTGGTTGCCACCAAATTTCCTTATCTACAATTTATTGGGTTGTTGTGGAAGTTTGTGCTTTTCTTGTTATACAGTACTCTTGTCAGTCGGCCGGGTAGTTTTCTGCGCTTACTTACTGTTTCTTGATATCAGATTTGTTAATCTCTGATGGATCCTTTCATGGCATGCCCTTACTTCTAGGGATGGATAACCTCAAATTCATTTTTGTCTTACCAGGTGGTTCTGAAGGTTTATTTGCCCAAAAAACTTTAGAGGTTACGGATGACGTTCTTGCAACCTACAAAAACCAAGGTACATTCAGGTTAAAGAAAGAATTATCTCGATAACAAAGTTTATCTTCAATGTTCACTTATCATTGTTGAGTTTTATAATATGAAGGTGGTTATGATTTGCTGGGACGAACAAAAGATCAAATTAGAACAACTGAGCAAGTCAATGCAGCACTTAATGCGTGCACAGCTTTGAAATTGGATGCTCTGGTTATTATTGGAGGTAACAAAGTTGTCTTTAATGTTAATTAGGGGTGGCAAATGGGTGGATCGGATCGGATTTGGGTTGGGTCCAATTGGGTTTGTAAAAAAAATAAGTTGGAATCAACAAGAAACCAAAATGTCTTTTCAATATGAATTGGGTCCTTATTGGTTTTGATTGGTTCCAAATGGTTCTTATACAAAGATCCATTTAGGAACCATAAAGGATCCAAAATAGGAAGTTGGTGACTTATGGATCCAACACAATGCAAACATTTGTATACTAATCACTAATCTTTTTTTCTTGTTCACCAACTAATCCAATATAATGCAAATAATTTTTTTTTTCTTGTTCACTAACTAACTTATTACATTATATTTTTATAATTTTCTTATAAAAATTCCAATCATATTATACAAATGTAATAATTTATATGTAAAATATATTATTAACTAATGTATTTTAATTTATAACGAAAAAATTAATGTAGAGAAATTAAGGATATAATTTTTTTTTCGGTTACAAAAATTTAAAATATAAATTTTTTTTTCGGTTACAGAAATTAAAGATATATTAATTGATACTAAGTTATAATTTATGTTACTATTTGAAAGTTAGTCGGTTCAGAATAGAGATGTAAACGAGTCGAACTTGACATTTTTTTCGAACTCGTTGAGCCCAAAGTTTTCGAGCTCGGGTTCGAGCTCGTGAGCATGGATTCGAGTCGAGCCCAAGCTCGCGAGCTCGAGCCCTAACTCGAGCCGAGCCCAAAATTTTCGAGCTCGGACTCGAGCTCGCGAGCATGGGTTCGAGCTCGAGCCGAGCCCAAGCTCGCGAGCATGGGTTCAAGCTCGAGCCGAGCCCAAGCTCGCGAGCTCGAGTCCGTACTCGAGCCGAGCCAAATATTTTTATTTATTTTGAATTATTTAATATATATTTATTAATTATTATATTAATAAAAATATAATATATATTAAAAAATAAAAAAGCTCAAATGACTAAAAATAATATAAAATAATTTTTTGATCTTATTATAAAAATTTATTTAAACTATAAGTTCAAATGACTAAAACAAGTATGGGTTTAGTTCTTAAGCAATCACATATTCTCTACAAGTGAAATTTTAAATAAAGAAAACCAATTGGGTCTAAGAAAAAAAAAATGGAGAATTATTTCTCTCTTTTTTAATTGGATCCATTTGGGAACCAAAATAGGCCCATTATTGGAACCAATTTGGACCCAATCAAAAACCATAAGAAACCAAAGTCTTGAAAATTCAATAAATACAAAACCAATTGGAACCGTAATTCTTTTTTTTAAGATCCATCCAAACCCAAAACTAATTGGGTCGGGTTGGACCCACGGTTCCGGAACCAATTTGCCACCCCTAATGTTAATGATATCTGGGTCATATAGTTTCAGTTTCTTGACATGCCCTATGATTTGCTTGTGAAGGTGTGACATCAAACACAGATGCTGCCCAGCTTGCAGAAACTTTTGCAGAAAAAAAGTGCCCCACAAAGGTTTGACTCAGAATACTTTGTATTTGATCACTTGTATTGCTTTATATTCCGTATTACCTTGTAGCTTGTTGCTGCATCTCATTCTTTTAGGTTATCTTTGTTGATGATATTTATCATTATCATGATATTCAAGTACTTCACCTCTTGGAACCTATAATAGTTCTTTTGCTTTCATATATATATTATCGAATCTTATTAATGATTGCTTGACGAAGTGTCTGATAAAATTTTGTGCAGGTGGTTGGTATTCCTGTTACTTTAAATGGAGATCTTAAGAATCAATTTGTTGAGGCAAATGTGGGCTTTGACACAATATGTAAGGTAAAAAGCTTCTTCCAGTATTTATTATAGGGAAAATTACAAATACCTCCCCTAACTAATGTCGTAATTCCAGAAAACACCCAAAAACGACCATAATTACAAATACCTCCCCTATTTTGTATTTTGC
Source organism: Verbascum thapsus (assembly GCA_963669365.1). Classification (NCBI taxonomy): domain Eukaryota; kingdom Viridiplantae; phylum Streptophyta; class Magnoliopsida; order Lamiales; family Scrophulariaceae; genus Verbascum; species Verbascum thapsus. Next base: position 17,177,239 of record OY770111.1, read on the forward strand.
CTCCCCTGCCCGTTTTTTCGGTCAGTTTTTTGCTGACGTCAGCGAAAATTTTTTGTGGTTTTCCTATTTTACCCCTATGTCATCAATTGGTGACGTCATCCAATATCATATATTTTTTGACGAAAATACCCTCAGGGGTGTAAATGTAATATTGTTTTCTTTATAATGGTTGAATTTAATTATTAATATACATTTAGGGCCCGAAACATTAAAATATTATACGCCTGTGCCACACTATAAACAGATAGATATAATAATCTTATCCTGATAAATATTTGCTAATAAAATATGCAAATGATTATGCTAGCTAAGCTCATCAAACTATGAAATATTCTTCTTTTTCTTTTCTTTATGAATAATTTTAGTAAAACCTAATGTAACTATGTAAGTAATTAATATTTATATATATATATAATTTCATTATAGATCAATTTCAATATATTTATACATCTTACTGTTTTGTGCACATTATTTCCACATTGATGGATATTAAGTTATTAGTATGAAATAATTAATAACTTATTGAAATAAAATATAATTTTTTTGACGGGTTTAATGTTGGGATTCGAAAAATTATTGCAGGAGTTCAATTCACGTTCATCTCGAAATAAATGAGGAAAATACTCACAGTAAACAAGATATTTTCTGTTTGCAATTCATCGACGGACGGAATCAAATACAGGCACATTAGAACAAATCCTTTATTATTTTAGTAAATCTTTAGCTTAAAATAAAAGCCAACTATTGAATTAACATTAATATATGATCCGAAACAAACGGAAAACAACAAAAAAATTAAATCATCTAGAGTTGAAAATATTAAATTATTGATATTGTAGAAAAGAATAATCGAATATATTGATATGAGGAAATCCTCTAAAAATGTCTTACAGAATGAAAAATATAGAATGAAGTATATGAAATAAACAAAGCTAATCTGCCTTATATACAACACTCAACCTGAAGAACTAAAATCCTAACTAACCAGGGGTAGAATAGGTATTTCCATTCTCTACAGATACGAACTTATCTTTACACTCCCCCTCAAGCTGAGAAGGTGTTTGAAACAAATTAATAAGCCCCAACTTATTCAACAAATACTCAGCTTGAAGTCTGCCCAAAGCTTTGGTGAATACATCTGCAGGTTGCTCCTTAGTAGATACATAGTGTGTTGACAAAACTCCTTGTTGAATCTTATCCCGAATGAAGTGACAATCCACTTCAATGTGTTTGGTACGCTCATGATGAACTGGATTGGAACCTATCTGAAGTGCAGACTTGCTATCAGAGAACACTTGCACTGGTTCTGAAATGGTAACCTTCAAGTCTTTGAGTATGCTTAGAATCCAAATCACTTCAGCAGCAACTGTGGCCATTGCTCTGTACTCTGCCTCTGCTGAGGACCTTGACACAATGTTCTGCTTCTTTGTTTTCCAGGAAACTAATGACTTGCCAACTTGTACAGCAAACCCTGTAACTGATCTTCTAGTCATTGGACATGTAGCCCAATCTGAGTCACAAAAGGCCTTCACCTGCATAGAGCTATCAGTAGGAAAAAAAACTCCTAAACCTGGCTTGCCTTTCAAGTATCTTAATACCCTAAAGGCTGCCTCTAAATGAGAATGTTTTGGTTTATGCATAAACTGTGTCAAAACATGAACCACATAAGATATATCAGGCCTGGTGAGACATAAGTACAACAATTTGCCCACTATACTTTGATACTGACTAACATTTTCAAGCAAAAGATCATCAGAATTCACAGAATTTATAACATCATACTCATAAGATGTAAGCTTCACATTAGTTTCCATGGGATTATAGGCAGGCTTGCACCCTAACATACCTGTATCAGAGAGCAACTCCAGAGCATATTTCCTCTGGTTGAGACAAATACCCTTAGTAGACCTTGCAACCTCAATGCCTAAAAAATATTTTAAAGGTCCAAGATCTTTCATGTGAAAAGTTTTACACAAATATGCTTTACAATGATTAATCAAATCAACACTGGTACCTGTTATCAGAATATCATCTACATACACTAACAAAATCAACACATGACTCCCCCTTGATTTGACAAACAGTGAATAATCACTTTTAGATTGAACAAATCCATACACTTGTAAAGCTTCTGTAAATTTCTTATTCCATTGTCTAGGGGCTTGCTTAAGCCCATATAAAGATTTATGTAACTTACACACCTTACCAGAAGCTGAACCATCAAAACCAGGAGGAATATCCATGTAGATGTCTTCATCTAAATCTCCCTGCAAAAAAGCATTAGATACATCCATCTGAAAAATAGGCCACAATTGGACATAGCTGCCATAGCAATTACTATTCTGACAGTAACATGCTTTGCTACCGGAGCAAAGGTTTCAGAATAGTCTATACCAGCCATTTGGGTAAAGCCTTTGGCAACAAGCCTGGCTTTATATCTATCAATGTGCCCCTCACTATTATATTTGATGGTATACACCCATCTACAACCAATAGGAGTTTTGCCATGTGGAAGATCCACAAAACTCCAGGTCTTATTAACATCAAGGGCTGTAATCTCTTTGTTCATAGCTTCTATCCAATGAGCATACTGTGCAGCTTCCATATAATTTTTAGGTATATAATGATGATCAATAGAGGACATAAAAACCTTGTAAGGTTCTGAAAATCTGTCATAAGAAACACAACTAGAAATAGGATGTTGAGTAGAGTCATGACTATGATCACTATCATTAATAAATGAAGAATAGTAATCTTAGCCCAATAAGGCTTCTGTCCAACTCTAGCTGATTTCCTTAAGACTAAATCCTGATTATGATCAGTTATAGTCTCTATGGACTGAGAAGAATCTGGAGCAGAATGACCAGCAGTCTGATCATTAATGTTAGATAACAAGTCATCCCCTGAAGAATCATCATTAGTATGAACAACAGATTTAAGAGGACAAATAATATCATGAGGATAGTAAGTATGATCTTGAGTAGGAACTTGTGCACATGATTTATCCTTTTGAGTTTCTGCAAGGGCATAATATGCTCATAGAAAATGACATCCCTAGACACTAGGAAGGTTTTAGTGTGGAGATCTAGCAGTTTATATCCCTTTTGAAGGTTAGAGTATCCTATCAAGACACAGGGTCTGCTCCTAGCCCCAAACTTATCTTGAACTGGCAAAATCTTGGCAAAACATAAGCTACCAAACACTCTAAGGTGGGAATATCCAGGAACCTTATTATGTAACATAAAGTAAGGTGTTTGACCATCAAGTAAGGGAGTAGGAATCCTGTTGATTAAATAGACAGCTGTAAGGATAAACTCTCCCCAATATTTAATGGGAATTTGAGAGTGAAGTTTCAGGGCTCTAGCAACTTCCAAAATGTGTCTATGCTTCCTCTCAACAACTCCATTTTGTTGAGGAGTATAGACACATGAGCTCTGATGAATGATCCCTAAGGATCTAAACAAGGACTGACATTCAGTGCTAAGAAATTCCAAGGCATTATCAGACCTAATGACCTTGATTTTAGTATCAAATTGAGTATTAGCATGAAGACAGAAAGTTTTAAGCAAATCCACAATATCAGATTTATGTTTTAACAGAAACACCCAACAAAATCTGGAATAATCATCAACAAGAGTCAAAAAATACCTTTCTTGATTATAGGTGTGTTCTTTATAAGGACCCCATATATCCATATGAACTAACTGAAAAATACATGTTGATTTAGAACTACTAATAGGAAACTTGGTTCTAACATGTTTAGCAAGAGGACAAACAGTGCAGACTTTATTAACAACATCTACATTATCTCTTATTCCTATTTGAGGTATACAAGGAAGTCTAGCAAAGGACATATGTCCAAGTCTGAAGTGCCACAAGGTGGCCTTGTCTATAGTGTTATCCTTGCTTTTATTACAGTTGTTGGTGATGGAGTAACAGGTCTTTTCCTCTGGAGCAAAATGGACAGTATTATTGTCTTGGTTAAGGTAGTAGAGACCATTATGCAGTTTACCAGTCCATTTGGTCAAGCCAGTCCTGATTTCCTGTATTAAACATAAACTAGGATAGAACTTGATTTCATACTTATTGTCTGCTAATAACTTGGATATAGAAATCAAGTTAAACTTAAAATCAGGAACATATAAGACATCTAACAAAACCAGCCCATTATGTATAGTGATATTACCAGTATGAGTCCCTCTAGTATATGTTATACTGCCATTAGGTAGTTTAATACTCATATTCTCATTACAGGAGGCCAAGTTTTTGTCAAATAATTTTATGTCACAAGTGATATGCTGATTTGCCCCAGAATCTAATATCCACATATTTTTACTTAACAGAGGACTAGATAAAAGGTTTATGCAGATACCTGCATGATTACCATGAGTAGGAACTTTAGGCACCTCTTCTCCAGGTTTGCCAAGCAGTTTCAGTATCGATTATACTGAGCTTAAGTAAATGAGTGAGTATTCAACTGTTGATTATCAGAAGAAGCTTGATTAGTGAGGTTATCTGTTGAAGCCTGATTTGCTCTGCCCTCACTCCTACTTCCTCTTCCTTGAGATGATCTGCCGCCTTGAGAGCCTCTACCACCTCTTCTGCCACGGCCTCTACCCGGTGGATACCCAATGATCCTATAGCAATTCTCTTTAGTGTGACCAATATAATTGCACACTTCACACTTGATTTTATTTTTCTCGGTATCATGAGAGACATTGGCATTCAAGATGGCACTGTCCATCCCACCGGAGTTGGATCCAATACTACGTTAACCCTCTTCATTGCAAACAATTGAAAAAACCTGACTGTGGGAGGGAAGAGGTGTCATCATGAGTATTTGCGACCGAGTGCTGCTGTAGCATTTATTAAGACCCATCAAGAAGGTCATTACTTTCAACTGTTGAGTATAATCCACATACTCTTGAGTCACCACAGCTGCTGGGGATGGAATCAAGGACTCATATTCATCCCAAAGATGACGAAGCTTGGAGTAGTAATCAGTCACTGAATTCGCGCCTTGCGTGATCGTATTGATCTGCTTGTACAATGAGTACATCCTTGCTCCGTTAATCTTATCAAACCTTTCTTTGAGATCTTTCCATATTTCAGCCGCGGTTTCGCAGTACACTACTCCATGCACTAACTCTCGAGTTAGGGAGCGAGTTATCCAAGATTTCACAAGTGCGTTGCATCGTTTCCAAAGGAAGAAATTGGGGGAATTCTCTCCAGGATTAACGCAATTTCCGGTGATAAACCCGATCTTGTTCTTGGCTTCAAGAGCTACACACATCTCTCGGCTCCAAATTTTGTAGTTATCACTACCTTTCAAATTTTCGGTGACCAAATCGAGATTGGGGGAATCGGAGGGCGATATATATAAAGGATCGTGAAAATCGATCTTGCCTAAAGATGATGAAGACACCATCGCTCCAGGATTCTCCGTTGATACGCTTGATTCTGCCATTAACCTCTAACAATCTTGCAGATTCAACAAGAAGGGGAAAAAAAGGATTTCGTCTTGCGCAGCGGAATGAAGAAGAAATTAGGGTAACCCAGAAACGAAGGAATGGGTTCTTGATGGCTCTGGTGCCATGTAGAAAAGAATAATCGAATATATTGATATGAGGAAATCCTCTAAAAATGTCTTACAGAATGAAAAATATAGAATGAAGTATATGAAATAAACAAAGCTAATCTGCCTTATATACAACACTCAACCTGAAGAACTAAAATCCTAACTAACCAGGGGTAGAATAGGTATTTCCATTCTCTACAGATACGCACTTATCTTTACAGATATCAAAAAATTGACTCAAACCTTACAATATTCAATGGCTACACTATTCATCTTCTTCAAACAACAAACAACATAACCAAAACCTTCAACAAAAACCAGCATACTTAACAATGGCGATCCAACTTCTTCTCACCTTCATCATCATCCTATTTTCGACTTCGATTTTCTTACTAATAAAAACACGAAAACAATCCAAATCCCACGAAAAATCCGAAAATTTGCCACCGAGCCCTCCAAGCCTGCCCGTGATCGGCCACCTCCACCACTTCGCCGGCGAACTGCCCCACCGGGCACTCTCCAAACTGACCAAAAAATACGGGCCCATCTTGCATTTGCAACTGGGCCAAGTTTCAACAGTCGTAATTTCTTCACGCGCCGCCGCTAAAGAGGTGTTGAAAATCCAAGACCCAGCCTGTGCAGATAGGCCTGAAAGCATCGGCAGCAAGATCATGTGGTACGATTATAAAGACATAGTCTTTAGTCCTTACAATGAGTATTTTAATGTAAATGGATGAGTATTTTAATGTAAATGGAGGTAAGGGTAATTTTGTCATTTAATATTTTATAATTTCTTTTCTTTTTCTTTCTCAAAAATTATAAGGGTATTTTGGTCTTTTCACCCTTTTGGGCAAGCAAAAATACGGGCAGGGGAGGTAAAATATAAAATAGGGGAGGTATTTGTAATTATGGTCGTTTTTGGGTGTTTTCTGGAATTACGATATTAGTTAGGGGAGTTATTTGTAATTTTCCCTTTATTATATTTACTTTTTTACTCTTCCAGTTTCAATTTTTTTACTCACTCTGTTTCTCTCCACTTCTTTTGTGGACTGGGGATTATAGGATGTAATTGTAATTTGATATTGAGAATTTACTTGTTTATAGCCACTTTACCATTTTCTTCATTACTAAGGAGTTCCCAAAATAAATAGATCTGAACAACTTTAATGTGTTAAGCGGAGGTAAAATTTTATCGACCGTACTGAGTTTGGTGTTTCCTGTTTACATTGTTTTTCTTCGCATGCTTTTATCTTTCTTGACTATGATCTTGGTGGATTAATTTCATACCATTTCGTTATAGCGTTAATATCTTGAATTATCAAACATACTTATAGATCCAAAGCACTTAAGAAATATTTTTAAAAATTATCTTTTTTCTCATAGAAAATGAAATGATCCTGGGACTCTGATACTTATTTCAGGTTAATTCTCAGCTGATTAGCAATGTCTGTACTGATGCACTCTCTGCTGAGAAGGTAAAGTGATTTATTTCATGTACTACTGCATCTTGTTTCCTTTACTAGGTCATGTGCATGCTCTTCATTTGCCTACAGTTAATTGTTGACTACTTCACAAATAAGAGAACTTTGGACACTTCATCGAGTTGAAATGAGTTTACTCTAAAAGAAAATTAGAAATGCCTGGAGCTCTACCTCTTAACTGCTGCCTTTGTCTTTCAAAAGACATGAACCACAGTACATAGTTTCGTTTTATATATTTACTCCTTTCTCCCTGCTTTTTAACGTCTCTCTCTGTCTATTTGCAGTATTATTATTTTATCCGACTCATGGGGCGAAAGGCATCTCATGTTGCCTTGGAATGCACCCTCCAATCCCATCCCAATATGGTTTGTACTGATTCCTTTCATCCTTAAATTTTGATTTTTTTTAGTAGTGTAGGTCCTTTAGATATTTTGAATTCACATCATAAAGAGTTTTGCTTGTACTTGCAGGTCATTCTTGGCGAAGAAGTTGCTGAATCGAAGCTTACGCTTTTTGACATCACAAAACAAATATGTGATGCAGTTCAAGCCAGGGGAGAACAAGGTAGAACACATGAGCAACTTTATATTTTGTTAGTCATTGTAGCTATTCATTGCTTCCTAACAGTTTCTTTGCTTCAGATAAGCACCATGGTGTCATCCTGTTACCAGAGGGGCTGATAGAAAGCATTCCTGAAGTCTATGCTCTATTGCAGGTATGAAATATCTGAAGTATTTGGTTTGCGGTTGTGTTTATCATTTCCTTTTTATCCTCCTTCTGATCACTACCAGCTACCCAAAATAAATAGAGATGAACTGATTTGGAAATTATCGTCCCTGATACAAAAGACAAGAGTTTTAGGTTCTTTAGAAAGCTACTGGGAATCTTTAGCGCTTAGCTTTTGTGGTGTATTGTCATTCAGACACAGTTGATGGATATTGCTCGGTTTTGTAATCGTTTTCCAAACATTGATTTGACTTGTGATATTCCAGATAGTGATAACATCGGAGCTGGAGATGATCTGAGCGTCCATGTGAGTCTTGAACGGGATCTGGAAGGAAGGACAGAAGTGGGACCCGTGGATGCGCCTAGGTATCCAAAGTCAAAAGAAGAAGGATGGTGGCTGGTGGTTGGTGATACTAAAACCAATCAGTTACTTGCTGTCAAAAGGGTAACTCTTCAGAGGAAGTCGAGGGTCAAACTTGATTTTACTGCACCTACAGAACCTGGAAAGAAGACATATACTCTTTATTTTATGTGTGATTCTTATCTTGGCTGTGATCAGGAGTACACTTTCACTATTGATGTCAAGGAGGCTGGAGCTCTAGAAGAACGAATCTTAATGTGAGCTTTTTATCTTCATCGTATAGTATGTTATAATATTTATGATTTCAATCTAGTATGTTGCTCTCATCTTTTAGACAATACTAGTAGTTCTTGGTATTTATTTCTAAAAATTTGACATTTTTTACAGTTAGTCAAAGGATGCACTGGGCTGCGTTGGCAAGATTTGGTGGCTTTGAATTAATATAGGAGGAGGGCATGTTTGTTTCTTTTGTTGTGTGAGGGATGATCCCTACTTGTTTTCATAGCGACTCTTATGTATGTTTTAACAACTTTTGGATGTTTGGTAGTTGCTCTTGTAATGGATTATTGTTCTGCTGTATGGATTGTATAATGGACAAGTAGATAAAAGTAAGTAGCAAGGTTGATTTTAGTATTATTGCTATTCAACTTCAGCTACATGCTTTCTTGCCAAATTCTATTCCTTGAGTATACTAATACTGTTTCATATTATTATTAAAATATTGGTTTATACGTTGATACAAGACCATAAAACTTGTGTCTTTCTGTATATTGCTTTATTTATATAGGAGAAATCCCCTAAAAGAGGGAGTAGAGAGACTACACTATTATTGATTTTCTGTAATTTCAGTATTTCACCATTGGTAGTCGGGATAGAGTGATCCTTATAATTTATAGATTGGGTAAAATTTTATCATCGCATATCATAAATATTTACGGTTTTTTAGATAATATGAAGTATATGCTCACTAAAAAATTCAATGATTATTTTTTGTTAAACCTTAATTTGGAAAGATATGCTTGGGGAGGAATATATATATATATATATATATAATAATGTGTATATACAATATTATGTTTTGTTTTATATATCTAATGCCATGTTTTTTCATATCTAAAGTACAAAAGATGATACATGACATGAATTTTAGAAAAAATATACTCCAATGCTATAGCACTTCTCAGCACTTCTCAGAACTTCTCAGCACTTCTCAGAACTTCTCAGCACTTTAGCCTGCGTGATCAACCGAGATCTCTAGCACCCCAATTGTTGTGCCTCTAAGCGTTGTATCCACACCTTGAACGTTTCCCTCGTCAAAAACAATCGTGCTAGCGATTCGTAATTACGACTATGTTAAGGATCGTATGTATGGTGATGGAATTTTTCTAGAGGAAGGCTATGGAAATCCTTAAGACAATAATATGGAGAAAACCCTAAACATGATAACTCAAATATTATCAGTAATGTATCAATGAATCAGATCTCATTGAATGAAGAATAAAGAACCCTATGTCCAGAAGAACATAAGGGAACGTTTTTTTTTTTTCTCTCTGGAATAATGAGAAAAACGTTCTCTACTTCTATTAGGATCCAAGAGTCCTAATCCTTGTAGACTTCTATTCTCTCACTTCAAATCTTGATCTTTTTGGATTTACCTTTATCCAAAAATCTCCATATTAATTCTTGATAGACTTTCCTTATATTTCAACCCAAAACTCAACTTCCTCTTTTAATTTATTAATTGGGCTTTCAATTAATAAACTCCTTGGGCCTAGCCCATTAATTAATTAATCATAAGATCAATTAAAAAGTCCAATTAATTAATTCAAGCCCAAGACTTAATTAATTAATTAATTTCATCATGGATCAATATCCAATATTAATCCACATAAGGCCCAATTCGAAATTGGCCATGCAATACATACAACCGGGAAACTTATTCAAGTTTGTGTGTGACCCCTTAGGTTCATTCGAAAGCTAGCAGTGAGACCATTTCCCAAACGGCTCGGTAATCAATTAGACAATTATTACCTCAATTAATTATTATGCCAAATAATTAATCTTGGTTATGAACTAACCACCAATTAATTCATAACTCTCACAGATTGAGTTCGATGTCTAGCAACGTCGACTTAACCCCTAGATTCAAATGATTATAATAGACCTCTCCTGATCACGATCGTAGCATGTGTCTCATCCTTCTGTCAGATCTCCCGATTAAATCTAGGATTTGGTTGCCAGTCGAAATCCTACTAATTTAATCATATGACTATGTCAATTGGCGAATGACGACTTATGTCAACTAAGCAAGGATCACACACCTTCTTATTGACTTGCTTCGGCCGAAGACTTCCAGTCAAGTCATTCCCAAGACAGCATAGGAGATTCACTAATCAAACGATTAGAGACAGATCCTTTCTTGGAATCGCCTGCCAAATCGCATGACCAGACTACACCCAAAATAGTCCATTATTTGATTATCCTGTAATCATGAACTAGATCAAAGTGCAGTGGGTCATGCATTTGAACAGCCGCGATCCCTCAAGTCATGAGGATCACCACATGCCTACGTGACCGTGGAATTTCATATTCGACACGTCCACCAATATGAATTTCCACTGGGGTTGCTCAATTCACCATCCGCGATGTGAACCCTCATACGTTGCATAGGTTCCCAACCAATACCCATGGAACAAGGTACATTCCTCCAAGGAAATGCAACGTACAAGCAAGTCTTAACGAGTCATTGATATCCCTATCTCAATAACTCTACGACTTGGAACTATTTTAGGATTACAGCCGTTCGAGTACATCCCATGATCACCATCCAATGCGTGACCGTACCCATAGCTCTATGTAACCCAAGGGACTTTATTACATACATGTAAAGACATACGATATATAATAAAGAAGATGCCATATAATAATAACGATTTAAACAAGACTGTTCTCATAGTGTTGCTAAGTATTTGACAACCAATTGGCTTGCCGGGCACCCAACACTAACAATCTCCCACTTGCCCTAAAGCCAGTTGCCCATGTATCTAAGGCACATCCTAGATGTCCTTCAAATACCTATGGCTCAAGGGTTTGGTGAAGGGGTTTGCTATATTATCTATCGAGTCTATACGTTCCACTCAAACGTCATCTCTATTGTCATCACTGTATCGCCATACATGATCAACAATAGATGGAATTACCCCAGCTCTTGGGCGTATTTCCTATCCAAACAACCATCTTAGCAACTTTAGTTGCCATGTACTCACTATCTATGGTGAGCTTAGCCGTAGTTTCCCACTTAGAGCTCCACCAACGAGTACTAATATGTATCCGGATATCGACTTCAAGTCAACTATAACTGACCGAAGAACTAGAGTCTATAAAGCACTCAAGTTCGAATTCTCCCATTGCCATATATCAAGAAAACATCCTTTTAGTCTTCCTAAGAAACTTAAGGATCGTTTCCATGGCAGTCCAAAGGTCAACCTTTGGATTAGCATGATATCGACTTTTCACATTCAGTGCATAAATCATATCAAACCTAGTATATAGCATAGCATACATCTTTGTTTCTAATTGCAAACACATAATGTATGTGAGACATTTTTCCCTCTTTCTTCAGATGCCTCAGGTGACACCATCTTAGAAAAGTAGAAACTATGTCTCATTGGCAAGAATCCCTCTTGGATTCTTCCATGCTGAATCCATCAGCACACTATCTATGTACTATGACTAGGAGAGTCCCAACATCTCATTGCTTCTATATCGGTATAACTATATACCTAGCACACAAGATGTCTCTCACAAGTCTTTCTTGGAGAATTGTGTCGACAATCATCCTTTGATTGATTGCAACATTCCTACGTTATTTCCAATGAGTAGGATGCCATCAATATAAAGGACAAGAAAACGCAACCTTGCTCCCACTATCCTTCTTGTACACATACTCGGTCTATACGTACTTTGACAAATCCATACAGCTTTATAGTTTCATCAAAAAGTATATTCCAGCTTCGGAAAACTAGTTCAAGTCCAAAATTGAACCTTTTAGCTTACACACTTTGTGTTCGCTCCCACTAGATGTAATGGCTTTCGGTTGCGCTACTCTTTCTCAATGTTTCCATTAAGAAAAGTAATTTTACATCTATCTGCCAAATCTCCTAATCGAGATATGCAGCAATGGTAAGAAGTGTCCGAATGGATTTCGGCATCGCTACTGGCGAAAAAGTTTCTCTCATAATCAATTTCTTGCTTTTGAGAATAACTCTTCCCCACGAGGCGACCCTTATAGGTTACCACCTCTCCATCTACCCCAAGCTTTCGCTTATAGACCCAATTGCAGCCGATAGGCCTAAAGCCTTCAGTTGGGTCTACCAAGGTCCATACCTTGTTTGTGTACATGGAGTCCATCTCGAATCTCACAACTTCTTGTCAAATTTTCCCCAATCGATGTCCAACATCGTCTTCCCATAATATTTTGGATCAACATCCAAGGGAAGTTTGTGTACTTAAAGTAAGTGGCATCGTCTAGTCCTTAACCATGGTCTTTGTGAGAGCTTGTGATTCATGAGTTTCCTCAAGTTCTATACTTGTGCCATTTATAACAAAAAGTTCCCTTTCCAAAAGGGTGGCATCACGAGAAACAAATACAGTTTGTTCCTTCAAGCTATAGAAATAGTATCCATACTAGTCTTTTGGATACCCCCACAAATTTACATACAGTGGATCTTGAATCCAACTTATCTCCCACTAACTGCTTGACAGCAGAGCACCCCAATACCTTAAGTATTTATCAGGCGTTTTTCTAAACCACATCTCAAATGAGGTTTCAGGCACACTTTAAGACGGAACTTTTAATTATATATGTGCAGCAACCTCCAGGGCCTAGCCCTAGAAGGATGGAGGTAAGTCTATAAACTCATCATGGACCGAACCAATCCATCATTGTTCGATTTTCACGCTCAGACACACCGTTAGATGTGGCGTTCTAAGCGGAGCCCATTGTGAGAGAATTCCAAATTCTTTTAGGTAGTCTATGAACTCACTGGATAAATATTCTACTCCTCGATCAAATCAAAGAGCTTTAATATTTCTACCAGCTTGTTCCGCTACTTCATGTCTAAACTCTTCTCAAAAGATTCAGACTTGTATCTCATAAGATACATATCTTATAACCACATCAAGAATCATTGGTAAGTTATGAAGTAGGAACAGTTCATTCATTAGACCACATACATCCAAATGGACCGAGTCCAAGGCGCCGGTGGTATGCTCCATTTGCCTTTCAAATGATGATTTGGTCATCTTCCCTTTTAGACAGAATTCAACAAGTTGGCATGTCATCTTAATCTCTAAGATTTAGTAGACAGCTAACTTACCGATTTGGGAAGCCTGTTCAAGGGGACAATGATAGTTCTTGCCACATGGCGTGGCGGTTTAGGCCTAAAGACGGTAATAAAACTGCAATTTACAAGGATTATAGAAGTTTTAATATCATGATGTCCGAGAATTGCACGCTTAGCGTTGTGGGCGTTGGAGATTATCATTCGGGTGGCAATGCTATGAAGAGAAGAGGGAAGCATAAAGATGGATTTTCGAAAGTGCCTACAAAAATGGAGAATGACCCTTTTGCCCTTCCAACGGTAGAATCAAAGGGTTCGTTTAGTAATAGCAAGTACTTAATTTATTCGGGCGGTGGCGATAGGTGTAAGAGCATGCATCAATATCTATGGAGTTTCATGTGTATGTTAGGCGAGGCAAAGTACTTGAATCGAACTCTAGTTATGGATCTCAGCATTTGTTTGTCTAAGATATATACTTCATCGGGTCAAGATGAAGAGGGTAAAGATTTTAGATCTTACTTCGATTTCGAGCATTTGATGGACTCATATCCCGTTCTTGATCAAGCTCAATTTTGGTCGGATTGGAATAAGACCTACAAAACGGACTAATTAAGCCTCCATCTTGTTGAGGATTTTAAGGTTACGCCTATGAAGCTAGCGAACGTGAACGATGCTTTGATTATGAGGAAATTTGAGACGGATAATTATTGGCATCGAGTATGTGAAGGTGAGACAGAGTCGGTTATTGAGCGTCCATGGAAGATGATTTGGAAGTCGAGAGGGTTATTGGACATTGCTTCGGCTATTGCTGCAAGAATGAGTTGGGATTTTGATTCGGTTCATGTTGTAAGAGGTGAAAAGTCGAGGAATAAAGAGCAATGGCCTAATCTAGAAGCCCTTTTGTCGACATTGAAGCACAAAGTTGAAGATGGTAGGAATTTGTATATCGCAACAAACGAGCCCGATTTATCGTTTTTCGAGCCTTTGAAGGGTAAATACTCGATCCACTTTCTCGATGATCATAAAGATTTGTGGGATTCGAATAGCGATTGGTACGATGAGATGATGAAGCTCAAGAATGGAAATGCAGTTGAGTTTGATGGTTATATGAGGGCATCTGTTGATACTGAAGTGTTTTTGAGGGGAAAAATGCAGATTGAAACTTTTAGTGATCTCACTAAGGACTGCAAGGATGGTGTTAATACATGCTAATTCCTACACAAAGATTTGGTACTCTTTATGTTCCATTTGTGTCGATTTTACGACTCTTTTTGTTGTTTTCGTTAATCGTAAGTTGAAAGCTCTTGAAAAGCTGGCTTTGTTTGTTTATGTTTTTTAGATAAGATTTTGAAATTTTCTTGGAAATTGTGTATCATGGAAATTAGTGTGAGAATTGGTACTCTTATGTCCCATATGTGTCGCTTTTTACGATGCTTTTTGTTGTTTTCGTTAATCGTAAGTTAAAAAAGCTCTTGAAAAGCTGGCTTTGTTTGTTTACGTTTTTTAGATAAAATTTTAAAATTTTCTCGTGTATTATTGAAATTCGTGTGAAAATTGGTACTCTTATGTCCCATATGTGTCGCTTTTTACGACTCTTTGTTGTTTTCGTTAATCGTAAGTTAAAAGCTCTTGAAAAGCTTTATGCTTTATAAAGCTATCAGATTTGTTTTATCTGTAGGTATCTTGCAGAATGAACAGTTTTTAGCAGCAAAATTATATTAACGAATCAAGTTGAAACGAGATTTTAATGAACGATTCATTAGTTGAGCATTGAAAAGTTTGATTAATTTCTAATAGTCAATTTTTATATTAAGTGTCATTAGAAAAAGACTATTAATATAATTGATCATGGTCATAATCATTTATACGTGGATCTACGTGGAATCCTGCCTAATTATGCATATTCATTTTCTTCTAAAATTAGTAAAAATTAACAATTTTGTGGCCTAAAAATTAGGATATACAACCACCTCAGAATCTAAATTTGAAAGAGTCATAAATAAATAAATAAAACAATTAATGAAAAATAAAATAATAAACCAAGTCTCGATATATCAGGGTGACCATGTTCATGTAAATATAATTCTATTTCTTTCTTCATTTCATTGAAAGAACAGAATCATAAGAGGTTGGATCATCTTTGTAACTGATCAATCCATACCATTTCCAGGTAATTATTTTTTCGTGTTCATGATAGTAATATAATTTGATAAATTCATTTTTTAGATTATTTTAATTTTACTTCTTCTCATTTAATGTTTTTTTTTTTTCTTCTTTTTTGTACAATGATTTATGGGGAATAATTGTTAGGAGATGTCTAAATTCCAGAATTCTATATAATCAAAGAAAATGTGGACCTTTCTCTAAATCAATCTTCTATATCCCTTATTAATTTGATATTATATTTTGTCTAAATCTTGTTTATTCATTGTGGATTAAGGTTTTATTGAAAGATGAATCATCATGCACTTGGTAATCCATAGGATTATTCTTAATAATTATGAAACAAAAGAGATTGCTCCCTTTTTTTTTTTTTTTTTCCTTTCATAATATGGAACTTCATAATTTTCTAGCTAATTTAAACGACTGAAACCCATCATCAAATCTTATCGAACACAAAGAAATGAATTCAGAATTGTTATACTTGACAAGTTATGCTCAAACTTTCTTTTAAAGATCACTTTTGGATCAAGTGCATTTATTTGTTTTCGAATCGAATCATACTATATACCACTTCTTATATATCACCCAGTTTTGATAAGAAATCCCTTACAATTAAAAGATTTTAATGAATTTATTACATCTGAGTTTAAAAATCAGTGATGTTAAAACGGTGGTATACAACATTTTCCTACTACCTAATTTTATTACCAAGTGTTTGATTCTTGTCCACACCAGGATCAATGGCAGCAGAATCAAAGACGACAACAACAAACGAAAAGTACGAAAACACGACTATCATCGTCCCGAGCATCTGCATAGACACATCGCAAAACCCGACCCGTTCATCGTCCTCAATCCCGTCCTCACCGGTCGGGGGCAGCCTAAAAAAGTCGGGCAGCGTCAAACACAACTGCTTGTGCTCACCAACCACACACGTTGGCTCGTTCAGATGTCGCCACCACAGAGGCACCAGCACGATGCGCAATAGCATGTCCGTCGGATCGAAGCTCTCAGAGTTGGCGGGCAAATCTCCATAGATGTGGGGCCCACACTGCCCATAATCAAAGGATCATGATTAGATCATCAACTTAATATACTGCTGCAAGCAAAATGTGAAGATATAATTCTTGTTAGATTGTGTTCATATTGTTTGTTTCTGGGTTCGAGTTGTTTTTAGGCCTCGTGTTATCGATTTGGATATGATGGACTTGAGAAGGTGAATCTTTTGTGCATTTTACATTGTTATCGTTTAGATCGGAGAGTATTTTTAGGCAAGAATTTTCGGTTTTTAAAATGAGTATCGAAAAGAGAATAAGTAGCTATAAATTCGGGGAGTACTATATTCAAAGATAATTGAAGTAGATGGTATACATACCTCCGATTTTGTGCAGTGCTTTCATCCTCTTCGAGATGGAAAACATAAAATTCCTGCACATTTGGCATCCATATTTCAAGTTGAATACAAGATGAAATAGAGAACGGAATATAGTATCCAAATTGATAAAAACAGATGTTAGATACCATATATATGAAGCTAAACGCTTAGTTTTAGAATGAAACGCGTATTGTGATAACAAAACATAACCTATACAACTATTTGTAGATGTTGTAATTACTTATTCACAGGCTCTCTGCAATTTAGCCATGCAGAAACAGTAAAATGCTGAATGAAGGTTAACAAAACATATATTCAAGAACCTGAATAATCATGCAGCAAAGACCTGTAAATCCGTCTGTTATCAGCTTCAATCTGCCACAAAGATGTCATATACTGCATTCTTGATCTGTAGCTGGACAAAATTTTTCCCACAAAAGTGCTCGATTGAAATCTATAGGCCAGCAAATGAAAGAAATTTCATAGTATGGAAGGTTAGGTAACTCATCTTCTTGCAATAAACATAGTATTTGATCCCATGAGTTCATAAATCCAGATACACAATCACCTGTTTTGACAACAGCTCCTGAGATAACTAAGCTGTTCTTTTCCACATTTCATACTATTCTCGTTCGACGTTTCATGTTAGTATTCGTCAAAAATGAAATATAACATTTGGCACGTAAAATGTTCCGTTAGATATACATTTGGCACAAATTATATACATTTGATGTGCATGCAGAATAAGAAATGCAAGATGAAAAAAATGAGGGACGATTATAATAACAAAGGAAACACATTTAAGACCTCCGGTGAATGGAGTTTCATAAGACATTTTTCACAATATATACAATACAAATATCAGTCGAGCTGACCCGTCACTACAAGAGGACGCAAATCATTGGCAGCTACATACATGAACCTAACTCTGTACAAACTATGGTGCACACCACGAAGGATTCTCTTAGGCCACGTTCGGATCTTGCATTTCAGTAAGGAAAATATATCCATTTTTCCATTTAATAAGCTCATGGATCCAAACATAGCATTAAATTACTCACATAGGGCAAGCATCTTCTTCCGCCTCTTGAGGCATCACATGGTTCCGACAAAGAGGGCATGTGGCGTTCCAATATTTCAACCACTTCTCCAAACACGACTTATGGAAAATGTGGCCACAAGAAAGGCGGTTAATTTCAGCCTTTGGATTGAATTCGGTGAGACAGATGGAGCATTCTTGTTTGGGGCAATCAACGGTGAAGATTGAGTCGTATCTCAATGCTGGCGATCGGGTTCTAAACTCCTCCATGTATGATTCAGAGGGATTTCTATTACATTCAGATGAGTATGTGGGCTCCACAGACAATTCTTCCCATGATGCAACATGGATCCCAATCGAATGGAGTATGGAACGAACAATCTCCTTCATGATGGAGATTGATATTGCAGTGTTTGCCAGGATTACGCAGAGTACTCCAGCATCTGCTGGAGTTGGATAGGATGAAATGGCCATTTTGCGGGTCGAACCTAAAGGATAATATGAGCTCAAGTTAGCCAAAGTAACATGAAAAGAATAAGAAGTGTAATACATTTCACGAGCAAATCGAAGACATTTAATAGCCAAACTATTTCCTAGAATACATGTTCTAATAACAAAGGCTGCATAGTGGATAATCCACAATATATTACACATGTTTGAGAAGTTTATACACCAAGTGAAAGAGTAATTTCGAGAAACGAACCCATAATTTGCGAATGAACAAAAGCAAACTGGTATTTTTCTCAATTCAATCATCATCTAACTAACAGGGATATACAGTCAACTATATTGCTAGAAGGCAGAAGGTAAGGAATAACCCCACCTTATATTATTACATATTGAACAATATGGTAATAGATAATCATGAATCCAATATTCTTCCTTTTTTTAATTTTCTTTATACCCCACCCTACTCAACAGAAAAAAGATAAGATCCTCTAAAATTAGAGCCAGAAAATAGATATTATGCTTATATTCATTCAAAAGAAAAAGTTACTTGGAAAAAGCTCAAGAAAAACCATAAGTAATCATCTATTGGAATGAAATTCTGAAATACATAGACACATATGGCTACAATTCATCCATCTAAAACAACTGTTAATCAGAACAAGATTATAAGCAAAAACAGAACAACAAGAGCAACTAGGAATAAATAACATACCAAACATCATAAGCTGAACCAAAGCAAAAATGAAAAAAAAAAAAAAACAATTTTTTTTAGAAAAAAAGGCAAGATCTACACAATATTAGAAATTTAAGATCACCCAAAGATCCCTCTAACTTCACAAATGAAAACCCACCAAGAATTGCAAGGAAAAAGAGTCTTAACTCATCCCTAAAAACTTAAAATATATATAATATGATTATGTACAAAATAAAAGACCAATAAACCTTAGATATACTCACAAATTGAACGATTGAGCTGAAACTTAAGTTCTTTTATGAAAAGGGATATTGATATATTGAGAAGAGAGTGATTTTTTGAGCATAGGATGAAGAAATGAATTTGACAAAGGGCAGATAATATGATCCTTCTTTTATATATTTATTGTGTACCAATTTTTCTTTAAAGATTACAAATCTTTTATTTAAATATTGCTATAAATATAATATACAAGGACTATTGACCCCACCACAATTATCAGTTTCCTCCCATGTTGCCTTTGTCACTATTTAGTGTTACTTTCTTACTTAGCTGTTACTTGTAAGCTTCTATATCATTGCTATTTTTACTTAATATTGGACCTTTCAAAATTATTATTAAAATAATATATTCAAAATGTTAATATTATTTTATATGTACAAAATATAAACTTGATATAAATTGTATCACTATTAATGGATATATAGTTTGACAATTCAACCAGTGTTTTTAATCATGTGCGGTAACAATATTTATATTTTGTTTCTCAAGACCAAGAGATAAAGTCAAACATAAATTGTTAATATCAATATTTTAATAACTAGAATCTAGATTAAATCACTATACGATATATTTAATATCTTATTTAAATAATTTTCAATTTTAATATGGTTAATAATTTTAATACATTCTTTTAACTAGTTCTCAATTTCAATAAGGTTAACTTTTATATTTTTAACGACATTACACAACCCTACACAAATTTAATAATAAATTGAACTCTATTATATTTGTATTTATAAATTGAATTCTAACATATATTCTTAAAATCGCCGTTACTTTAATTGTTCTCTCATGCGCTTTTCGCCTGAGGAGAAAGGTTACAACTTTTATTTAATTTTCACATTGCTTTATTTAATAATTTTACGGATCATGATAATTTGTACGATGAGATTTAAATAAAAAATATATTTTTTAAAATAATTATAAATTATAATTAAAAGTCACAATCCATAACTTTATATTAGAAAACAAACAACTTTTTGGAAGATGGATAAAGTATAAATATGCATGTGAAAGTCACATGGCATGAATTAACCTTTTACACAGATACATTGAACAAAGCTGCATGCATACATACAAATCCCAAAGTGTACTCTTCAAATTTCTAACATTGCATAATATGGTTACTATATCTTTTCATATTTTTTCAATTTTTTTTTATAATTCATTGAATTAAAGGGAGTCGATCTGTTATAAATTGTTGAATGAGAGAAAAATTACGAGCTGTAATAAATCGATTTTATTAAATTATAATAAGAAAAAGTTGCTCTATTTATAAGATAAAAAAGTGGTAATTGTCTTGTAATAAAATAGGCATTTTATATTGGAGAAAAATTTATATGCTCGTGTATTTAATAAATATAAAGCCGCCAATTAATTTTCTCGTATCTTTCCCATGTGAATTTGTAGATTTTGTATGTTTTTTTTTGGTACTATATTAATTCTTCATATAGAATAATTTAATCAATTGATGCCATGATAAAAAAAATAAAATGAAAAGGCTTATTGTGGGCATGTGTAATTCCCATGTTTGTTGCCTTGAAACATGGTAGAGTATTGGCATGCCACATGACCTTTAGTTACAATCGAATAATTAATCATATTTATATATAATATTAAACGAAATTCATACATAATATTAAACGAAATAATTTGTAATTAATTAATATTAATAAATTTATTATAGCATTTTCTAAAATAAGAGGTGGTGAAAAACCGTTAAAACGGTAAAGCCAATATTATTCAAATGTCAATTTAATTAATAACAATTTTGAATTACAATAGTTGCTATTGGCCCAGTAGAGGAAAAGGCCCATAAATACAATTTCAAATAGGCATAAAAGCCCAAGCCCATTTAGACATGCCTCATCTTCACAGCAAAACCCTAAGTTAAACCCTTCCTTCTAATTTTCCTCTGATTTGGGAATTTAGGCAAAAATTGTTCGATTGGAGGGCTAATGGCGGATGTAATGCAATCGGTTGACGTTAAAGATGGAGGAAGGAAGAGAAAAATAGGAAAAAATAAGGGGAAAATGGCGAAGAAAAAGCAAAGAATGATGGCTCAAAATGCTGCAAACCCTAAGGTTAAAGTTGACAAAAGAATGAAGAAATTGTTCGAGAAAAGAGCGAGAGATTACAATTCAGACGATGAAGGTGGTGATGAGCAGCTGGATAATTCGAAGGCGAAAGTTACTAGAATGAGTAAGTACAGGAAAAATAATGAGAGATTTGAAGGTAGATTTTCGGATGATGGTGAGGAAGAGAGTGAAGAGATTGAGGCAGATGAAGTTTCGGAAGATGAAGATGGTGGTGTTCAGCCTGGGATTACGAAATTTAATGAAGGGATTAGGGCTTTTAAATTGGCGTTTAAGAAGATTGTCAAGAAGAGTGGCGATGATGATGATGTGTTGGTGAGATGAGTTTGTATTTTATGTGCCTGATTTTTGTTTTTTGATAATTTTGTTTTGGGAAAGTTTTATTGGGAAATTTGAATGTGTTTGAAGGGGCCTGTATTATCTGCACATAAGAAGCTTTTAGCTGAGAAGCTTGCTGAAGAAGAAGCAGAAAAGAAAGTGAAGGGGGAAGTGAAGAAGGAGAAGCATTTGGTATTTTTATTATTTTCTTTGAGTTTATTTCTGTTATAAATATAACAAAAGTTTGATATATGTGTGTGGTTTTAGTTATTTATTTTAACATTTTGGTTATTTGTTTTCCCTTTTGTGATGGAAAGAAAGGAGAGAAAGGGCATGTGAAGCCTGCTAACTATTTGGATGCCCATGAAAAGTTTCTATTAGGAGTGGCCACCAAAGGAGGTATGCACTTGTTGGTTAGAATTTTAGACCTATTTTAAATATCTTGTTTGAGAGACTAATATTGTTTTTTTATCATGGACTTGTGTATGCTCGAATATACTCAGTGGTCAAGCTGTTTAATGCCGTAAGTTGTTGTGCCCTTTGCTTTGTTAACTGTTGTATTCACATTATTTGGTGGGTTCTGTTTTTTGCCCCTTTTTTCACAGGCAAATGTGCCCATATTAATTGTGCGTCTGTGTTTCATGCAGGTAAACAAAGCTCAAAATGCTCAAAAAGGTTTAAATCCGTTGAGAGCAAAAGATGATAAAGGTACAGCATTACTGCTAAAATTTATTTCTCAAACGTTTTTTGGTATCTTTGGTTCCTGTGATTCCACTATTAGTTCACTTAGATACATTTGAAGTCATTTTTCTAATTTAGTTGTAAATTTCTTCAAGTTCTGTATGGACATAATATATACTTGTTTCTTCATACCCCGAAAGTGTTAAACTTTGAGCAAGTTCCTTTGGTGGCTGTCTTGTATAAATCAGTAAAGCTAAAGCTTGTGTATGTAGAACTATATTCAGGATTTTTCAGTTCAGTTACCAGCACTTTTGATTTCAGGCGCAGTTTATATAAAAAACATGAATAATATGTTTGAATTAACACCAGTCCGTGCATATGAAAAGAAACTAAGGCCTACCACATACAGTAAAGTTTAATTACGGATAAAATTCTATTATATTTCTGGGATTCTTTTGTACAAATATAATGATTATGACATTTTTAATAAGAATGCCTTTACATTATGTTTCCCTAAAAGTTGTGCGTGGTCTTATGTTTTGGCTTGTCTCAACAGATTTATGGCATTTTTTATTTTCTTTATGACATTATCAGTTTTCCAATAAATTATGTCGAAATTTGCCAGTAATTAAGAAGCGAAGGAAGGAAGCTTTCTTCTCAGAACTGGGCAGGACACCATCACAATCTGCAGGGACTGTTGTTAAGGTTCTCTCTCTCTCTCTCTCTCTCAAATTCATTATTATGTGATTAACCATTTCTATGCTGGGAGACAACAATTTTTTTTTTGGTTTCAAGGTGAAACTTATTCTGGTTTGCCAACATGCAGGTAGGCACAACCAGTGGCTCTGCGGATGGTGAAGCTCCTGGATGGGCCCCTCTGCGTGATAATTACATGCTAACAAACCCCAAGCTGAAAGATTGGGATAAGTTGCAGGTAAGATTTCTGTAAGCTAATGACATTAATAATCCCCAAAGCTTTAAAACAGACCTTATAGTCCCTCAAGTTTTCAATATGAATAATTTAGCACCCAATCTTATGTAAGTTGATATTTTCGTTTGGAGTCTGCGGACAGATGTACAAATACATACATGTACTAGAGCGCGTTGTCCTCATGCCGTTGATGTAAAATTACTGGATGTTGCCTTCAACTTGTAGGAAATCAACCTCCAGTAGCTTACATCAATTGTGTTGCTTTAAGCTGAAGCTAATGTATACTTATGCTGTATGAAAACTCGACTTTTTGTGCTTTTTAGGATACAAGTGTTGCAGATGATTTTGGGAGGGGGTCAGATGTGGATTCTTCATCAGATGATGATTGATGTGTTTATGTGCTTAAGATTGTCTACATAAATCTGATCGACTCGAGGGGTGCTGGCCAAATTATTTTTTGTGGATGAGTGTTGATGGTGTAATCTTGGGACACGACGAGGAGTGAAGAAAATCACAGCCATGGTCTCTGATGATCAATATCCAGTAAAGGGAAGACAGATATGACAGAATTCCAATCTCATTGACATCATAACCCTGTTTGCCCTTTGATTATATAGGGGTATTCCAATTTGGCTTAAAATAGGTGATCATTTTGTTTTTATTAGTTTCCGGCCACATGCATAATGTATTTCTACTGTCCCACAGTTTGGTTGTATGACTTTGATGGATTCTAATAATAGTGAAAGATACAGATTATATTGCTTCCTGATCGAGTAAATTAATCAATCTATAAATCATCATATGAAGCATCAACTCAACATTAAGAGCAGAAATTCAAAGGAATCAAGCAATAAAAAACAAATACAATCTCCCAATCTAGGTGGTACATAAATTTACTATCAATAAGTTACATTGCAATTAAGATTTTTATGCAGATCAAAGGTCATCCTAAAACTGTATAACACGATAAACACTATAATACAATGTCATCCAGAAAACCCGAAGGAAAACCAGAAAAAAAAATACATCATCAAAACTTCTGCTTCCAACACCAGACCTTCTTGTCGTTAATTCATGATCATGCTACTCAACAATCAGAGAATGGTCTACCTTAAAGTACTAATATTAAGTTGGGTATAATTTCAGATACTCATGGATTTTGCCTATGTGGAATCTAGATCAAACCTTTCCTTAAGTTTTTGCATCTTGCCACTTTTGGAACTCACAGGATTTCATGTTTCAGCACAATTAGCCGACTATTCATGTGGCCAGACCCGATTGAGGCTCCTCAGCAACGGATGATTGTGATTATAGATGAACTAGAATATACATCGCGTATGAAGAATACTTGTCATAGTTACAACTGGAGATGCTGAAAATAGTACAGGATAGAAGGCTGACAGTGTAAGCTTATGCACAAGGGGCTAAAGATATTTCTCTTTTCCCCTTTGGCAATAATTATTATCTATACTAGCTTGTAAATGCAGCGATAAAACCCTTTTTTCTTTCGATAATTACTACACATCTGGAGTTTCACTTGTCGTCCAGATCTGTCTGCCAATAGCACTTAGCTCTGGCAACAATGGAAATGATTCGTTTCAGACATTCAATTCAGGATTTGGTCACTTCTGTCCTTAATTGGAGAGCAAAAGATTTTTATTCAGTAGCTACGGCTTGGGCTCAATGGATCATAATCATAAGCATCACCGGCTTTAACAAAACGTCCCTTCACACGCCTCCTTACATCCGCCCTTGCCTTGCGAGATTCATACCTCACTTTCTTCTCGAATCTGTCATATCATCGGAAAACAAAGAAAAGTTTAAAAATAAAAAAATCGGATAAATACTCCATTGTAAGAAATAAGAAAGAAATGAGTCACAATAGATGAAATACGGTGGCAAAGTATTATGATTGGTGGGCCCCCACAGGCGGATAACTGCACAACAAACTCAGCCGGCAACTTTTCTAAAACCATCCTCCCTTAGTAGAAACCATTAATCTACATACTTACAAGCTAGTCCAAGTTCTCTCCCACAACCAACTTGATATCACATAACTCTATTCAACAAGTATACTACACAATTCTTCATTCAAAAGAGGAAAGGTGATTGAACTACAGAAAAAAAGTTTCAAGTCGAAGTATGAAATGAATGTTCATCTAAGTCGACTTACAGAAAATTCCAGCATTTCACCGTAACTTCAACAAATCGAAACGGAAGAATATAGTGAAAAATCTTACTTGCGTGCTTTCTTCTTCTCCTTGTAACGCATGACAGCATCATTCCTGATAGTAGAAGGCATGGAACTTTCCGGACCAGGAGGATGATACCATGGTGGTTCTCCCATGTTTAGCATTGTCGAAGCTCCACAATCTTGATAATCTCCAGTACTATTCTCTCCTGTAAGGCCGGAAAATGAGATGCCCGAGTGTGCTTGCCTTGCTAAGTATAAGTTGGGTTCCGTTTTACAGCTAATAATTGAATCTGCAGATGCTGCATTGCTGATTGCTGGTTGCATCGCATTTAGCCCTACTGACGACCCCTATTAAGTATCGGAAAAGTTAAGTGCATTAGCCTTATTTATGACACTATAAGTTCACTAATAATAATAGGGAATTACATCCTTAATCTCTCACTTAATATGTATTAACCTGGTAAGGATTCCACACAAAGATAATAAAGTTTTTTCCTACTCATTAATTGTAGGAGGGCAATATGCATTACAAGCAACAAGATATTGTTAAGAAGTTCCATAGTGAGGAAATACCTCAGCAGCACAAGCACCCTGGTAACTGGATGTAGACATGTTTTTTGTCCCAAATATCCCATCAATCCCATCATTATCAAAAAGTTCATCCGGGTTGTTACAGGCTACGCCAAAAAGTTCTTCATAGTTTTCAATACTTAAATCAACCTCATCCATATTGAAATCACCATAGAAACTGTCATCTCCACATACAGCAGGTCCCTTTTCTCCGGATAAGAAAACCTGCATATAGGACAAGATTTCCGAATGCTTTAAATAAATGGAATAAAAAAGATAAATCATCAATATGTTGAGAAATACCCAGCAAGTTTTCTATATAATTCCCCACCACCATACACACCCTAAAAAAGGAGAAGAAGAATAGATTTTGTGAGAATCAAGTAAAGGTTTCAGATTTTCTTTTTCAGATGAGAATAGATAAAAGTAAATGTCCATATCTTCCTATACCTCAAAAATGTCCCATCATAACTAGGGCTGAAAAACTAACCAAATTACTCCATTCTTTATTCGAGATTGATTATTGAAAGCTTATTTGCGATGCCATTTAACATAATAAACAAGCTTGAAACATTTTTCTGTAGATAATGCTTGGAACTTGTCTCGATTGCATAAAAATTAAAGCATTGTGTAAAAATATCAAACTACTCGAGCTCAGCTTATGTTTGACTCTACTAAAGCTCGTTCCAGCAGAAAATAAACTCAACTCAAACACAATCTTTCTAGGGTCAACAAAAATTCAATCAAGATTGAACAATATCTTCTGTTTGACTCGATTCACTACCAACCCTGATCAAAACACAGAAAATACTCAAAAAAACTGTTACACAAAGAAAGCTACCTTGGGCATAGCAGAGCTACTAGAACCAACCGGCTGATCCACATTCTGGAACCTAGGATCAATTATGGGAGTTAATGATTCCATCCATTCCGTTGATTTATCAACATCCTTACTTGCTTCCACTAGAAATGATGTATCTTGAACATTATCTTTTCCCTGCGAGTCCTGATTATCCAGTGGCCTGTTATCGGCAATGCTCATTGAACCCATTCCTTGCTCACAAGTGGGATCTCCAACCGAAGGAAGCTCTAAGAGAAAAGACCACATATTTGAAAGTTCTGCAGCTGAAGGGCAGCCCGAGTAACAATTAACAGCTTGTCTTTTATGTGCAATAGTAGAATGCCCCGTCCAATCACAATTCTGGCAAAGAGAAATCTTTTCCTCAATACATCTAACAAAAGCTGGTTGAGAATTGCATCTTTCACAAGCAAGTGTTCTTGAGTGACGTTTTGAAAGGGCATTAGCAGAATGGACGTTTCGGTCACAGGATAAACATAAACTAGCTGCATCAGAACGACAATACACAATGGATCTTTGTTCCCTACAGTAATCACAAAGATAACCCATTTTGGAGCTGTAGCCAACCTCTATATTAAATTAAATGCTTCCCTCTGATACACAATTCAAAGGATTATCCAAATGATCTATTCGAACTTTATTGTGTGTATAGCTCACTTGATAGTAGTAGAGATATCGTATGACAATCTGCATTACAAATAATAAGATATTAGTAGCAAGATATCAGCAGATATTGTTTATTAGTTAGAAGATTCTGCATATTATAAAATGAATTCTGCCTGCATTGAATATCAAGTCATCAACAAGAGCAATGTATAATTCAAATCGGTTTGCGGATATTTCTTATTAGTTGAAGGCTTATGATTTTGAGTAGCAAAAAATCTACTGGCATATGAAAAGTCCACTACGATTATTACATGAAAATATCAAGAACAGATTCTTTAATGATATGTATTGCCTTCTAATACATCACAAGAAAAGACTTGAGAGATGCCAAATGGATAACTTTAGACCATTTCAGACTAAAAGGGGAGGGGGTTGCCCCCAAAATCCAACATGTTGGGAATCAAGAATCTGAACAAAAAGATGAATTTTTTTACCACAACTAATGAACCAATTTGACAAATCCAGTAAAGAACTTCGAAAATTTCAGCAATTCCACTGTCCATAGACTTAGTTACAAAATTCCAGCTGAAAGGAATGGACGAAAATTACACGAACTCTATAAAATCTTACAAATAAAAAGGAACTTAAAAATTACAGCAAATCAACTCAAAGCTGAATTCTTCAAAGTTTTCTAGTTATCCAAAATCACATAAAAAATCAGCCGCATAGAAATAAAAATTTCAGCTAAAATTTTGAAAAAACAATCATATAAGTGAAATGGACAAGTTCACCGCAGACCCTAAAGTTACTCTGCTCAAGTCTCCAAACTTTTCAAATTACTCAAAAGCTACTAACAAAAATCACATAAAAACAAATCAAATCATCCAAGAACTGGCAAAATTTACCAAACTTAAGCAGGCAACTAAAGCAGATGTACTTTATTCGCAGCTTTGAATCTTTTACTTCAAAAAACCCGATCCAAAACAGCAGATAAAGATCGGACTTTTACAGAACTGATTGCTCTATCTCTCTCTAGAAGCAGCAGCAGCAAGAAGATTGGGGATTAAGGTGAAGTGTGTGGGTGTGGGGGCCTTCAATTATTAAATTAATACCAAAAAGCCATAAAAGTGCAGAGGAGAGAGAAAGTAAGTATTTTGTTGTGAGGTTGGGTGGGCCCCTGTCATTTTCATTTCATTAATATGAACGGGGACCACATAAAACACTATAATTTATTTATATATTGATTATTTTTTAAGTGTTTACTATAAATAATTAATTGTGAAATTTCGAGTCTTCGAGAGGTATCAACACGATTACATGTTCGAGAATGTGTATTTATACTTTATATTATCATCTTATTTTAATTTATAAAGTTTATATTTTATTCAAAGTATAATATGTATATATTATATGTTATTTAAGTCGGAAAGTATCAATAACGGTATACAAAAATTTAATTTTTGAATATATTCAATAATAATAATATTATTTTTAAGAGTATTCGTGTCAACTAATCAAGTATGACCCAAAGTTAGGCCCTCACTTTTTCCCCTCTTACCACCACCATCCCACCTACCAAAGAAAATTTGAAGTCCAATAATTTTATTTTATTTTTGTAGTACCAACTTGTTATTAAGGAATATATTTGTTGAGTTTTAAGGTTTAAATTCTAGTAAGTTTATATAACTCGACAAGTGTTTAATGCAAAAATACATGGATAGTGTTTAGGATTATTAAAATTTTGTGATAATTATAATCCTTGTACATTAGATACTATACGTGCATGTATTTGGGATTAATTGTTATTATGAATTATTTGAGCTTATGTTAATTTTAATATAGAATAAATAGGGTAGGGCGGCATCTTTGGAATATAATAAGGTTTTCTAGCATATTCCCTCCCACGACTTTGTAGAATAGTATAAAAATAGCTGGAGTAAATTTTGGAGTGATATTAAAAAGCTTTAAAGGAAACGACTTAAGTAAATTGATCTATTTTTTATAATCAAGAATACCATATTAATTGTTATAGTTTTTTGATTTTAAAAGAAAATGATTATAAATTGAATTGATTTTGTTTCTCTATATTGTTAATCACAATGAAGTAAAATTTGCAGTTTATTTAGTTGAAGAAGATAATATAAATGGGACAAAAGTGGAGACGTGTGATCATTTGGAACATATAAAGGAAATTGTTGTATATTATGGACTTTTTCCTATTTTTTATTAAATGGAATAAATTGTATACATCTTGGGCCATTGGGCGGTAATATTAAACATTAAAAGGTCAAGACATTCGAAATTTAGTATGAACTTCAATATATATATATACACACACTTATTTAACAAAAGAAATTTCATAGAGCTATTTTCAAGCCTGTCAAATTATTTTTGTATGGTAGTACTTATAATGATAATGATATGTATATTTTAGTAAGGAAAATTCTATATTTTAATTGGTTTTAATGGACTAGTTCGGTTACATATATGCATATTAATAACATGGCATCGAAATAAATTTGATATTGACACTCCAAATTCCTTTTCAATTTAGTGAATTGATAAAAATAGCATTCAATGAATAAAATATACTCCTTTACTTTATCTTGTAGGAATATAAATAAAAACTTGTAAGAAAAAATTGCTATTAGTAACAAAACCCAATTATTAATAGATAAATAAAAGGAAAGGTGAGAGCACGTGGCGTCCAAGGAAATAGAAGAAACACTTGTTGATTCCGTACACTTTGGGAAAAGGTTTAAACTTTTAATAATAAACATTTACTAAAAGTGACATTAAAAATTGGAAAAAATAAGAGGTTTAGATAAGGCACTTTGCACTTAACAATAATGAGACTTTGACAAAGAATCATAAGATATTAAGACACATAAAAATCATTTATACAATCATAAGCCTGTATTACAATATTGCCCTTCCTCACAATTCAAAGAAATAAAGTCTCAAATGTCTTTTTTTTTTTTTTAAATATCATAACTTCAATACTTGGAGTCACATAAATTCCTAAGAATGAAAACTCTAATAAAGTTCTCATAACCAAATAGTAGTTTATCTACTTCAAAATTTTCAAACCAAGCAAGTATAGCAAACTTGTACATTTGCCTTTACCTTCAACAACAATCCTTTTTTTCCATCTCATACGAAAACTTAAAACGAAATGCACGTTATAACTATATAAACACATTGGTTCTGGTTCGAGTTACCTTCATTCATTAGGAGCTTGTAACACCTGGGACACACACTTGCATAGCCGTAAAATCCTCATGTATCCAGTTCTAACACCCTTAACAGCATCTCTAATTTGAGCAAAGATTGGCCCGGAAAATGAACATTTCTGATCGTCATTTGGAGATGTCAATTCACGTGGAAGGATGTCCGAAGGGTATATTCCGCTTCAGCAAAACAATGCAAAGTGATTTATGAGTTTACATACAGGACAGGGATATAAATATGCAAAATGAGTTACCTAAAATACAATGCTAGAGAATGAATAACACGATTAAGTACTGTATAATGCCCTCCCCTAATATCCACCATTTTAAACACTCTTAGTATCACAATGTTTCTGGCTGTTTATGCCGATTATCTGAGTCTCAGACATGTTAACTAGAAAAGGCTCAGGTTCTAAACTAAACAGAAGGTGGAGCAAGAGCTCAATCAGTTGAGGCAATAAATCGGTTGAGGACTATAAATATGATAAATGCCCCTTTACTCAAGAAAAAGAAATCATAAAGTAAGGTATTATAACTAACCGTTTCAAGCAAGACATGTCAAGTGTGAGGATAACCTTCCTCCCAGTATCGAAATGAAAGAAAGTAAGCATCAGATCGAGCTGATCAGCTGCAATAAACAATTTACATTTCATCTAGAGGCACAAATTGCACGGACTACAAGAAATTTAACTAAGAGATGGACGCGAAACTATATTTGCATATAAATGTATTCAGATTCACACATGTACTAAAAATAAAAAGGCAAGGAACTGAGGAAGCAAGGATCATGTATAAATATCCCAACACTTATTTCTTGTCGAATTAAAGGAAAAAAAAATATGTCCCTCCTCACAAGGGAAGCAGAGAATCAACACTCCATGTGACTAGGTATGCAATGCCATTACAACTGATGACAAAGTGACATTCTAGCAACTTCAAAAAATTATGGAAAAGAAAACTTCACGTACTTGATTTTCCGAGAAAGTCAAAACACATGACATTTTACTTCAAAGTAGTAGGACATTTACATGGAATGACTGGTTAATAGTTTCATATAATCAAAGTGTGTCATCCCCATTTTGGTATTTTCAATTAGATCTATAAACAAAAAATGGCAACAAACATTCATGTGCAGAAACCTAAGAAAGGTTTTGGGAGTTGATGTCAGACATCTTATAATCTTTTAATGACCCACATGTTTCTCAGATATTTCTCATATTCTTGAAAAATGATGGAATTTGGAAAAAGGAAATGGGTAGAGGAATTAAACCCAGTAGTAGGATGGATAATGATATGAGTTGATCTTAAGACAAATACATCATTGCATGTGCATGGTCAAACGAATATGATTTCCGTATACGATGTAGGCATCGATAAGTAATACATTCAATCTAACCGCCTTAAGCTATCAAGCAAATAATAGCATGGTACAGAGGATGGAAAAGAGGCAATTTGCTAAAAACAAATTTAACAAATCTGATGAAATGCGAAGAAGCTAAAAAACATTAATCCACTTTTCAAGACATTCTGAGATACAGCTGAAAACCTGAGTATTACAAGCTAAAAGCTATCTGACATAAATATGGTAGGAAAATAGAGAACATCCATACCAGAAGGTGAACAAAAGCTTGACTGGGTCAAATTTTGGAAGTCTATCTTTGCTAATTGTACCTCCTCAACCACATCAAGCAAGGTCCCTAGAAGTGAACTACTAACCTGTGGATCAGTCGTAAGAACAGAAATGAGATGAATTTTGTCAGATACAATGTTAAGCACCTAGCTTCTGACATGTTATTTGTTCTGAATGAATTCCACAAACCAATTCCCTGCATGCTAGCAGATAAGATAGACTAGGATGGCATTGAAGCCCGACGCAAGAGTAATAAGGTCCGGCAATATAGGATAAATATCAGTTGGATTTCTACAAAATTACATATGTATGACAAATATATTACTTGCTTTCAATTTCAGAAGGCATGAAATATAATTGTGCCCTTCTGTTCATTGCAGTTGAAATTGGATTGCACTGTTTTTGCTTAATTTTATCATACTAATCTTCTGGTACGCCAAACAAGGCCAACATGAGAATAAACATATATTCAATGCCAAAAATGACGCAGATGCAAAGCAGCTAAGTATTTTTTAGAAAACTGATAGAAATATAAAATGCAATGTTCTTTTTCTTCATAATGGTCATGTACAATTTTACTTACTTGTGTTGCCCGTGCCAAAGTTTTGGCACCAATGTATTTGAGGGCATTCTCGTGATTAAACACAAACGCAAACGCTGTGCAAGCATCCATATTTGGGAAATCCTATGAAGCATAAAGGGTTTTGAATTAAGGTATGATAATGAAAATAGAAAGACACAAATTAGACCTGTTATGGTTAAATTGCATCACCTTTATAATGTTTATCTCATTCAATTTAAACGAAGTTGATGCACTTGATGTAGGACCAATAATGACTTTTATGCTGTAACATAAGAGATTTCACAAGTCGAGAGGTGAATAGAATCACAAAAATAAAGTTTAGAATCACAACTTAGAAAAGCACATGAAGAAAAAACAAGTATGACAGAAACCTCTGAACAATGAAGTCGAGGTAGTTGAGAACTACACTGTGCTGACCGTTCACGCTGCCCACACTCTCGAGTACCCACATCTGAAGAAAGAGTGAACAAGATCTCTTAGCAACCTAAGGTAACACTTTTCGCTGAGAAAGACACGTAGCGTTCTCTATATTTTTTACATTTTTTTCTTTTTTCACCTTCAGTTAGAGGGTTGTCAGCCAAACTGCTTCTCCAATATTTAAATTCCAGCAATTAAACAACATAAATAAACAAATAAGCAATACAGTGACTACGACAAACAAAAAGCAAACATTGTGGAATCACTAGAAGGTAATGCTCAATGGCATGAGTACTCACCTGCATATCCATACGGCTGAACCTGAAAGAAGCCTTCTTCATCAAATGTTCATTAACTAAAGTGATAGTGTCATCATGGCTTAATTCAGCTTTTGTCTTGCAGCGTGCTTGAAAAGAACCTTTCAACTTCAAAATCCTTCTATCTAAAGCTTCGGAATCCTGAATCATGGCAGTCAACTTTCCATGGCAAACCTGACAACAAAAATAATATGGATCATAAAGAAGACTTATCATATTTGAAGGTAGATAAACATATTCATAAAAAGCAAATGATAGAATACAGTATTTACATGCATAGATAGACAAATATTGTAATAATCATTTCCAGATCTTACATGTTAATATTACTAAGCAGGTAATACCAACCACTGCCCAGGTACAGTTGTGGAGTTTATCATGACTGCTCCTTGTGTAATGATCCTAACTTTAGACCTAAGCAAATACTAATGCTTATACCACTACATGCATACATCTACATTAAAACATGTTTATAACTATCTTATCAAGAAAAAAGTATCTAGGAGAAGCAATCATTTCGCGAGCAAAACAAAAAAGCCAAAGAGAGGTCCCAACAGCCATAGATTCCATATGTATATTAAGGTTGACTAAGTACCTCATCATCCTTCTCCAAATTGGCAGACAACGACGAATTTCTGTCAGCACCAACTAGGAAACTAGGAGTGTGTTTCTCTAATGGCTGAGACAGAATATTTTTTCCCAATATTTGTGACTCCTGAATCCTAGAGCTCGATAGTTGTAACTTTTTCTGCATGCAGAATTTGATTAAATAGGTGACAAATAATAAGGGCACATATAAAAACTAAGACAAAGAAAAACAGTACCAACAGCTTTTCCTTCTTAATATGCTTCAGCTGTAATTTTGCCTTCTCAAACACAACTCGATGCAACAATGAATTCGTTTCAGATACTCTGCATAAGTAATTGTGTGAGACCATCATACAATTTTTGAAGCTAGATTAGGTCATTTTAAAATAATAATCACCACGCAGATGCAAAAACTAGTCCATTGCAGTCGCACACTGAGAGGAATCAGGAAAGTACTTACTTCTCAAGCCGGAGAAGATTAAGAATAGCTGGATTCTGGAAAAAGAAACACAAAAAAAGTGCAGATATAAATAAATAAATAACGGATTAACAGTGTGAAGAGGCCAAAATTTAATAGAGACCCTTATTTATCTATTACTGAGATAACTAAATATTATGAGCAAGCAGACCTGGGGTATAACTCCATGGCGAAGCATCTCATAAGCTTGTGACCTCTGCAGGTGAACCAACACATCTTGCAGCTCATCAATCTGCATACGAAAAAACAAGCCAACTGGACTCCTTATATTTTACAAATTAAAATCAGTAAGTACAGAAAACTTGTATGAGGCATACCATCTTACTGTTGAGCACATAAGCTGATCCAGGAATGAATTCTTCCATATCCTCTGATAATTTTGAATATATCTGAAATTCAGGAATCCAAATGTGTGAGAGAGAGCTTTGCTAGCAAGTAAGATGGCAAATTAGTAGAACCTGAACCAAACATACATCAGTCCACTTCTTCCTTTCATGGCCAGTCACTGATTTATTAACTTCATTAGGATACAACAACGTCTCCTGGTCAAAATTTCCACGCTTTTGAAGTTTGGGACTCCTCTGCATTATGGCCATTGCAGTTCTATGTTCTGTGTCCCTCAGCAATAATTCTACATTTCTCTTGTTGGCGGAGATGTTTTCCAAACCACTCAGCTGAATGGGTTTTGGAGAGAGTAATCTGGGGGACGGCCTATTGTCTAGCTCTTTCCTTGAGGGGCTGGCTGTAGGTAACTCCGCCTGATTCTGATATAACGACATTGAGGACAACAAGAAAAGCAAATATTAGGATTCATCCTAGTTTTCAATTGTAATCAGAATGGATGGATGGACTGAAGATGAGTAAACAACTGCTCTGCAAGGACGGTTAGAAATTTCTGGTTTTGGTGAACACAGAAAACTATCAGGGCTCTCTATAAGATCAGTATTTGAGGGATTAAACCTGCACGATTGACCTGGACAATAGCAACTAAACATAATAGAGGCATGCATGTCAATGAAATTACTTCTAGAAGAAAAAGATCTAGAAGAATAAGATCAGAACTGACCATCTGATATCCTGACTTGTCTAGATTCCTATGGGCAGATGGAGAAACAGAACCATGAGAAATGGCACTAAGTTCTCCCCCATTCAGGTTATCCTCTAACATTGAGGCGTCTCTAACAGCTTGGTTACCTACTCCAGGAATTTCCGAATGCATGACCTGGGATTTGTTCTCCTTAGCAGGAGAAATAAAGTTATCAATGGTTTCAAAATTTTCCTTCTCACCATAATTATCAACTTCTCCATTGTCATTTTCTTTTATTCCAATCAAGTTTCTGTTGTGGTTGACTTCAACAAAAGATGAACTCAAATCTCCATTCATTCTCGTATATACAGGATTCATGTTAGCAGTTGTAGTGGAGATGTTAACATCAGCAAGACTTCTCTCAGGAGTTGAATCTTGATCCTTGTCAACTTCTGAAAATAGCTTGAACTGTCTTTGAAGCAATGAATCTTTAGATTGACTAGATTGAAAACTTGGTGAAGCTGGCAATTTCTTCTCCCACATTCTTCTTGGAGAAGAAACAAACTTGGGAGGTGTAAGCAATGCTTTTCCTCCATCACCTAAAGCAATTTCAGCCAGAAAGGACTCAGTTTCAGTCATTAGTGCATCTTCACTAGAACCTTTGGTTGTAAACAAACTACGCATCAAAGTTTTTCCAGACCAAGTGAGCTTAGAAGGTGAAGCAGCAATTCCCATGTATTTAGATTGCTCTGTAGAGGGATCTCTGGCATTCAAGTTTTTTGGCGACACTCCAGTCAATTTATTGACCAAAGGTTCTTCCAAATGATTTTCATCCCTGATTTGATTAAGAGTCTCAGCCCTGTTAGTTTCCATGCTTACAACATTACTCCTATCTATGCTCCGACGAACACTTGCAAGTTTCTCTCCAGTAACTGAATCTTCGAATAAACTGAATTTAGAAATATGACCATTTTTTTCCAAATTAGCATCAAAATTAGGGGATTTTAAGAAATCCAGAGACTTAATAGTGGATTTGTCAACTCTAGCACTGAAAGTATTAGAGAATGCAGATCTCTCAAGTAATTCCAGTTTAGAAATGCTTTTCTGGATGGAAGTCTCAGCCTCGTGATGTTCTAGGCTCTCATTTCTCATCAAAGAACCAGGTTGTTCGAGCAAAGGAGTCATGACTCCCAAATGTTTAGATGGAGAATCCTTAGTAAGGAAAATTTGTCTGCGTTTGACGGAAGAAGATGTAGAAACCATCAATGGTGTCTCAGGTTCATCCTGTGCATAGCAGTTTAAGTTTATAAGTAAGTTCCAGCAGGCCCTTTCCAGTAATTAATATTCTGAACATACAAAGCTTCTTATCCACCACAATTTACATAACTTTCAGAGTTCAGAATTGAAAACGGGGATGGGGGCATTACATGCATGTGCAGCAAAAACAAACGCAAAAGTGTAATACAGTGCCTTCAAAGCTAAATCGCAAATATAAAATAAACCAAACCAACTTTAAATAGAGACCAATCATGATTGTCAGATTCATTGTAAACAACTCATTATAGCAATTTCACTAGGCAGTAGGCAAAGCCAACCGGTTATCCACTGGGAACTTTCTGATCCATTTATAGACTGTAAACTGAAAAGAGGGCCAATTATAGTAACAAACAATGTCATTCAGTGAGCTTTAACGTTTGTCTTTTGGATGTTATCTCGACCTTCTGAAAATATCGAAAGCTAAAGTTTTCAACAAAAACATTTTTGGAAGTTGGAACTAATTCTAGAATCAACAAACATAAATTTTACGGGAAGCAGCAAAGCTTATTAACGGAGATAGATGCATATGTTTTGATTAAATGCTGAGTATCTAATGCTTTTAGTTTCTCAAACCGGCTCAATAATGAAAATTGCTTAAGAATAGTTAATTCTACTCCAAGATCTAACTACCAGTTCAATGGCGAAGAAAGGACTCTACAATCAGGTTAAGCTCTATAACCCAACCATTTATCCCTATCATATATATCCAGAATGTTAACACATAGAAAACCAATTTGATCACAAGATTACTTTGAGACATACATATGGTATTAAAAAAAACAGTCTCTACCATTCATCCATAGCTAAAATTCAAGAGATCACAATGGTCAACTCTCTCCAAATAACCTTCAAGAATAAGCCTTTTTCACATAACAGGAAATACAAAACCATAATGACAAAGCACACAAGAAAAAGATTTAGACATTCTGGAGTGCCCTGCAGAGTTTCCAAAATGCCAGATCACATAACCACGGAGCAGGTATTCAAGAAAAGATCTGCATACATACTGTTTAGGTATGAAGTCTTACTTTACTCAACTGATAAGGTGACCTATTTGGTATGTATCCATCTGTGTTGGAAGCTGCAGCTCCCAATGTACTTGATGAAACTTTTTTAGGGGGAGGTCCAGAAGGAAATGTTCCAAGAGGACCATTTGATTCGTCTAATACATTGCGATCAGCAGATACTTCCCAATTCAACGAATCATGGGAATTAATCCAGCCTCTTTCTTTCATTACATTGTCACTTTGACTCACAGGGTTATCCCCATGATCAGTTGATGACAAAACCTCACCTTCCTTCCTTATAGATGCCTCTGATTCAATAACATTATCAGATATACTAACAGAATGCAAGTTTTGCCTGCTCTCCGCCAGGAGTGCATCCAATCCTGGTGATAGTCTCTCATAGTCATACTTGTTACGGTTTTCCCCTACAAGACTCATATCGTTGGAGCTGTGACTGCCACTTACGTCTATTACAGACTCTGAGGATCTGAGAATAGGCTTTTTACCTAAAGTGAAACTCATGGAGCTTGTATTTGCATTTGTTGGTGTTTTCTCTTCAAAGAGGAGCTGAACCCCGGTTGGGGTCTTGTCTATTCCAGAATCTGATCTGGCCAGACTGCGATAATGCATGGAGAAAGCTGTTGAATCCATTGTAACATCATGGTTATCATCAGAAGCCGCAGAGTCGGACAACCGGCCAGGCCTTATGAAATTGGCTGATACAGGCCCAAAGAAATTATCTTCTGCTTGAAGAAAAGTCAAAGAAAAATGTTAGTAGTTACCCTCTTCTAGAAACAGCAGGAAAGCGATGCAGAATAATGAAACTTGCCATCATTCGACGAGGCAGAACCAATGGTGCTCCCTCCTGAAGAAGGCGACCCCATAGGCCGAAAAAATGACCTCCGCATCTCCATTTCTTCATCATCGTTATCATGCTTATCATCATCATCATCCTCGCCTCCGAACTCCTTAGGCTGCTCCGATTGACCAAACTCGCCGCTCAAATCATCACCAATTTTTGCAGTCTGCATCAATGGAGTCCCGTTGAACTCTTCATCATCGCGGTCGAAGAAATGAATCGATGTCATTTCAGCAAAGCTCACTCTACGCGCACGCTTCTTCTGTATAGCAATGGTGTCGGAATTTTCGGTGACGGTGTTGTGGCGGTGTCCATCGGCGTTAGGTTCTTCCTTGGAATCCATGGCAGTGAGCTTAAAATTGAGAGCAATTTCTTAGATTTTTTCCACAATTTAGGAACTAGGGTTTTTGTTTTTCTTCGAATAGTAATACTGAGTATTGATGGAGGGAAAATTGCCATTTTATTTTGAATTATTTTGGATGGGGAACTTTCGGAAATTATATTTTCTACCCCTGAAGTCCTTCAAATAGGAAAATGGGCCCAAGCTAAAAAAGGAAATGATTACATAAGTCTACCCTAAGGTTTTGATTTATACACAAATAAACCCTCTTAAGCTTTTGAAATTATATCCACATTGATATAAATGGGGTGTAAATGAGTTCATGAAAAGCTTTTAAAAAATTTAAGGGCTCGAACAGAGTTTGATACAATTTTTTAGTGCTCAGAATCAAACCGAACTCAAAAATTTGACTCATTTTTATTGTTATTTTTAAGAATTTTGTACAAAATAATAATATTTGATATATAATGGATATGGAGGTCTTAATTAAAATTATAAATTAACTCAAAAGTTCTGAATATATATACTTTGAATTCATTCATCACAAGATAAATAAAATATTTTTAATAAACAAATTACATTGAAAAATAAATGCATGGAGCCATTTGGACCCTCGATTTGGAGGATGTAGATGTAAGGTTGAAAATGTCTGTAGCTATAATTCAACCAACCTCACAAGAACTTTCTGTAAATTATAATTATCCTAGTAAAAATGATAAAATTGATTCCATTACTTTATGATCATCAAACTATTATAAATGGCTAAATTTATTATTTTGTTTTCGATATATTTAAATAGATAAACTACGGTTGAGAATAGAATATAATTTTGATGAAAAATCTATAAGAAATTGAAAAATAGAGAATAATGTACCATCCAATTAGGGTCTTAAGTGTTTTTTTCACTAATGAGAACGCAGGTGATTCTAGTAGTAAAATGTGCACATTTCAGTATAAATCTTAAACAAGTAAGCCCATGACTTCAAGTATAACTACAATCATCTATGTACAATGCATAAGAGACAAATTCTATCGACGAAAGATTTTATTTCTCGTATGATTCAAAATCCCGTCAGAAAGGACTTAAAACTGGGTGAAAAATGACCCCAATTTCCAAACTTACTCTCGATATGAGCCATTCAGCAGACATTTGTGCAATGTTCCAAGAAAGATGAGACGTTGAGCAGAAATTAAGTTAAGCAAGCAAAAGGATAACAAACAAAACGTGTCTGAAAACAAGCCACAAAGTTCATACTCAAAGGAGCCTCAAAAGTTAAACTAAAGATTGTTTCATTGAAAAAGAAATACACTGGAGTTACATTAAGATAGCAGCTGGCCTTCATTTTCTGTGATGATTGTACACACAGGTAACTCAGTGCGAATCGTGACAACATAGAAACTGATACTTTTATCCGTATAATGCTCGCCAAGCCTCTTTGCTGTCCCTTGAAGTCTTTGTTGGATTTTGGACCATCTTTTCTTTTGAAAACGTAAGAGAAGAAACACTAGCCAATAGCTCGCCTATCTGACATACAACCTGACAGAGAAAAATCCGTTAGATTCGACCAATCACGAATAAACAATGTAGTGACCATTGATTGATCCAGAACAATTCCATCACAAACCATATGTACGAGACTTTAGTAGAATGTTTTATGAAGATTGGTCGAGTGGATAAGATAAAGAATGTGATAACAAAGTTATGTTCAACAACATTGTTATAATGTCATCATGAATGACTCTCGAAGGTTGATGGAGGCAGGATTATTATGTAAAGAGATAATCCCGACCACAGGATTATTCTTAGGAGGTCCAGGGACATCGGTTCTCGAAATAATCATAAACAGTCATGTGACCAGCCTGGAGTCCACCATACAAAGATTGTCATGATGTACAAAGATGGTATCGATTGTTGCAGGAGCTGGAGTCCAGTTATTCTTAAGACTCACTTATAACAGCTCTATAACAGTCGTGCATCACATAATCTGTTCACAAGATTGTTGAATTTGAGA
Organism: Verbascum thapsus; assembly: GCA_963669365.1. Lineage (NCBI taxonomy): Eukaryota > Viridiplantae > Streptophyta > Magnoliopsida > Lamiales > Scrophulariaceae > Verbascum > Verbascum thapsus. The sequence goes on from OY770111.1 coordinate 17,218,790, forward strand.
AAATAAGAAATAAGACATGAGCATAGCAAATGTTGCACTTATAAATAATGGTATCTAACTCTCTTAGGCTATATTTGATTCTTGGCTTTCCGTGAGTTTTCTTACTTCAACTGATAGTACTTTGTGCTTCTTTTGCTATGCTTCTTTTCGTAGTACATTTAATTTTCCATTTTTTTTCTCTCCTTAATCAAAATCTAAAGTCCAAGCATAGCACTGGTGTATGAAAAACCATTAACTCCACCAAGAATGCCACTGAATGGAAATATATTCTTGCAGATGACATGGGGCTAATATATACTACCCTTTCTAGTTTGTTGCTAAACCGCAATGGAGTACGGCAACGTTGCCACACATATTCGAATATAAGGAAAATAAGGCTACTGAGACATTAAATATGCAGTTAAAAAAAACTCAATGAGACTCGGAAAAAATAGTGTACCTCGAGCTCATCTCCAGAGGCTTTATTTGATATATGTTGGCTAGTTTGACCAATCAGCACAACTGTAGGAAGCTTCATGACATTTACCAAATGGAGTAATGTAGCCAAATCCTCTTGATGGATCTGCAAAGATGGCGGTGGCTTCTTCAATCTAGAGCTCAATGTCTGCGTAACATCCGTTGTCATGCCTGTTTTGATGCCAAAAACTGAAACATTATCGCTTTTCACTAAATATTTGTTTTCTTGCTTAAGTTTAGATTCTGGCACGACGAAAGGGACTATTAGTGTTGGCATGGTGGACAAACCATCTCCAGCTAACTTCAACAGAACTTCACTCAGAGCACAAGATAAGATTGGAGGCTCATAATTTTGTAAGAGCAAAATGGACACCTGTGAAATATAACTAGAGAATCATTTTCCAAAGATAGCAGAAATCATACGTGAATGTAGTTCTGCCTTTATGTGACTATAATGAATTCTTAGAACAATCATCAACTTTGGACAGTCAGCAAATCATGATCATGGAAAATTCATTTTTTTCACTTATTAGATGTGTTACAGAAGGATATGAAAGTCATGAATTCCAAATTCATCAACAAATTCATTGATCTTCTTTGAATGGTTTCAAGTTATAATGGATATAAAATCACATTCAAGTCATTTTATGCTATTTTTTGAAATCTTATGGTGGATTTGAAATTACTCCCTCCTTCAAATTCATTCCTCACATCCAAATCAATGGGTCCAAACACAAACCTTTGTAGAGTTAAAGTTCTAAGAAGCGATAGAAATCCACACGTTAAACACAATACAATTAGCAAATCCACCATCCGTTATTTCAATACAAGCAGGAAAGATCTGCAACCTAAGCCTCCAAATTTTATTCATTTTCGAGTAAAACCAAATTCTTCTAAGAAGGGGGCAAATATCTTTTTCTACAGAAATCAATCAGAATAAGCAGGACTGAAAAACAAATCAAGTGCTTGATACTCCACTAGAAATTGATGTTAAAAGCTCGTTCGAGTTGTATTAGTTTGGCATGAGAAACAAGCTTGAACACAATTTTGTATGGGATATAATTTGAAGATCTGCTTGAGTTCAACTGGATTAGCGGTAAGCTCAAAATATATGTAAAAATATCGAGCTACTCGAGCTCCACTCAATTTCAACTAATTAATGACCCAGTTTACGATAAAGCCAAACTCAATCACAATCTTCAAAGCTCCGCTGTTATTTTCATTTATGTTTTTATTTTATTTTTAGTCAAGTATAAAAGAAGATGAATGTACTAGTTAGGGGAATCAAGTAATGAATTAAATCTATTTTCTCATCTTCATACTCTACCTATTGTTCTTCTTCTTCCCAACCCTAATTTCTCAATTTCTCTTCTCAATCCCTCTAAAATTCTCATTATCCTATAATCTATTATATAATATAAATATTATGGATTATTATTCCATGAATATCCTAAATGAAGAGTCCGGTTCATTACATCTTCAAAGCTCCGCTGTAACTTGGATTAAAGAAAACTTTCTGAGAACAATGAAGCAACCATGAATAACAGAATGTAACAGAAAAAAAGACTTCCCTAACAAAAGAACTAGTTATTTAACTAATTGCAAGACCGTTTCCAGCTCAATAAAAAGGAAAAGACGAAAGCTAGAACCTCGTAAAAAACTACCTCATAATCGCCATTCGGATTGATGAAATGAATGATTTCACCTGACGCCTTCCGATCTTTGATCCCGTAGCTTTCCAACGGCAACTCAAACGAATCGTTTCTGAATCATAGTTAAAAAAAATATCAAAAATTAGTAATATTCAACAGTCACTAATATAAAAAATCGAATCATAGATGACGATTGTCAGTACTACTCACAGCACTTGCAAGTTTGAGCTAGGTTTCGGCTTGAGACTGCCGGAGATGGCGGTGGCGAAAGTGTCGCCGCCGTTGAGAAGGAGAATCACTTTTTGGGCTACTTTCATTTCCGACGGATTTTGCTTTTTGTGTGTGTAAAATATATCAGATTTTAACAAATTGATTATTATAGATTGTATACTAATAGAGGTAAATAGATTCCAATATTCATTTTAGTTTCTTCTTATACAAGTTTGCAATTTTTTTTATAAATCATTTTTATTTTATTTTATAAAATTATAACACAATCAAAGTATTTTTTTTATGAGTAATCGCGTTTTATTAATATTTTGACAGGAGATCGATCCCGAATAAAATAATTTGATCTAGTTCGGCTCGCACCTTTTTATCATGTGAGATTATTATATCACTTTTTATTATTAATTTAATTTACAAGATTAGGACGACATGTTAAATTCTATTAATTATTTTGAGTGATTATCTTACTCTTTAATATTTTCTAAATTTGAGATATTTGTTAGCATGCTATAATATATTTATATTACTTAATGTTTTTAATTTTCTTCAAATATTTTGCAATGCTATTATAATAAGTTTAAGATTTACATTATATTTTACATTTTTAAATTTGCTTCTTAAAATTTAAAAATATTAATTTATTATTTTATGTCTTTTAGATATTTTAATTATTAATTAATTGTTTTATTTGTTTAGATATTTTAAAATGCCCTTATCAACTTTTAATAAATTTGAAAATTATTAAAAAAAAACTCTAATATTTTAACCTTTATTTTGTACTTTTAATTTTTTTTTTAATATTTCTATATTATTTCAATATCTATTGAATTATAGTTTTATTTTTTTATAATGACTTTAATATCTGTTCCATTTTACTTTTATTTTTAAAAATCTTTTTTCAAATGTTTCCATAACCATTTAAGTAAAATAATTCGTTTCTATGTCTTTTTTTAGAATCTTAATTTTATATTTAAAAGATTAATTATTAAGCAAATATATATATTAGCCCGAACATATATTGTTTTAATATAACCCTACTAACATCCGAACTATGTGTTAGATGGAGATAATAAAAGGGAATCATTTAATTTCATAAAAAAAAAACGAGGATAAATTCATAATTCACACATTTCGTAAGAGCTCTAGAGGTAATTTATCTAAATAATATTCATCTCTTGTTGATTTCACGATATTACTTTTGCTTGATAATAAAAAAATAACGTATATGTGAAGAATAATAATAAAATTAATTAGATTTCTTCAATCAAACAGCTCTTCATCTAAAATTAATCTATGGGACTATTTCAACTAGTTTGCAAAGCAAGAAGATTGACTTGAAGTTTCCAAATACATTTGTGTTTTGACTTGAAAACAATGATCTTAGTTTTAGGCCAACAAGCTCCTCTTTGACTAATCCTTTTCTTCCAAGCATGCTTTTACTATTATTTTGTATTTAGTGTTTGTTTTATGACTCATTTCTAACCAAACAACTAGTTCGTATATTATTGATTATTTTTTTAATTATATTTGTATAATAAATAAAAGTTAGGATTAACTACGTTATGTGACCCTTACGCCAGGTGCCCACGAGATGAGCTTGAATCAAATTTGGTCAAAATTTTAGCTCATGCTCAAATTTGACGAGTTTGAGAAAACTGGATTTGTTTTACTAATATATATAAATTTATCCTTTTTTACATTTATATATTATTATTTTTAATATGGGATCGAAATTATTAGAGTTTATAATAAAAAAGGAAAAAAAAAAGAATGGATGAAAAAAAATTGTTGATAGGGTGAATACCATAAGTAGTAATAGACTTTAAATATTCAACAAAGATAATTTCAATATTTTAGACCATGTATTTCAAATAATAAAATTTAATTAAATGGATAAGCATAAGCAAGTGGAATAAAGATACAAGCTTGTAGACTTGAAACATCTTTAAATAGAATTTGGTGAATAATTGTTTGAGTCAACAATCAAGATTACAAAATTTGTCAACGTAATTGCTATTTATATTCTTTCACTTGTTTAACACCATTAATATATACATATATTAATAGATAACTCACTTTTTCAATAAAGAAAAACCTTCACCATTTTATTAAATATTTTATCTTACTTATAGAAAATCAAATTCTTCATGTTTCAACTATAATCGATCTTCAAAATGTCTATTTGAACTTTTTTTTAAACAAATTTTAATTGAGCTCGAGCAATTAAATTTCTTTTATATGTATATTTGTTATATTTTACTAACATACCAAATTCTAATTTTTATTAAAATATATAAAAAAATGTTCAAATTTTCTTTTATATATTAATTAATTAAACTCAAACAAACTTTTAATGATCGAACTCAAATGATTGAATTCTTTTTCCAACCATCTCTTCAACTAAATTTGGAAGATAAAATTCAAATCCTTAAAAGATCCTTGTAATAAATGATTTCATTTTTTAGCAAATAACAAGAAAATGTTTTTCCCCACATTCCTCGTGCTTAGTTAATTCTTCTCTAAAATCCCACTGTTTTCACTAAATAAAGATAAATTTTTACAGCATTCTTATGTGTAAACGCGTAAATTGTCACATTGAACATCTAAAAAGCAGAGGAAAAAATTGCAATATTCAAAGTCTTTCTTCAATTCAAACCCCCATTCCCTCAAATTCTTCACCACTGCTATATTTCTCCATTTCTCTCTGTTTTCATCTCAAGCATTTTTGAGCCCTGATAAAAAGCTTCAATCTTGATTATAATTCTACACCCCAAAATTCTGTTTTGTTCTTAACTTTTTTTTGGGTTTTTTGAATCGTTTTTTTTTTTTTTGTTTGCTTTACTTCCCAGCTAGAGATTTTGCTCTAATGGTGTCAAAGTCATTTCTTTTTGTGGGTTACTTTTGCTTTATTTCATGTGTATTTTTAGCCTTTGTAGATGGAACTCGAAGTTTAAATAACCTGAATTCAAATAATGGCTCTGTTTTCACAGACGTGGAATCACCCTGTTTTAATTCTGCTTCTGTTGATTCAGATTGTAGCTTTTCAAAAACATCCCACAATATTTCAGCTCATGAAGAAGATGTTGAACCAAAAAAACGATCTTTAGTGCTCAATGTGAAGCATTTATCATGTGGGAAACAAATTAACCCCACAAACGCTGTTCTTGATTCCACTGCAAAAGATTTCACAAGAATTCAGTCACTTCACACAAGAATAGTTGAGAAAAAGAATCAAAACACCATTTCTAGGCTCAAAAATGGTGATGAGAAATCCCACAACCCAATTGCTTCCCCTGTTTCCCCTGCCGCCATGCCGGAATCTTACTCCGATGGGTTCTCCGGCCAACTCACGGCGACCCTTGAGTCCGGAGTGAGCCTTGGCTCCGGTGAGTACTTCATGGATGTGTTCATTGGTACACCTCCTAAACATTTCTCTCTGATTCTTGATACTGGTAGTGATCTTAATTGGATCCAATCTGTTCCTTGTTATGATTGTTTCGAACAAACAGGGCCTTATTATAACCCGATAGAGTCAACTTCGTTTCGGAATATAACGTGTAATGATCCTCGTTGTAGCCTCGTTTCATCCCCTGAACCACCATTGCCTTGCAAGAACAAGAATCAAAGTTGCCCTTATTACTATTGGTATGGAGATAGTTCGAATACGACAGGAGATTTTGCGTTGGAAACGTTTACGGTTAATCTAACGGCCTCAAACGGACGGTCCAAGTTTAGGAAAGTCGAAAACGTGATGTTCGGTTGTGGTCATTGGAATAGAGGGCTATTTCATGGTGCTAGTGGTTTGTTAGGGCTCGGGCGGGGCCCATTGTCGTTTTCGTCGCAAATTCAATCATTATATGGCCATTCTTTCTCATATTGTCTTGTGGATAGAAATAGTAACTCAAGTGTTAGTAGCAAACTCATTTTTGGTGAGGATAGTGTGTTATTAGGACACCCAGAGTTGAATTTCACTAAGTTCGTTTTTGGAAAAGAGAATATGGTAGATACGTTCTATTATCTGGAGATAAAATCGATTCTGGTCGAAGGGGAGGTGTTAAATATACCAGAAGAGACGTGGGATTTGTCTCCGAGAGGTAGTGGTGGCACGATCATTGACTCTGGTACTACACTTAGTTATTTTGTCGATCCAGCTTATAAGATCATTAAGGACGCGTTTGTGAGTAAGATTAAGGGGTACCCTATTGTGAAGGACTTTCCAATACTCGACCCTTGTTACAACGTGTCGGGAGTGGAAAACCCGGTTTTGCCCTCGTTCGCAATCGTGTTTAAAGATGGGGCCATATGGAATTTCCCGGTTGAAAATTACTTCATCAAGCTCGAGCCCGATGAGGTTGTTTGTTTGGCTATTTTGGGCACGCCTCGCTCGGGTCTTTCGATTATCGGAAACTATCAGCAGCAGAATTTTCATATTTTGTACGACACGAAGAAATCGAGGCTCGGGTTCGCACCGAGGAAATGTGATGAGATGTAGTATAGCATCTTTAGTAGTGTATAATTTTGGGTGGTTTTTGGTGGAAAAGTGAAACATGAAGGGGTGAAAGGGATATATTTCTCACAAATTTTTAGTTTACTATTAGGTCTTAAAACAAATGTATAATTCAATAAATTTTTATATCTAAAAAATCTATGATTTTATTTTGCATCCAAACCCCCTAACATTTTAGGGTTAATAAAATTTTGAGTTTGATTTCCCTTATTCTTCTAAATTAAAAATGAATGAGTTCTAGTTTTGTCTAGAAATTTATTTGTTTAAACTTTTATATAAAATACTTAATAACATAGATTTATCCGAGTTAATGATACTTTAATGAATAATAAAGATTGATACAACAAGTTCAAGAATGAAAAATAAAAATAAATTAGTTTTAAAATTATTTAGTGATTGTTTATTATTATTTTTTAATTTTTTTTATGCATGCAATTATGTATGTGTGTATATATACTTTATAGAATATGAACTTTTGCAAGTTTGGTTTTATATTGTGCATCTCAAATTGATGTTGAATACTTATTTAACCTTAAAATTATCAAAAGTTCAAAATTTTCCTTTAAAATCCGAAATAATTATCAAATTGGATCCAAAATTCACAATTTTTAGAGTTTTCCACCACGAAGGATCTAAGTTGTCACCCCATTTATCACGAAACTGAAAGATGGCACACTTAATAGGTAAATTAAAAAGAAAAATGTATACCACTATTAATATCCCTAATATAAAGGTACAAAATTAAGTTCTTTCCTACATGTCTCTATTTATTATATTTTGGTGAGTGATAATAACATTATATACCTAACAAATTATAAATACAATAATCGAACTGAATATGAAATCAATTAGAAAATAAAATCCGATATTAGGTTTAGATAATTTTAGGAGCAATATTCTATTGACATATATGACCAACTTCCCTTAGTTATGGAGGTTAAATGTAAAATTTTATTAGAATATTTTTACATCAAATAAAGAAGATGATAAAATGTAACTAATCAATCCTTTTGAAATTAGAATATGATTATTATTTTATACTTTTTTCCCATCAATATCGACCCTTTGTTAAAAAGGTATCAATATAAGATTTTATTAAAGTAAACTATTTATTTTATGCTAAAAAATACACTAAATTAGTGTGAAAATAACAATTTTTTTTTTTAATTCTTTGCTTTGCTTTATTTTAATTTTATTTACCCCTTATTATTATTAAATGGACTTTGGGTTGAGAAAAGTTGAATGAAGAAAGGGAGGGACTTTCTCAAAACCCTCACCAAAACCTACCTCCTTCCCCATAAACCCTCCTCTCGCAAGGTACCCCCATATCTCTCTATGTATATATATATATGTATATATATATAATATATATGAATGTATATTTGTATATATGTATTTTGTTTGGTTGATTGATTTGTATGTAACAGATGGATCCAGCTGAACGTTACTGTTATAACCCAACCTTGCGTTGGAACCCTCAAGTCGAAGAGTACTTCGTTAAAGCCTACGGAGCTGACCACTTTGCTCGAATATCAAAGGCTCTTACGTATGTACTTCGCTTCTTCTTTTTTGCATCTTTTGCATTTCACTGGTTTATTTCATTACCCGTTTGATGTTGTTCTGTGGGCATTTGTTGAATGCTATACTGTTTGTTTGATTTGTTTATGCTTTTTTCGAGTTTCTGAGGTATTTGATGAACAGAAAGCTAAATTTGTTTTCCAGCAGTTGGTGTAATGTGGTCAGTTGCAATGTTCAGTTGGTTGTATCTTGATGGCTGGACGCAATTAGCTCTGGTTTTTCAATTTATTGAGACAAGAATTTGCTGGAGCAAATGATTGGTTCTGGCTAGTTAAATTTGAAAATGAGAAAAAGAATAGTGAGTCATGTCATGCCTTGTTGAATTGCGTCTCCAATATGACGTGTTCATGAGGGAAAGTTCTTCTGAATTCTTAGTCATATTTTCAGTTGCCGTGGTTTCACTCCAAGGGAAAAAGTTAAGCTAGCACCTCCTGTTTATCTTGGGCGGTGGCTTGTTTCTCTATATTTCCCTGTGCACTATGAAACTCCATTATACAATTGCAATCACTGATAAATATAAAAGTTTAATAGGATTTTCCCACTGAGTAGATAAATTTTATTAGTTTCCTGCAGTTACAAGGCTATCCTTTTGTCATATTTTAGCTACTGAATGTGCATTTTAAGGTTTTCTCATGACTGTAGCTTTCTATCATTGAGAATGCATGTATTTTTCCTTTTTACCAAATTTTGTAGTATTTTTTTTGGGTGCAAAGTAACTTCATTACCCCACAAAGTAAATTTTGCAGTCTTGTAAGTTAATTATTTATGCCTTTATTAGGCGCCCATCGTGTTACTCTTGTATACGGGTCAATACGCTCAATTCAACATGCGACGCCGTTGTTGAGAAGCTATTGGCTATACTTCATGAAAGGGGGTGGCAAAATGGTCTTGTTGAAGGTGCCAATATTCTTCATAGTTCAGATGATATCGCCACAATACCATTAAACTCTGCTGGTTTCCCTGATGCTTCCATAAAAAATAATTTTATTTCGAAGTGTATGATACCCAGTTTAGATTATGTACTTTTTCTCAAAGGGTCGGGACCACACACTATTGATTATGGGTACAAGGAAGACAAACCTCCTAAAGAGGTGATTGTGAGTCGGAAATGCGCAGAAGCAGTTCTTCGTGGTGCTCAAGTAAGTATGCTATTTAGCACTTAGAAAGGAACTGATTCTTGGTGGATAATCTCAATGTTCCTAATAAAAGTTGGTCAAGCTACTTTTCTGACATGCCTTAAGGTATATTTGCTTCTTTTTTATCAACATGCCGATAGGTAGGCCATGTACGTTCATGGTTTTAAATATTATATTCTATTTTATAGGTCAGAATTTTCAGAAATTTACTTCTGCAAACCATTTCTAAATCAAAAAACCTTTTTTTAAATTCTACTTTTTCATTTCTCTATATTGTACCTTTGGGTCAATATATCCATCACTAGAGGTGCCCAACTTAGAACCGGAACCGCGAAACCAAATCGGTTCGAACCGTGGTCAACGGTTCCGGAACCGTTGACCACGGTTCCCGGTTCGGAACCGGAACGATTCCTCTTCCCGAGGAACCGTAACAGGCGGTTCTAACCGCCGGTGTGGAACCGGCGGTTCCAACGGTTTTTTAGTTTTTTTTTTTTCATTTTTTTTCCAATATTCGTTGTAAAAATTGTATCGTATAAGATTTTAGCTTTAGCATTTAGCCTTTGTACTTGTAGTTGTAAATTGTTATTGTAATGTAATACAAAAATTGTAATTAGGATTATGGAAATTAGAATGTGATTGAATTTTAAACTTTGCATTGTTTAAATTTGTTAATAATATAAAAATTGTTTGTCTATTGTTGAATATTTTTAATGTTTGTCTTTATTTTATCCGATTTATTTGTTAAACATTGTCCAAAATAAATAAAAAAAATAAAAAAATAAAAAAAATAAAGGTTCGGAACCGTGGAACCGCCCCGGAACCGTGGAACCGGGTAACCGGAACCGTGCCCAAACGGTTCGAATACGGTTCTGGGGTTCCCGGAACCGGGAACCGGCGGTTCCGGAACCGGAACCGCGAACCGTTTGGGCACCTCTATCCATCAGTTCACGCTGTCTCTCATCAATAATTAATAACTTCTATTATTTTTTCCTTGCCATTTTTTGGTATTCTATTTTTAGGTGTATGTACCTGGTGTTTTGGCATGTAGTGCTCATGTGGAGAAGGGGGAGCAAGTTGCTGTTTCAGTGGCTGTGGAACAGCCTGGCACTGATGGTGGATGGGGTGTTGGTTTTACACGTGGAACTGTGCTACAGGGATCAGAAACAGGCAAGATTACATGTCCCCTTGACTCCATCTGTATTTCTGTTGCATTTCCGGATGGTGATCAGTCCACTTAATCACTTATTTTGTTTGTTTTTAGATATGTTCCCTTAATCAGAATCCGTTTGGTCTTCGTATTGGAAGCAGATTATGAAAAGCAACCATGCTTATCCCTTTTTCTTTTGGTTATTGGTCTAGAAAGTTGAGGGATTAGTTTTACGTAAACAGAAATATTAGAATGGTACCTGATGTATGATAATTAAAGATGAACTCTGCAGTTACTGTCTTTACTTTCGATGTGCTAGGTCAATCAACAATGCATAATGCCTTTATACTAATGATAACCATGTGGCAGTCGCTGAAATGCATTTAGGAGATTAGCCCGACGTTGCTCGTTACTTTCCTTCTTATAGTCTGGAAATAAGAAATATAGTGTCATTAACATGTATTTTAATGCTATCAATATTAGAAACTCAATACTAGTCTATGATAAAATGACTAACAATTGGCACTGAAATAATACTGATGCAAAAAAAAAAAAAAAAACTATTCCACTTGAATGATGATATATGCCTACTCACGTCTAAATACAGCTGACTTTGATCAAATAAGGAATACTACCGTACAGGGTTGCTTGTATGGACTTACCCTTTCTTTTTACCGTGATTTTGTTTGTGGTATTGTTCAACTTGCATTTTCTTTTGTACTAGTAGCCTTTTTGCTTTTGACTTATTAAGTGTTTTGTTAACTTAAGGGTGGGTATATTTTGTTGTTTGCAGATCCTTATTACATTGAACGAGCTGGTCTCTATATTGGTAAGGGAACCACTATGATGTCCAGAGCTGGGCTTTTTCGTGTATCTCATGGAGTAGCTCTAGACTTGGATAACAGAGTATTTAACCTACCTTCATTTCATGGTATAATTTATTCTTTTGCAACTATCAGTTATTTTGCAGTGCGGCCATTTTAGCATATAGTTCTATAACTGCCATTACAATTCTCTAGCAAATTCCGGAAAGAATCCTGGAGAAATGAAATATGGCGTAGGAAAACTCAAATGACATAAAGATTAAGATGATTCTAGATAAATATGGATCTTAGTTTGAAAGTTAAAGCATCACCATAAGGTTACTTCCCAGTCCTTGGTTTACTCATCATAACTTAGTTTATGCAGCTATATTGCTGATATGTTTCATATGAGTACTACTGTTTTCATCGATCTGAGCACTCCGAACTTTTATTTACATGCACACTCTGATCTTTAATTCATAAAAATTTACCTGCACATTGAGCCCCATCAAAAATGCTTTTCTAAAAATATAACTATGATTCTTTCTTATGTTATTTGTCTGATCTGAATCGGGTGAGACTATCAAACTTACGTTATAGTTAGAACCAAATATTTGAATATCCACACAGAATATAGTCCTTGAAATAGCCTTTCTGTCTTCTATGATTCCTCTATATTTATAAGAATGACTTTTTTTCTATGAGCTTGACGATTCTATTGGTATACTGAATGGTCCAGTGGTCTGAATATCCCAGTTTTAATGTTCATTTTAAAGTTCTCATTCTAATGATGAAGTCCTGATACATTAAGATTACAGGTATTCTTGAGGGGGAAGTATTTCTTCAAAACCTCCCTAGCATCATCACTGCTCATGCCTTAGGTATGTAACCAGTAACCATGACCGCACGTTTATATCTATACTTGGCAATTATTATCAGTTTTTATTGTATTTCTTATTGTTCAACACCTGCTGGGGAAATTCCCTTTCTGTATATGTATTTCTGAAGCTTAGATCTTAGTGTTTTAGTAATCGGAGAATATATTGATCCAGGGGCGCAATCAAAGTATGAAAGTTAAGGGTGAACTTCGCTTTTATGCTTACAGACAGTTGCTATTGCAAAAGGATGTTTATTGGTTCTCAGTTGTCAGTCTCATTATTTAGATGAAAATTATAATCTTCTGCAAATTAGCAGGTTTCCTGCTGTAATATTCATTAATAAATAGGATTAATTTGCTGAGTGGCTAAAAGTCAATCTGGGCTTGTCCAGTGCTTGTTATTTGGAGAAAATGTGTTAAAATGTCAAATTTATTTTCGAAAAATTGAAAGAACGTTTTTGGAAAGGTTTCTAGGGCTTCCAGAAACCTTGAATTTTCAGGAAAAAATCAAAATTATATATTAACATGCTTGCATGCTCTAGTTTTCCGGAGAATGTAGTATTTATAATGAATAATGTTCTTATCCGGAGTCCTTTCCTTCTCAAGTGTTTTGGTGATCTCATGGTGTACTAACTAATGTCAAAAATTATTTTTTTATCCAAAATGCTATTTTGCAAATTTGTTTCCGGAACTCTCTGCATCCCGTGCTTCGTAATTCTCATATGTCTTTCCCTGCTAAGTTCAACACTGTTTAATCTTTGTGATAGATCCTCAAGAGGGAGAGAAGATATTAGATATGTGTGCAGCTCCTGGAGGTAAGACAACTGCAATTGCGATTCTCATGAAGGACAAAGGAGAGGTTATTGCTGCCGATAGATCTCACAATAAGGTGCACCTTCTGAATTTGGCAGGTGGTGATGAATATTTAACCTTTTCTTTTCTTAAGGTGCCGTAAATCTCATTCAAACTTATGGTGCTTCACTTCTCCAAAAATTATAACTTCTTTGAGAAGGTGCTATGAGTTCATTGTAAATTCAATGCCATTGTGTCGTTGGCTTTGAAAATATTAATGTTAACTCCATACATATGGTAAAATGGAAATAAAGTTTCTTTAAGTTTATACAAATTTCTAAAACCACATTTTCAAGATGAAAAGTGAAAACCTATCCGTGAAATTAAGAGAAAGTGGTTTCGTTATGGGCAGAGTGAAAACCTATCTGTGAATAAATTCATGAAATTAATCTGGATTTCATTCATTTGTCCATGGAGGCAAGATAAACGGCACACGATTTAAAGAGTCAGAAGGATCTCTTCTTTTCTTTTGCCATGTATATACACATGTGCATGCGTGTATTTCTCTGTGTCTCGTGTCTAAATTTTATGATTGGAATTGATCTTATTACTTCATTGGTACATGTCATTTCAGGTGCTTGACATCCAGAAATTGGCTGCTGAATTGGGCTTGAAGTGTATAACTACATGTAAACTTGATGCACTGAAATCTGTTCAGCAAATAAATAATTCTAACTGTCAGGATGATCCACAGTGTGGGGATAATGAGGGTATCCAAAGGTCAGATCCACCAACATCAGGATCTGAGAAACTCTCAGGCACTGCTCTGAGTTGTACTAATGGTGAGTACCAGTGATATTCTTGTTCATTTACTGAATATTGCCTACTTGATGGTATAAGGAAGAAATTTCGTGGGTTGATTAGGTACGTGATAGTGAGACTGTTGGTTATTACCATGTTACTTGAATTACTCTTTGCCACAATTTGTTTTTCAATAGATATGCAAACATATTTACTATAATTTTAGCAGATTAAGTGGATCGTAATTTAGTGAATCTATGACAATTAAACTGCACCCTAAGTAAACAAGCCACTGATTTCTTCTCTGCATTAAGCTATGTGCTTGTTAGATCATAGCATGATCAAAGGATAGGGAGGTGGATGTTTCAATTAATATTTCAAGTTTTAAAACTGCAACTAATGGTTAATTTGAATACCTTCCTTTGTTAATTTACTCCCAAGAGATAAATAGCCATGGTTAAAGAATCCTTGGCATTTGCTTGATCATCATAATGTCCACTCTATTTTATTCAGTGGTTTGAAAAGAAATCAGTAAAATGTGGTGCATTCTGGAGGTGAAAATGAACTGCAGTAAGAGAAAAGTCCGAGGGAAAAAAATCTACCCTGAAAATAAATTCTTTGGATCTATTTCAGTTAACTTGTTTATAACCCGTGACTACACGTGGAAGATAGGTCTTATGAAAATAGAACCTGTCTTCTTTTTAGAAAAATGGAATGTTGACTTTTCAAAGTTGCACAAAAACGAACATATCTTTAGTTTTAAAATTGAAAACTGAAAATACAAATGAAAGCAAAACAAGCCTCTATTTCTTACATATCGCCGTAACTATATTTTTATCAATGCATTCCATAGAAAACATCTCTGACTCTTGTATCTGTTTCTTCTCTCCTCAGAACTGGAAAAAGTAACTACTTCTGAGCAACAGATGAACGAAAATGGCACCAGCAAAGCTGAGCTGAGGAAGAACATGCGGAGAATGAGAAATGGGCCTGGAAGAAATAACACTTCAGGTGGGAGAGTTGAAAAGTCTAAGGGGTTCCTACCCAACAGCTTTGATCGGGTTCTCCTTGATGCTCCTTGTTCGGCTCTTGGTCTGAGACCTCGTTTATTTGCTGGAGAGGTATGGCGTTTCTCTGAATTTTCCAGTTTTACTGATTTGTAGTGTAGAATTGCTGCATCTGACCTGTAGTATCAGTTTGTTCTATGCTTCTGGTATGCTCATTTATATTGATTCTTTGGCCATAAATCTGAATGCCAATTTGTGTCATAAGGAAAACATGAAAAGAAATAAAGGATCAATTACTTCTAAGAGAATTATGACTTTAAATTGCTAACAAAATAGTTTGCTTTGAATAAATATTTTTAAGTGTTACATTGTTGACACCAATGTTCAGATCCCATGTTTCCAATATTATGCATGGAAAGAAATGACATTTATTTTCTTAAAAATGTAGAGAAGTTGTTTTTGTTGGAATGTCAACCAATTTTGCTTTGTACATTTCAAAAGCATACCCTACTTTTTCTCTGTTTCTTATACGGATGTTCAGTTGTTTTCCGCCTTCCTAAATGTTTTTATGTGCAGGATACTGTGGAATCCTTACGAGCCCATGCCAAGTACCAGAGACGAATGTTTGACCAGGCTGTACAGCTTGTTCGCCCTGGTGGGGTTATTGTGTACTCAACGTAAGCATTCATATTATCTTTTTACATGGAATGTGCCCATTCTCTTATTCTTTGTTTTATCTTTTCTATCAACTTTTAGGCAGTTCCTACTTAAATATGCATTGTTGTTTCAATGTATTTTGCTAATCTTCTTGAGCTTTCTTTCAGAGTGAATGATCTATCATCTTTTTGCCTATTTGAGTAAAAAAATGATTGTTGGTGTTTTGAAACTGCAGATGTACAATAAACCCCGGTGAGAATGAGGCGTTAGTTAGATATGCATTGGACACATACAAGTTTCTTTCATTGGCATTACAGGTTAGCTCAAAGATTAAATGTCTATACAGATTAATCTTTTTCTTTTGTGGAATTTTCAGGAATCTCAAGAATACCCGTTTGATTTTTCCAATAAATAAATTCTTATATTCTGGCATATGGAGTTTACCAAATTCGATGTCCCAACTTAATCAATTTATAATTTCTTTAGTTTTAGGTCTACCAGCTACAAATTCATAATCGAAATATAGCAAATGATGGTAAATTGCTGCTTTAGAATTTTATTTTGTACCAAAATTGCTAAAACATTTTTATGATAATTGGGGGTCTTTCCCTTTGTGTAAATGGGTGGGTTCGCAAGAGACAGATTATATTAGTTAACCTTGATAATTGATTATTGATTAGTGAATTGTTTTTAATACATTGCAGCATCCAAGAGTAGGTGGACCTGGCCTTATTGGAGGTATTCAATTTTCTGACGGATACCAAGAGTAAGTTTAGGGTTCTTCTATTAAGATCTTGAATCAAAATGCATCTTATAGATGCATAGGACATATTGATTGAACGAAAGGATCTATATTTTTCTTCCGAATATTTGTATGCACAAGGAGACTGAATCTATTAAAAAACCATATAGACAACAGCTAATTAAGGAGAAAACAATCAGTCAACGACTGCTTCCCATACATGGTTGATGAATTTGTCCATTATTACCGAGGATTCCATGTTATGTAGTTAACAACATGTCGACAAAGAACTCGCTCCAAATTCCTCGAGTTTCATTTTTGATCATTAATAACCCATAAAATAAGATATTTCTTACGGGAAAGAGAAATTTATGCATAGATCCATGCATAAAACAAGCTGAAGTGTTCAATTTTTCTTGTCAGACTTCCTGACAGCTCAATATTTATGCCCATGGCTTTTCTTCAGCCACCCATGAAATTTTGCAGTATTGTCCGACTGTTCCTATTCAAATATGCATAAGCATATTTAATTTGTTAAAATTTCCTGTTGCTAGCATCATTAAAAATCAAATAATATGCGAAACATACATTACACATAAAATTGTAGTGCCACCACAATTCTGGACCGTTCTGTTTCTCTTGCTACATGTAAAATATCTCCCTGCATGTTTTCCATCTCGGCGATAAGTATACTATTGTCATGAAATATTGCAATTAATTATTTGGATAAGTGATTTTGATGTTCCGTTTTTCAGGGAATGGTTAAGACCTGGTGAAGAAAATCTAGTTCAGAGATTTGATCCTTCCTCTCCACTCGACACAATAGGCTTTTTCATTGCCAAGTTCAATGTTGGTCCCAAAGATATCTGAGTTATACATGAAAAATTATATGCCTAAGGTAATTTTCTCCATTCTTTCTACTCTTTTTTGTTCCCTTGGCTGGTCAGAAGCTTAACTTACTTTACTTCTCAACTAAATGCTAGAAACATCCACATAGAGGTAAACCTGAGATCCTGTATTCATAAGTTATTGCTTTGTAATAAATACACGTTGAACCTGAGACCCTGTATTCGTTAGGAATAACTCATAATTTAGTTTTTATATGATTTGATATGTCCTTATGTTCAATTTTTTAGTTTCTGGCCCATGTTTCATATCACCTCTCAACTGTCATCTTATTTTTGGGCAAAATTATACCTCCACCCCACCTAACTTATGGTATATTACACCATAAGGTAGATGCTAGTTATCAATAAGTGAGGGGAGATTTTGGTAATTACACCATAAGTTAGAGGATTAGGAAATATTACAAAAACCTCCATAACTTATGGGCAATGTACAACCACCTCCCTCAAGTTTGGGTAATTACAATTTCTTCTGTCTAACAAAAAGGCCCTTCATCATATATATCATATTACTAAGATTAAACCCTATACTCGGTTAAATCATATATGAATCCAATTTAGATTAAAGTTTGTTTAATTACTATAAATTATATTTCAGTTAAGATGATGAATATAAAACACAAATAAAGTTAACAAATTTAAGAAAAATATATATTTTTATAAAGAAAAAATAATATTAAAAATTAAACCACCATTCATCTTCCCCAGCATGTTTTATTCCCACCCCACTGTGAGGAGAAATTAGTACAAGAAGCTGTGGATACACTTTTTGATAATGGAATTTGTGGGCAACTAATGAGGGACAGTCATAATAAACTGTACAAGTCATTTTAGATGTAACTGAAGGCAAAGAGTGAAGATTTTGTGCGACTTTGCTTGGCAAATGAGTCGTTTATTCAGGGCGTTCCGTTATTATTGGGTAATTTGTGTATCTACCCCAATAATACTGTGTTCTGTACCATTATGGAAGATCCGAGTAAGATATGTACTTACTCGAGAATGACAAAAAACGATTTTCTTTAGGTATTTCGTTAGCATTCCTTGCCTCCTCAATACTGCCAATTCTCCAACACCACTACCACTACACTAACACCACCTTCCAATTTCATGGAGAAGCCTGATCATTTTCACTCTTCTTTAGTTATGAATAACCCTTTAATTCTTTTAGATTTTTCAACTTCTTTTAGTTAATTTCCTCAAGCTTCTTCGATTGCTGCTCTTTGTCATGAGTTTCTTTCTTCTTTTTTTTTTCTTCATATTTTTCGTTTTCCTTTTATTTTTCTTAAATGCATGTAAGGGCAATAATTTTACAACTTTAGTTAGAGTTTAATGAAGCATTTCCAATTTAAGGATTTTTTTTTTGTAATTTTCCTTTATTTTAAAATTCACTTTTACTTGATTTTGATAAGAATTTTTATGAATAGATTCTAATTATCAACACTTATCATAACAATACCTTGTACATATAGAAGTGAGATAAAGATGCACGTTTAGCTAGCAACAATTAGCATCTCTTTATTAGACTAGATTAAGTGCCCTTGAAACCATACTAATTTTCTTTTCTTCTTTTGTTGGTATGTGAAACAATAATTCCATAATCCTAATTCTCTTGCCACAATCCAATATATCCAATTTCATCAGATAGAATTTCACTTTGGGACATTGAATAATCTTTCATTTCAAAGGTTTCATACATTTCTTCCATGCATGTGCTCCCATACCATGGTGCAAAATATTCTTCCACCATGTCAACCCATTTGAAATCTTGAATTTCGTCATTGATATCATCTAGGCACCAGTAACTATCAACCCCTATTCCTGGATTCTTCTCCGATGCCTCCATTGTTTGCATTAGAGCTTCACTACTCTCTTTTTCTTCGTCTGAGGGCTCGTAAAGGAGCTCCCGAAGGCCATTTGGGTCAAATTCTGTTATTTCTAGCCCTTCAAATTCATCAAACGAGGGAAGTGAAGATTGAGAAAGAGTAGATAACTCTGAGGCCATTTTTTGAAACTATAGATAAAGTGGATAAAAGGGCTGTCTTGAGTGTGTGTGCTTTGATAGGATGTGTTTGGGGATAAAGGTAATGTCTAGGCATAGAGCCTTAAATAGACTGCTAGATATTTGTCTTATTGATAGTGTTGTTTATCTAACTATACAATTAAAGTTTCTGGTGGTGCAAAAATAATATGATAGTCGATTATAAAGATCGTGGTTTGATGAGATTGATAGTGTTATTTACCATTTACCTATAACATGTTTATCATACCCCTTGTCGACAGAGTGTTTATTTGTAATCAACTTCCTTGAAGTTTTGGCTTTTGACGTCCAACTTTTCCTAGTTAGGGTCTTTACTAGAGAAATAACATGAGGTCTTTGTTCGCAATTCAAACTTTGAAGGAGGTAGATGTCAATTATTAGGACTTTGGAAGGTGGACGCAGATAACCCCCAATTAAAGATAATATTCTCCGTAGAGGAAATGTTTGAATTGACACCAAATTTGAGATGAGATTGGACTTTGTACGTATTTTGAACTTTTTAAAAATTAGAGTAGCGGTTGAAAGTTATAGAAACGAAATGATACCATCACTTCTTTTTTCTTTATTGTTGGTCAAAAATAATTTATGTAGAAATAGGGTTCAAGATCAACCTTTTGGTGAAGGCAAGATTCATGTCTAAAATAGTACAATAACATGGTAATGGGACCACAAATCATTAAAAAAAAAAGCTTAGAAAATCTGAAAAAAGAGTAAGAAGCTTCTACTTGTTTAATACTATCTATAGCAAAAAGTGATAAGCTTTCCTTATCACAAAAGAAAAGAAAAAAAGAACATGTCTTATAGGGTAGTAAAACTTCCCAAATGGCTATGGTTATCTCTTTCTGGATAATGTATGAAAGTGAGATGTTTGGTGATTAATTTGGTTTCTTTTGGCATGATAGTGATTGAGATATAGAGATAGAGCCATAGAGGGCATGCAACTTGGGAACTATCTGACTCATTTAGTCCGTTGTTGGGTATTTATTGGATCGTACAGATATAGAATTGTAATCTGTTTTTACTGACAGCGTTTGAGATTATAATATATCGATAGTGGCATAGAAAACTATGATAATTTATCAAATCATGAGGTATTTTCATGGACATGGTTTTATGCAAGAGGTGTTTACGTAAATAGTTCGCGTATAATATTACAATTCACTATCCAAATTGGGTAGAATTTCAGATCCAGATGTTGGTTGTGAATAAGTTGCAAATTGGTAGGCATATATATGCCTAACAATGAACCAGCTCTTATGTTTGTCTAAACTCTAATGCTTAATGACACCCCATATGGTGTCACATGTGTTAAGCCTTGAACATATTAAGGGCTTTAATGATTTATAATCACTCTTTTCTTCAGAGTTGAATATAGATTTATAAACTAAATTTGTATAACCCTTGCAATTCATGGATGGAAATTTGCTGCATATATACTAAATTTGCAACAAAGAAAATTGAATTAAATTTGTGATATGATGTTTAGTATGAGTGTGTGACTACAGAAGAGTCTAAATTAAAAGGAGTTTATGCATATAGTTTGGTCATAATTGAATTAGGTCACTTAGAATTATGGGATGATGGTTCCATTTATCTAATCAAATGTGGTATTTGTATAATAAATAAAAAGGTAGTGACTAACTATGTTATGTATAGTTATGTGATAGGTAATTTTATAATAAATTGAATTTAATGAAATTGATGTTGTAGTCCGTTAGATGTGTCAATATTAGAGGTTTCATTAAAAAAAAATTCTAATCTAATAATTTATAACTGATCTGATCCAATGGAAGATTTATTATAGAATTTTTGGTCATGCTCGAATTAGGTCACTTATAATTATGGGATGATGGATCCATTTATCTAATCAAGTGTGGTATATTAAGCTCTAAAATATATTTTTCCAACCCAAAATGAATATTTCAAAATTCATATTCATGACTTAGTATTTTGATTTTTTTGCCTGGAAATTGGCAATTCCACGTGTATGCAATGATGGTGTACTACAATATAAAATTGAACTAATCGAAATTTTAAAATTCCTAATTTTTTGGTCAATAAACTGGGTCGTAACTTCACAATTGTAGGTAAACATATGATTTTACTTTCTAGGTACAAAAAAAATATGAATTTGGCATAGTACGACTTCCAAACAATTGCTTAAGCTTCATTATGATATGTGTGACAATTATGTGTACCTAACTACCCCACAAAGCATATATTTTTAAAGAGAAAGTAGGGCTAAGTGTTACATGTAAGTTAGGAATTTAAATTGGTATGAGAAGAAAGGAAAAAGTATCTTTTCCTTGAAGGGAAATGTACCTGAAATTTCGTGTATATATGTATACACTATCGAATGTTGGACTTAACAAAATTTCCAAAGTTGGCTATTTCATTAATACAAGATATTTAGAAAAGTAATTAGGGAAAAAAGGATTGCATTTTTAGGTAAAGGAAAGATATTTAGAAAAGTAATTAGGAGAAAATGGGATTGCACTTTTAGGTAAAGGAAAGCCCTTTTGACCTCATTCAAGTGATGAACTATCTAATAAGGTGTAAACCAGATAAGTCGAGCTGAATGACTTGTTCAAATTTTTATCAAGTTTTAAAGTTTGTGTTAGAGCCTGTTTGATTTTATTCAAGTTGAGTTTAATCAAGTTTTAATCTAATTGAATACAAGTTGAGCTCAATTAGTTTGACATTTTTGTACATGTCAAAGTAAACCTAAGTTTCGTTTTGACCCACAATTAAGAAATTTAAACTTATGTTTATACTAAAAATACAATTTGAATAAGTATTTGAATCCCTTTTTTGCAATCTTTAAGTTTAATTGCATTCACGTATAGATAAAGCTAGAAAATTTAATCTTCTATCAATTTTTTTTTTTTGGAACTGATTATTCTATAATCGATTATGTAGTAGTTGAGCTCAGCTCATTCTTATTATTTAATAAGTCTTTGTTTATAATTCTAAATCAAATGCGACATTGAATAATTAAGGTTGAAAGAACGATCAAATATTTTGAAACTTGTCTCCACGTCAATACATGAAAAATCCCTTTTTTTCTATACATATGGCCTCAAGTAGTGGTCCTTCAAGATGGATCCATTAGCATAATAAACAAACTCAAATAATATTTTTCAACTTTATATATTCGAATTAAACTCAAATAATATGTTTATTCATCGAATTAAAGTCGAATGACATGAATTAATCGAATTAGGTAATATGATGAACTACTGCTTGGTATGGCACTAAGAGACTCTAACCACATGTTTGGATATGAATTTTACCTAAATCAATCAACACATAGGACTACTACCTAAATGGATGCATGAGCCTTCAATATGTACATGATAAAGTCATAATATGAGCTAACTTACACCACAGTATTAAATACAATCACAATAATCTATATAATAAGACTCACATGAAGTTCATATACATATAGATGACTGTGATTATATCAACTCTTAGAAACCCACACACTACAAGGATCACCTATTATAACATCAAGAGAAGACCTATTGAAATAAGAGGTTTGACCCAAGAATGGCTCGATGAAAGCCTAAGAAAAGCCTAAAATTACAGGGGGGGGAGGGTACTTAGAACCCAAATGGACCCATAAGAAGACTAAAAACGCAAAAACTGTGAAGCCGACAGTCCAACCCGTCTTACCATCTGTCTCTAGTATTACCCAGATTGGTAGCACCTCTTGTACCAAAAACCCAGTCAAAAAGCACCCAAATTCATGCATTGAGATGTTAAAAACAAGAACCCTCGTACAGCAAATCAATCAAATACCACTTCAAAATCACAATTGTACAAGAATTATATGAGAAGAATCAACATCAGAATCCCAAAGATCAAATTCTATCGAACTTGTGATACGACATAATTATAGAAATGGGGTGATTAACTGGATAGCCTTACTTTCTAATTTACTAAAACAATTAAATTCCCCATATGAAATACAACAAAAGGCCACTTACAGCAGTTTCAAAAGTACAACTTTCTCTCTTGCTATCAAGTAAAAAAATCAAAGGCAAGACATTGCATGAGACAAAGCCAGGGGAAAAACTCGAGAGGATAAACCGGGACAAAAACAAATTAGAAGAGAAGCAACTAAAACCCTCACATCAGAAATCTGCCTATAATAAACACCCTCTTGAGTTTCAAACTACAGAAAGATGTCAAAAAAGGAAAAGAATTGAACTCTCTACTAATGAAGCTAAAGACCTATAGAGAAAAGGCCCCAACATATTTATATCTAGGAAATTACAGTTTGGACCTCAAATTTAACTTAAAAAGTTCGTTATAAGTCACATTAAGACCACAAAACAATATTGAGCCAATTTTGTTGGCCCCTTTTACCTTCCATTTAATTTACACTCTTGGTTCAGCCACTTTGCATCTTCCGGCATCTTGTTAGGAAATCCGGGTCCGGTTTGAATTTTCTTTTTTCACTGCCCTTTTAGGAAGAAAACATCCACTCTGATTACCTAGTAGTTACTCGGCCAGCTAAGCTGAGCATGCTGAGGCGGCTGCTGCTGGTATGCATTACCTGTGGGTCCCACCATATCACCCGGGCTTGTAATTGCTTGAGACTGTTGCAAAAGAGGGTGTACTGTAGCTGCTGTGACCGCCTGTGCGGGGTGGAAAATCCCGGGGAAGGGTCCATGGCCCGGCTGTGTTGGGGTGAAAGCTAGTTGATGACCCTGCGGAAGATTGTAGAAGGAACTAGCATGTAAGGTGGAAATATCACGACTAGGCGCAGTAAACCATACCCCCGATCCTTCATTCTGTAAAGGAGTAAATAAACCGAAATATAAGTACACATTTAATTTGTCTTAATAATTTGTCTTAATAATAACTTCTTTGAGCAGGAAAGAATCACTAATTAGCAAAGTTATTTCAAATCATAATTCATAAGGTTATAAAGTCTAATCATATGGCAATGTAACAGTTGAAAGGTACATAAATTAGCTGTTTGTCTCGTAACTGCATAAAAGTCAGAACTATTTATAGCAAAACATTTTTACATATAATCAATCACTAGGCAACAGATTATCAGACCATTTTCATTAGCAATAGCAATAAGATAATTTACACACACACCCAACGAGGTTAGACCTATGCCCACTATTTAAAAAATTACATGTACAACCCGTGAAATCCCGCTCCCATTAATGGATCAACAAAATGACGAATCTGCCATTATGAAACATGTAATTAATTTCTTTTTAAAATATTCAAAAAAGAATCTATAAGTTAATGGTCTCTTATGTACCAAACCCATGGAGTAATGGATCTGTAATATTCAAACTAAAATGGCTATAAGTGCAGCATATTAAAATCATTAATTATTACCTTCTTTGTAAAAGGTCATGTGGCAGGCCTCACTGTATGGGGTATGTGATATATTTATATATCGTAACGAGCGCTAATGTAATGACTTAAAACAAACAGCATGAGCATCATTGTAAAATTCTTAAACTTACGGGAAAATATCAAAATCAATTGGAACTCTAAGGGAAAAAAGAGATTTGGCCCTTGAATTTCACCGAGGAGAACACGACAAAATATATTCAATGTTTTACATAATATTAATTTAAGTTTCATCGTTTAGTCTCTTTCCTCTTCATTTCCTTCACCAAAATCCTTGATCCAAACAATGATATAAGGCTTTCATAATGGAGACATCCTAGAAATACTTTAATTGTTAAATAAATCACCAGATGTAAAAACATACCTGCTGACCACTGACATAAACATTATTTTCCTTTACTTGAGGAGCAGTAGGATCCTCATTAGATGCAGTAACAGCTGCCGAAGCTGAACTAGTAGAGTAGTTAGCCATGGAAGGACCGTATTGCCCATAGCCACCAGGCACCCCCATATGACCTGAGCTTCCGGTATTTGATCCCTGCTTATACTGAGAAACTGAATATTTGGCAGTCGTCCCGGGTGGAGGAGATGGATACAAATTGGCAGGTTGAGGTTGCTGAGGAAATGCTCCGCCATTGGCTAAGAATTGATGAATTGCTGGAGGCGAGACATAAAATGGGGAGAAATAGGGATTGTATGGGATGAAATTATAATGGGGTAGGTGGACCCCAGGAGGTTGTCGGAAGACGGGAAGAGGTTGTTGGGTTGGGGTTATTGAGCTATGCATAACTCCGGCAGGTTGGGTCACAAGTGGAGTAGGAGAAGCTGCGGATAGAATTAGAGGGACACCACCCTGCAACTGAAATAAGTTGATTATATACATAAAGTATCTTCAACCACTGTAAAATTATTATAAAAATCAAAAAGGGCAAGTGAAGAATCAATCTCAAGACAGCCAAATAAGAGAAAAGGAGATAATTGCATGCACCCCCCCAACTTATTGATAAAATACCACAAGAGCCTTGAGGTTTGGCAAATTACCAAGACATTCCCAGTCAAATCTTCACAACTCAAAGAATGGTCTCATGCATGGGGTGTCTGTGTGTTATACCTTGAACTAAAATTGCACAAACTATCTGTAAGAGAATTTCGGGATGAGCATTCAGGGAGAGGAAAAAAGGAGAAGGAAGATGATGATCAAGAGAAGATTGGAATTAAATATTTGATAACTATGAGCTATCTTAGAATTCCCAGGATTCGTATAACTATTGCAATACTTTAGGGGGGAAATATTATCTTGAAACAGGATTAGTTCTGTGTTATTATTTCAATGAACATAAATTAGACTTTTCCAAATGCACGAACAGACCCCATTATCGAGAAATATAATACAAGTAAATATAAGTATGACGAAAGAACCATCAAAAAACATCTAGACATGTTCCTTGTGGAAACTAAATGTGGCAGGACGAAGAATGTTCAAACAATGAAAGATCTCGAAACATAGAATTTCAATAGGTGCAAATTCTGGAAATTTAAGAAGAAAAATTCACAATGCTATTCATTTGGACAACACAAAAAGAAACAAAAAATTGAAGGGAATGTTAATCACATTTCACAAATAGAGCAGAATGAGCAAAAAAGGAAGAGGTCCAACCTCTTGAGGAGTCTGAGTCGCTTGTGCAGAGACCAGTGCAGCAGCATTTCCATTATACTTATTTGCAGCTCCAGCAGCATTGAAAGGAGAAATGCGACCGTCACTGTCCATACCAGAACGATAAAATTGTGCATAATAGCTCGCTGGATCAAAAGATTGCTGCACCTGTAGAAATATTATAAGGAAAAACAGTGATATTAAAAGACAGCGAACATGCACGCTGACATTTCAAGATTGAAGAAGAAATGAAAAGATTAATGACATATGGAAAGGGAAATTTGACAGCTTTAGCATACAGGAGAAATTACGTAAACAACCGTGTATGAGACCCTAATTATGGATGACACCCTGAGGTTTGAAAAATTGAACTAGCATCCTCTATCAGTAAAAGCATATTACAATTTTGCCCCCATCATATCATGTAGAATAGCGGGCCCATCCTCTATCCCCTCATCACATTGCAATTTCACCCCTATCACATTACAATCTCACCCCTTCGGTAAAAGCAGATTACAATAGTACCCCTGACAGGATGCGAGTTGGAAATTTGCAAAAACTCAAGGGGCTACTGGTGATTACACGATAAGGGTTGCACATGTAACTATACTAACATATAGGTCGAAATCAAGGAATAATGGACAGATAAAGATAAAGCATACAACAAAGCCTGGATGTCGAGGAGCATCACGAGCCTGAGATTCTGAATTTTCCAATGGTGTAAGCTGATTACTCAATATTGGTGGCATGAAACCAAAATTGTAGTTTGAAGATGTATTGACCACAGGATGTTGGTGGTTTCCAGGAGTGACTTCCTCTTTGGACTCACTATAATCAGGGGTGACAGTGGATGGGGCTTCGACCATGGTAGACGAAAATTTTTCAGGTCCTTGTGAAGGTGACTGGGGATGGTCGGAATATTTCACTTCAGTATCCTCTACCACTATTGATGCATTTTGATTGCTGTAATCAAGCAAGAAATTATAATATTTAGAGAAACTATATGGTGAAAATAGAAACTGAACATAGACAAAAAATATTAAACTGGAATCCTTCAGAGCACCAAAACTAAACCCGAGATTGAGAATATTCAAAATGGAATCCTCCTGAAAGTACAGGCATGAATTTAGCACAAATACTTATTAACTCAAAATGGCATCTTTAACATGTTTGCATATTTTCATAGTTGCTAAAAAGGAGCGAACATGGGAAAGAAATATAAATACTGATTAGGAAAAAAGACAAGAATAAAGGGGAAAGCTAGAAATTGGATAGAAACTCTCAACACTTACTAGGAAAATGAAAAAGCCAGACAAAGCACATAAATAACAAGTGATGCAAAGGCCGAACAAGATTTCTGAAAATATAAGTGACATCACATAGAAAAAGTACTACTTGAAATAGTTAAGATTCTACTCTTGGGGAACTGTCACAGTGTTATCAGTAGGCCCTAACATATCCTAGGCACAAACAATAAATAAAAGATTTTATTGTTTCTGGACTCTTTCCAGGGCTAGGTTCTAGCTTCATATTTGCTTCAGAAAGTTCTGTTGTAATAAGAGTTCGACATTGTTACCCATTCAGTGATAATGTTCGTCTGAAAGGGAGACATATAGCTTTTACCATCTATAATCGAAGGATATACAGTAATGTGTATCTTAGTAATGGGGTTTGAATCTGGCTTAAAAATTAGTATAATGTGGCCCCTCAATCAAACCCCGGTTGGAAGAGTATTTCCCAGTGTTCTCTATAAATCCTTCTCTTGCTGAAGAAGTTCATAGAAAGACCATCTCCCATTCCCTTATATATGGAGCTCGAGGAAAAAAAGGCAAAAGTAATTCATACAAACCCTCTTGTAAAGATAAGAGACATGCCAAGATGAATTGATCTAAACCACTTCATAACATGGTAAATCATGAAAGTGCAGTAACTGAACCCCACATATGAGATGCAACCATAAAGTTCGCGGCAAGCATTGGCCCCAACACATCCGAAGAGCAAGTTACAAAAACTTTCTATATTAAGAATTGTTCTTAAGGAAATCTTGATGTTTTTATTTTTCATTAAAAAACGAGTTTTCACGACCCTCAACCACAGCTGAGTTCGAAGAAGTGAGTGTCTGGCATAGATGCCAAACTTCCTGGTTCCTTCTTATTTGCAAGCATTTGGAAACATAAACATTACGTTTTTTTTTTCTTTAAAGACAGTGAATATGCTATTTCCAAATAAAATAAAATGGACCTAAAGTACTCTAGCAAATACAATTTGAAATTCTTAATTGTGTAATCCACTCTCAATAAGCATGCATCTACATATAATTTGAAGATACAAGTTGAAAAAAGTTTTTCAATAGTCAAAATCAAACTCCACTGGAAGATATTGAGCATGAGTTAAAAAGTGTCCAGTACACGTGACATCACTAAGTAGATATGAGAGAAAATTGTAGGCAGAAAGCATGCTAAATGACCCAAAATGACGGTAATCCTATGGTGGAATTGACAATCTTTAAAATTGAGCACTTAATGAAATCATAGTGTCAAAACACCGGCTTAGCAGTGACAGAAACGTAATTGAGGCACAGTAAAAACAGCCAGAAACTTGGGAGAAGAGACAGGTACCTTAACTCCAGCTCCTTCACAGGTTCATTAATAGTCTCAGAGGAATCAGACAGTGGTGGACTCTTGACACTTCCTGGAACACCATTTTGGTTAATCTCTAACCCAAAGCTAGCATCAAAACTTCCAAAGCAGAATCCCAGTTTTTCGACTTCAGGAACATGTAGGTGGTTAGGAATAATGACATGTTGGCTATCTGAAATGTGCGACTCCTCTAACTTCGTCATCAGCTCTAGAGTAGTTTCTTCTTTTGACGCAACTACAAGGGGAGGTGAACGCGATTCAGGATGGCTTCCAACAGAAACCACAGAAATCTCAGATGAAGCAACTGTGTTGGCATCATAACCAATACTGGGGTTTGTAGACTTTGGTTTCCACTCTTTGCCGGAAGCCACTGTAGCAAAAAACATAACCAAACATAGTTATAGGCAGTTCTATGTCATAAATTCATTATTAAAAAAAGTGGGACGCAAGCAATAGAATGAAACTTTGAGGTGGAATTTCTCACTATTATGGTTTGCCTCTGACGCTACTCTAAAATATAACAGGCTTAAAGCCCAATTGAGCCATTTCTTTCACTTGGTTTCAACTTTACAAACCTTGGGTCTAAGGAAACCAAACTTTACCTGAATGCATAACCAATATCCAACAGAAAAACGGACAGAAAAATTTATTCCCAGAAATCGTCCATCTATTTAATATATATTCATCAATAAATAAGCTATAAGAGAAAGACATAGCTAAAACTTAAAAGGAAATACATGAGCAATTCCCTGTAAGGATTGCAATTCTCAGCTTCAATGAAAAAGCTGGTGATTCAATCATATGAAAAAGAAGAGATAACCAACATTAGTTATGATGTTTGGACAAGTGACATTGGCCTAATTATGGATAACTCTGGCATATACAATGCTTGCTTGAAGAAGAAAACTATCTAAACAGTCAGGCAGGTGCAATTACAAATCAATGGAATCAGCAACAACATTATACATATCAACCAGAGCATATCAAAGCAACATAGTATATTACATCATCAAGATTCATACCTTTTTGTGAACCAATCACTTGAGGTCGATTGTTGTAATTAGATGAAGGCCTACTAACAGTAGAGACATGAGACTCTAAATTCTGATTCTTCCCAACTCCCTGAAACTCATCGGATATCTTTTCTTGCAATCTGATCCCATCCTCAGGTGTAGCTATTATGGATTTAAGAAACAAATCAATTCCATTAGATGGTCGCAAATGGAACTGAATAAACAATAAATATCTAAGAATGAATATATATATATATATATATATATGAATGTGTGTGTATATATAAGTCGGAGTGCAATTTGCATACGAATTCTGGCAGAAGCTGGTTTGCCCCCGGTATAATCATCAGCAATCGGTTCAACGGAAGTCCGCTGACTTCCCAATTCACGTTGAGTAGTGCCTACTGCACCAGGGAGTGGTAGGTCTTGAGATGGCAACAATACATGATCTGAAGAAGAAAAATAAGATCTTGATGCAGGTGCTGGTGCTGAAGGAATTGATGTGTCATGTTTGCTCAAATCCAGCTTCTGTTGCTGCTGTATATCCTTGGTTCGTGGAGCAATGGGCTTTTCAGTAGGGGATGACAACGGCAGTGATCCTTCCAACTTATTCATGCTAGCATTACCAGTTTCACTAGATTGCTTAACACCTTCACCTGCAGAATGTATAACATCTGGACTCTGGGAAGTAACACCAGATGGACCACTAGATACACCAGTAATTTGGTTGCAAAGAAAAAAGACAACAACGTCAGAACACATTAAGCAATGTATATGGTTAAGTGCATCATAGAAGTAGAGATTTATGATTTTAAAATAGAAGCAAAAGATATTAAACACATCAGAAAGTTATAATCGCCTACGGACCTTGCAACAGCAGAAGTTTCGTTCTTTTTCACATCTTTTGCAGTAGCCAAGGGAGCCTTGCTTGTTGCATTTTCCTTCTCAGTGACTGAAATTCTTCCACCACCAGCATCTGGCAACACATTATCAGAATGTGAGAAATAATAGAATGAGTGGTATGTGAAAAATGGTGCTTGTATGGTCTCAGGGTTTAGAAAATCATTTATTTTCATTCCTCTTCCTTT
Organism: Verbascum thapsus; assembly: GCA_963669365.1. Lineage (NCBI taxonomy): Eukaryota > Viridiplantae > Streptophyta > Magnoliopsida > Lamiales > Scrophulariaceae > Verbascum > Verbascum thapsus. Next base: position 17,249,898 of record OY770111.1, read on the forward strand.
TGCTTGTTGGTAAAGAGTGTTTTGCTAAGGTAACAAAGAGACAATTACAATGGGATCTAAGACAGGATACTCATCCCAGTAGAGTAAACAACATTATTAGAAGTGTTAACTGCAACAATGAACATAACATGAGCATAAACCACTCGGTTTTCCAACCCTAGAAGCACACACATAAAGGTTATTATACATGGCTGGAACATCAAATTAGACTCACCATTAGACATGTAACGTGGTGGATAGTTCCCACGACCCACTCTATTTGCCCGTGCCTGATTACCTGGCTTCCATTTTGACTCTGCTGGCTCCTTACTTGGATTCTGGAAAAAATACAAACAGTAATTCAAAACCTGCCATTGCTTTAGAGAACAACCATCTGGAGAATAAGTAATCCAAGTAACTACGGAAAGTAAAAGAACCATTCAGGTCAGAAACAACTAGAACATGACATGGAGCATTATTTTCCTATTACTTTCTTATGAAGATTCGGCTCTTTTTTCCGTTTCCTCCATAGGAGGCAAGTTTACCAAGAATCTGACAAGCCAATACAAGAAACTAGGGCTCATTTTACTTATTAATTGAGAAAGCAACTGAATAAAAGTAGGGTTGACGGATCGGGATTAGATTGTTCATTGAGCAAAGGAAATTAATATTCTCTAGCGCTGGCTATAAGTAGACTGAATACTGATCAGGGATTAGGCACAGCACGGCAAGCAGAGGAACACAAATAGTTCTCACCTATGTGGGAGCATTTATTAGGAAGGTACAGAACGCATGGGATTCAAATTGAGAAGTGGACATACCTCTTTTCTCCTGTTACGTTTACTTTTTACTTCATGGAATGTATCTGTAGAAGAATTTGACACTTGTCAGCTTGCTTTTGTAGAGAAACCCATATACAAGAAATAAAGAAGCATGCACATGAGCTATGTGTACATTCACACTCGCACACATATAAAAAATAAAAGTACTCTTTCCTCAAAACAGACAATCTCACGGGTATCATACTCTTAACACCAGTTAAATGAGTCTACCAACTACATTCGCAATAAATAAACCTACGAGAAACCCAGAACATCCAATAGCTCGCTACATTCTAAAAGTGTAGTCCATCCATGGTGAACCAGGACAACTCAACTGCAAGGATAAAAATGAAAAGGAAACAGAAAGGCAAAATGGGGGAAAAAAAAACAGTACCCTACAAAACAAAATTGACAGCTCTTCATAAGTTGTAAATGAATGCTAATCTCGCCTCACCAAAACAAGTTCAACATTACATAGCAAACATATTCATCTTACTTCACTAGAAACCTCCGCGCACACTAATCCTACTACATGCACCACAAGAAGAAGAAAAAAATAACATATGCATAAACATTGATACGCTGCAGATATGAAACAGTAGATCAATAGTTTAACTCTCCTTTCCACATGGCCCCACACAGATCAAAACGATTCAAAATATCTAATAAAAAAACCCTAAAAAAGCAACAAGAAATGATAGCGACAGAGACAGAGAAAACATGACCGAGAAGTAGAAGCCTCTGCACAGTTTCGTTGGGATCCATGGAACATTCCTTAAGCATTGCATAAATCTCATCGTCACTGTGATTCTGGCCAGTAGTCTCCTTTATATTCTCGATCATCTTCTTCACGCCGCCCGGAATCGAAACCCTAGTTGCGCCACCTCCCTTAACCCCACCGCTGCTCATCCTTCTTCAATCCGCCACAACACTCACCTCTAAATCTATAAATATATAGAATAATCGGCAAATACAAATCAAGTATTGCAATCAATTGAAAATGCAAATAAGATTATTGTATATAATTGAAACAATCTGAGAGTAGAGAAAGTAAGGGTGGAAGAAGAGGAGAGAGAGAAAGTGTGTGTGTGTGTGTGTGTTTGTGTGTGAAATTTTGTAATTTGGGGGAAGAAGAAGAAGAAGAAGAAGAAAGGGGAGACTTAGGTGAAGAAAGGGTTTTTGGTTAATAAATATGACAATTATTTATTTATTAATTTATATCTTATTTATTTTTTATATTTAAAATAAGGGCTGGCCAATTTAAACTTTTTGTATCAAAGTTGATATAATTAATATTTTTCATACTTAAAATAAGTATTTGTATGTGTTGATTAAATTATGACCATATTAACCAAATTATCTATATTTTTAATTTAATCTTAAGGTCTATAATGCAATTTATTTCAATTTAATTGTCACATATTTAAAGTGAATTTACAGATTATATTGCAATTTAATTTAGATTTGCATTTTCATATCTTTGAATTTTGGTAAGTAATTTAACATATATGTGTGTTTGAGAGTACTTTTTAACAAGAAATTTCATAAAAGGGATTGTATAAGTCAATACTCCTACTTTTTGTTAAGGTTTTAGCCCAACAAGTCAAGTTGCTTACGCTTATTTACGGTCTTCAATGGTTAAAAAAGGCATATTCCAAATTCAATTTTTTTTGTGTCACGTTTTTAATAAAATTCGATGGTTTTTTTTTTCTAAAAAAAAGATCGAACTGTATTAGTTCAAAAATATTAAATACCTCCTCTAACTATTAAATAAGTAATAACATATCCTCTATTTTTTTAAATATTGCACGAAATATCTTGTAATCTTTTATTTCATATAAATAGGCTTGTTAAGGCCCTATCCATAATTAAGCTTCTTATTGACCATCTTTTACCTTTTTTTCGTGCTATAGATTTTTTTTTTTTTCAATTTATAATGTTGGAATCGGAAAACTAAAAATGGTATAATTTCTGACCTATGCAAATAATATTCAACCAAGTCTAACCAGGTTTCTTACATAGGTGGGCTCAATTACATAGGTAGGCTCAATTACTAATATTCATTGATGATATATGTACTTGAATTATACATTATATCCGTACTTGTCACGTTTTAATATCATCAAATACACACTTTAGTATTTATAATCTTAATGCTAAATGAGCAATAGGTAAATTTTAACATCATCATATACAAAGTTTAGTGTTTATAATCTTAATTATAAATGAGCAATAGGCAAACAACAATCTATAAAAGTGATAAGTAAGGGCCCAATTGGTTGGCATGTCCATCTCCGAAAAAAATTTCATGATAAAAATGAGAAATGTAGTTTGAAAAATAAGAATTTTAAGTAAAAAAATATGTAATGATTATGGTTGGAGTGATATTTTTTTGGTTGTGAGAAATTTGTTTGGATGGATATTTAAATATAATTTTTATTAAATGATTTTAATCAAACTCATTGATTTAGACGTCAGAAAATAGTCACAATGGATCTTATTTTAAACGTTGCGTTATTTTGCATTAAAATATGTAATTAATTTAATTTTTGGCTTTGAAAAATAATCCGAAAAGCTATTTTAATTGATTGTATTAACTGTCAAATCATGAATAGTAAAATTTATTTGTTGAAAGAATTTTTTCAAATTTTAAGAGATTTTTTTGTTAGAATTTTTCACGACATGCTAAACAAATGAATTTTCCATAATTTTTTACTCTGAAATACTTTTTTGGGACATGATAAGCCATCCAATTGACCCCTAAAATATCCAAACTCCTTTCGACTTTTATAATTAAAAAAGAAACATGCTTAAAAAAGATTTGAGCAACATGATCCAATGATTAAATTTCCTATGCTCAATGGCAATTAATAATACCACCTTAATTTGTATTCAACCAAGTTTAGGTCCAAAAGTAGCACAAATGCAATCAAACAAGTGACTTTAGGCTATCTTTAAACCCTATATCATAATTACAAAATTATGGATCTTAACAATTAATGTATCTATTGAGGACATGTTTTTCTGTCCAAACATTCAAACCAACATATATTACAAAAGTATAATGAACACTTGGATGCACATCAAATTGAGGAGTATATATGAATGAATCTCAAAAAGGACTACAAATCATGGTACACTCGAAAATCATAATATCATGATTCACAGTCTCGAAAGCTGCTAAGAATACCCCTTCGATAACAACTAATAGTTGTTATCTACTAATAGGTAACTATCAACATATAGATAAATTGCATTTCCACCGAGCTTCAAAATTTTCGACCAATCATGTCTCGTCCGATGAAACACGAGCTACTAGTAAAGGTGGTCGCAAGAGAAGATAAATTGCGGGTCCTAAAAAGGGAATTAGCGATATAGGAAGTAGCCACGAGCCTTTGTTATCCCTACAACATAACAACACATAAAGGTTTATCCCTAAAAAAAAAAAATCCCTTTATGTTTATATTGAAGAAGAGTTTTTGAAATTTACGTCTAACCTTTTTCGAGCACTCATGTCATTGTAGACCCAGAAAAGGGCGAATGTCGACAAAAGAGCAAAATCAATACTCGTGACATGTATCTACAATTATAAAAATTGAATGTCAAAAGCAGAGCAAATTCGCATGATATGAATCTGAAATTAATCTGCGTCAAAGAACGAAACTCACAAATTTGCTCCCGTTGAAGTATTGATAAAACTCCTTCCACACATCACCACCGGATGAAAACGCGTATACCGTTATAGCTAGCCCTGCAGCCACTGTAATCTGAGGTGTAACGAGTTAGCTACATTTTCTAGAGATATCAAAGAAACTCATAGACAAACCAAAATATAACAGAGAGCTTTGTTCATTAGCGATCAAACAGCATCCTGGGTTAAAATTTCTCAACTAAACCAGACTCCAATTATTTCTTCATATCAGAGATGAAAAAAATGATCTTTTTTAGGCCTTTTTAAAGATTTTCAAAGGCTAGATTATAAAAAGTTGAAGTTTTTGTAGAATAAGAATTGATTTACTAACCCCTGCAGTTACTTTTGATTCAAGGAAATTGAGAGGCCATGTACTAAGCTCAGATTCTTCAACAGGTGGAGCCGGGGGCCTCCATAGAACAAAATAGGGAATAAGTGCGTATGCACCTCCGAAGAACGATAGAACTACAAATGGCCAAACCGGGATTTTGCTTTTTGCGCTGTAAGAAACAACTTTTAGTTAAGCCCTTTGACATGGTTTTCCCCAATGGAAAAGAAAACAAGTTCAGCATTTTACTGATGTATTATCAAATGATTCTTCAAAAACTATGAGCTATTGCTCGGGTTTGACATCATTACACAGTGTAACTGTTAAACTGTATTTGCATCAAAATGAATGCTAAATTGGGTACCTTCTTGCAGTGGGAAGGAGAAGCATGCTATATACCAAAGGCCATAAACCCATGATATACCATAGAGCCACCAATACTTCATTCATTTGAAACCCATCGTCTCCTTTCAAATTCAGTAGCTTTTTCAAGAAATACAAATCTGTTACCTATAGAACAAGAGAAAATTCATAAGTAAATCACTACAAAATTAGACTTATACACACCCAAAACAAAACCTTATATAGTTATAAGCAAAATTTATGGGAAACGTAAAATAAAAACAAAGATGAACTTAAACAACCTAACTAGGGCTGAAAAAACAATCCAAATTACTTGATATTTAACTTGAAATTGTGCAAAAGGTTTATGAATTCGGTTCACCAACGTATCAAACTTTTAAACAACCAATTGTGTGTTCTCCACTCAAACTCGGCTCCATTAGCAATCTGTTTTTGATGAAACTTGAAAAACAATCGACTTGTGCTAAACTCGATTAAAGGTCGTTTCATCTCTCGACTCCACTAACAACCAAACCAACCAAGCTCAAATGCAAATTTTAAAGCTTGATAATAATTCAAAATAACAACTTATTCAATTCAATTCATTTACAGGCCTAAGCATAAATTGAGTACATATACCGGTGTTTGGTTGGGAGCAAGGAAGAAAACATAGTACATAAGACCAGCCCAGAAAGCAAACAGCAAAAACGAAGTCGTCCAGTCCCTCTCCTCTCCATCGCCATCGCCATCGCCATCACCATTGCCGCCATCAACAAGACGCTCATTTTCCTCTTTAGGGGTTTGAGTGTTAAATGAACTGAGGCATATTTGGAGGTAGCCCTTTTTCTTGTGGAGCCAAAAAGGTGAGATTTCGGAGCTGTAATTGGACTTAACAGAGACTAAGAATGAGGAGGGATTGGAATGAGAAAATGATGAAGAGATTTTTGGAAGAGAAGAATGGGATTTGAGCGGATGACAGGTGATTATTATGTTGCTACTTGCACTCATCATCTTCTTCTTTTCCTCTTCTTAGAAATCTGTCTGTGTTTTAAAGGATTTTTGTCCTTGAGAAAAAGGATTTTTATATTTTTATTGATAAATTTAAGTACATTGTTAGAGTTAGTATAGGTTGCATTATATTATTCTCACATTATAAACTTTTTTTTTAAAATGTATAAAATATCGGCAATGTTTGGATTTGTTTTGGTGGGCATTTTGGTCAAATTTTTGGGCCAAATAGTGTTTGGCTTATTAATTTTTGGTGAGCAAAAAATGAAAAATTTTGGCCAAAAATAGCAATTGGCCAAAAACAAGCTTATTCTCTCTCATCATGTGTTGTCTAATCACACCCTCTCTCCCCCTTTAGCATTCTTCTTCTACATTTACCTACAAAAATCAACAAACAGCAAAGGGGTATAGCTTATTTTTAGAACAGATCTAAAATTGTGCACGCCGGCGGAATAAAAGCGCTGATGGTGGCGCTAGCGGCGGAGCTGAGTGTTCTGTTGACGGAGAAAATTCTAAAGCTATTAGAAATGGCGTCGAGCTGCAAAGAAGGACGAAATAAGATATGTGGAAATGAAAATTGCGTGCAGGCGATATTGAAGAAGGTGTTGAAGGTATCGAGTGTGGCGACTGAGCACGCGGTGACGGTGTTGTGGAGCCTGTATTGAATTTTTATTTTATTTATTTTTGAGGTATTGTAGGTAAATGTGAAAGCAATTTTGTTGGCAATAAAATATAGGAAAACGAAATGAGATTTGTTTTTGTTTGATTGGATGGATTTTTGTTATTAGATTGAATCCTCTTTGTTGGATTCAACTCTCTCTAGTTTTTCTACCCTCCGTTGGTTTTATTTGCTAAAAAGAAAGGGGAAGAAGACTGTTGGGAGACTTCTTTTTGTTGTTATGGCTGTGTTTAGACTAACACTATTTTTTTTTATTGTAGAATCTATACTTGGTTTAGTTTCCCAATGTTAGTTATATGTTAAATTGTTAATAAGAACAGAAATATTTTTTTTTAATTTGGTGTATAAAAGGATAATAGAGTATGTAGGAAATTAGCTTTACAGCCTAGTGTTAGTGCATAACTAATGATGTGTATTATATATATTTTTTTATAATAATTTAGTTTTATATATCATTAAAAATTAACATATATTATGTATCATGTAACAATTATAGAATATATATAAATATGTATATATATGTGTAATTTATATATATATGAGTATTCATTAATAATATTATAGAATAAATGTTTATAAATCATATATATATATATATAAAAGAAATATAGGTGGGAATAGTAATGAATAGATGACTATAAATATAGTAAATAATTTTTTGTTTATATTATATAAAATAATAGTTTATTTACTAACTACAATTACTATTATAAATATAGTGCAATGGTACAATAATTATACTCCAAAATTACAATAATACCCCACTAACTTCTATCTTGTTTTTGTCACTTTATTCAATAATGTCACCTTTTGACATTCCCAAGTTAATATTGATAAAAATAATTCATCTCCCCATTTTATTATGTCTCTCTCTATGTATAGTTGTATACTATCCCTCTTTTCTTAATACAAAGATAGTCATCGTGCATTTAATTTTATATAAGTTCTATTGCTTTGGCTTTTTTTAAATTGTGTCTTAATTAATAAATATATTTTAAATAAAGTTATTTATGTTTAGTAATAAATTTTAACTTTAAATTGAATAATTGATTTATTTATATTAAATAGTACTATATACACATAAATATTCATTCATATAATAATTATTATAATTTTAATAATATAACTTTCAATTATTATTTAATCACCAGACAAAAACTGTCATGATTTGACTGCTACAGTAAATTATGTTCCCTCTCAAAACAAAACCAAACACTATCCCATCAAAAAAATCATTCAAAAAATAATTCTCAAATTAAAACCAAACACTATCTCACCAACAATGCACGTGTTTCAAAAAATTTCTCACCAAAATTTCTCACCAAAAAACCCAACCAAAATAAAACCAAACATAGCCCCTTTTCGTTTAAAAAATCACAAAAAATCTGTGTTGAATAAAATCATTCTTTCTATAAAACTCTTTTGAACAATATTAAGTAATAGAGAACAATTATTTAATAGAATTAAATTCCAAAATGGGAACTAAACAAAAATTAATTGAAAAAGAATTACATGCATTAAGATATCAACTAATGTAAATTTTCACAAAATTATAAATCGTTACTTACTAACAGGACCGTTGATATGAAATACTTTTATATAACAAAGATAATTACCCATTTCTTGTGGACCCATTTGTAAATTCCTGAAATTAGCTTCCATTTAAGCTAAAAAGAAGATAAGGCAACGCAAACAAAACTCCCCAGCAAAAATCTCATCACCATAGCCATAGCTATGGCTGAAGCGTTAAGGATCCTTCATACAACACTAATACCTACTTTCTCACAAAACCCATCATCATCTCAGTACACAATCAAAACCTACAATCATCCATCATTAACCTCGAAAAAAAGCAACCCTTTTCATCGTGGTATTCGCTGCTCAATCTCGACAGCCCCCGAAACGACGACAACGAAAACCAGTGGCGTTCCGTGGGGTTGCGATACAGATTCGCTAGAAAACGCTTCGAATTTGCAGGAATGGTTGTCGAAATGTGGGCTTCCTGATCAGAAGATGGGTCTAGAGAGAGTGGAGGTTGGAGAGAGGGGCTTAGTTGCTTTGAAGAATATTAGGAAAGGAGAGAAATTGCTGTTTGTGCCACCTTCACTATTCATCACTGCTGATTCTGTGAGTTTCTTAGTTGAATTGATCTTGTTCTGTGCTTTTCATTTGTCTTTCAATTATTTTTTATGCGAATATGGGATACGTAAAGTACATCTCTAAAAGGTCCAACTCTAAACTACGAGTACTTACTGGTCATGTTCAGAATGTATACGGGAAACAAAATATTTTTCAAATATATATTACCTGTATGCACTATACGGCTATAATATGAGTTTTAACTAGCAGAGGTTCAAAGTATTGATGGCAATATAATTATCTTATTGGCCGTAATATCCGATTATATAGTTTGTCTCAGATGTTATATCTAATAATGAAGGCTCCCTGTAATTTTTTGTTGTCACATTATCATATGAAATATGATGGAGTATATAACAGTTAGGTAGCGTTATGGTACAATTATTAGTGAACTTTTTCCTACTAGTTTAAGTTCGACATTAATGTTATGTTTCGGTAATACTTATATAATGCTATAATTTTTTAGTATGAACTTATCAGTATAAACTTATGTCATTTATATTTTCTAAGATTTTACTAATTTTCCCAAAAAACTAAGCATCCTATGTTGCATTTGTTTTGTTTTGTAATTTGTATTGTATATCTCAACAATTCCATGATTGAATCATGACACAATATCCATCTTTTTGATTCATGAATGTGAATGTCAGGAGTGGAGCCGTCGTGAGGCTGGTGAGGTGCTAAAAAAGTATAACGTCCCAGATTGGCCTCTTCTTGCAACCTATTTGATTAGCGAGGCGGGTCTCAAGAATTCGTCGAGATGGAGTAACTATATTTCGGCTTTGCCAAGGCAACCCTATTCACTTCTCTATTGGTAAGCTTTATATATAGTTGTCTCATGAAGAGTTTGTTTACGTTCTTTTTCTGTCTCTATATATTTTGGGTCTGTGCTCAGTTGGTTTCCCTACAGCAACTCCATGTTATTTCAGGACACGTTCAGAACTAGATAGGTATCTTGAAGCCTCACAAATAAGAGTACGCGCAATTGAGAGGATCAATGATGTTACTGGAACGTATGGGCTCATCTTCTCAAATATCCTGAACATATTCTTATCTATTTTCTTGATTTCCTAAAAGTTGTGTTTTGATTTATGGATTTTGGATTTCATGAATAAGTATTGTAAATGAGTCTAAATTAGGTGGACTGAAATATGGTAAATCAACCATAATGCTCGGAGAAATAGTTTAAAATGAGTTACTAGGGAATCATTGTAACTTTAAATCATCCAACAAGCTTAACGAATTTGAAATACATGGCTTTCAAATCCATCAATCCAAACACAACTTAAGACATTTGATACGCTTGCTGATTGCTTATCATAATCCCTTATGCAGATACAATGACTTAAGAGACAGGATATTTTCAAAGTATCCTGATTTATTCCCCGAAGAGGTACACATCCATATTGACAAATTTTCTATGCATGACATTCTCATTTTGCTTGTTCTTGATTGTTTGTTTGAGTGATGACTTGTGGAATTTTAAGTTCATGTTAAGGCTTTGTTTGCAAAATTGGATTTAGTGAGGAACTTTTCAAGGAAAATACTTTAATTGCTTCAAAGCATTGTTGCTTTCTGGTTTTTGTTTTTAGACTTTCTCCATTTCCATTTCATTTTCCACGCTAAATTAATCCAAACAGATCTTGCATTTTGGAATCCAGAGTAATCGTGAGTTTGATTCTTTCTAAAGTAAAAAGTGGTGCATATGATGTTTAAGCTTTCATTCTATTTAATAATATGTGCAATTTATACTTATTTTAACGGTTGCCGATGCATTATTACAGGTATTCAACATCGAGACTTTTAAATGGTCGTTCGGAATTCTCTTTTCTCGTTTGGTAAGTTGTGCTTTGTTGGTAGTTGAGTGTTAATGTCTACAGATATATTTATGTCGACTGGTGGGTGGAGGTTATGTTTTTATTCTTCTTCTATTATTATACTTTAATCATTTTATAATTTTAATTTACGAAAAAGGTACGCTTGCCCTCAATGGATGGACGGGTTGCCTTGGTTCCATGGGCAGATATGCTTAATCATAGTTGTGAGGTATGACTATTATGCTTGTTCTTCATCAATGCGGTTGACACGATTCTAAATCTAAATTTGATTATTTGATTGATGTAGGTTGAAACATTTCTAGACTATGATAAATCATCTCAAGGAGTTGTTTTCACAACAGATCGAGCGTATCAGCCAGGTGAGCAGGTACACAAGCTTCAGGAATCGAGCCATCTCTTGTTAATACTTTTTTTCTTTTATGCCAGTGATGAGATTTAATGAAAAAAAATGAACTTCTGAAATAACAATATATCCAAATTTTGTCGATCTTGATTTGGGTATATGCTATCGGGTCTTGATCATCATTTTGAATTTCTTAAAGGATCATACGACTGAAGTATGTTTGAATATCTACTTTTAAACTTAATCGAATTTCAGAACTATAAATGATATAATTTCGATTCTATTTCTTTTTCATTGCTCCTTGATCTAAACATAGCATTAGTTTCATCTCGAGACCGAATATGAATAGTGGTAACAATGTCATGTATTTTATAACTTCTGGCAGGTTTTCATATCATATGGAAGAAAATCTAATGGAGAACTGTTGCTTTCATATGGATTTGTCCCCCGAGAAGGCACTAACCCTCGTGACTCCGTTGAGTTGTCATTGTCACTCAAAAAATCCGACAAGTGTTACAATGAGAAGGTCGAAGCTTTGCAGAAACATGGACTATCCACGTGAGTGCCTTAGGAATTGATCAAATTATCACTTGTTACAGTGTATTCTAGCCCCATCTGTTTTAATCAGTATATGAGGTTTCTAATTACTAACTGTATGTTAACAGGCCACAATGTTATCCTTTACAAATTACTGGTTGGCCCGTGGAGTTGATGGCATATGCTTATCTAGCCGTGAGCCCGCCAAGTATGAGAAGCCAGTTTGATGAGGTATTTATATTTTTAACATGAAAGAGATTATAATAGCAACCCAAATCCTTTGTAACATAACCATGTAACTTGTAAGTGTGTTTCCTATTGCACGCACAAATGTATACATTTGTTACACATGTGTGAGTGTGATTACACGGTTTTATTACAGAGGATTTGGATTGTTCGACTAGATGACGGGGTTTAAGAAACAAATCTCGTGACTATTTTCTTGCAGATGGCTGCTGCAGCATCGAACAAGACTACATCCAAGAAGGATATAAGATACCCCGAACTAGACGAAAAGGCGTTGCAATATATTTTGGATTCTTGTGAGTCTAGTATATCAAAGTATTCCAAGTTCCTTCAGGCAAGTGCATTTTAGTTTCTAAATCGTCACAACAAAGTACTTGTTTAGCTCCAATTTTTCATTAGTTCAAAATTATGCTTTTTCTTGACAGGAAAGTGGATCAATGGATTTAGACGTTACGAATCCAAAGCTTTTGAACCGAAAATTGTTCCTAAAGCAACTGGCGGTGGATTTATGTACTAGTGAACGGAGGATATTGTTTCGCGCTCAATATGTAAGACAGGCTCTCTCAATATTGCCCCTTTACAGTTTCATTTATTTTAAGCAAATTTAATACAACACATAATAGTACCTTGTTTATTTATCTACTGTTAAGAAGCTTCAGTAGAGGCAAACAAGAATTTGAAAATTTACTTTCATATGTGATGAGAGCTTGTTTCTTCGATTTCTTGTGTTCAGATACTGAGGAGGAGATTAAGAGATATAAGAAGCGGCGAATTGAAGGCTCTAAGGATTTTCGATGGTTTCAGAAATCTATTCAAGTGAGAGATATCTGCTGTAAATAGGTTTGATACAAGAAAATACATTGCTATTGTTTGTTGTATACTTTGAATGGATGCAATTTTTGTTGTTTCGTGTGTATTATTGTGTTAAAACATTTACTAGTGGCTTTGCCTTCATGCTAGGTCTTGTGGAGCTTTGCTTATGTTTAGACTTTGAAATAATTTTTTTTTTTACTTTTAGCAACAAAAAAGAAAATGACACACATAAGGCTTAAATGCCCACCACACATTTGGTGGGAGGTGAAAACTGGACGGTTCTGGTCTAACATAAAATTTTTCAGCTTAAATAAACACGTGTAGAAATTTTAAAAATAGAATGAAATATATTCTTTTAAATTTCAAAGTTTGTGTTTGAGTTAAGTTTAATTGTAATCGAGCTTTTTTGCACTTCTCTTTGTACTGTATGAGTCGAAGTTAAAAATCTTCTCGGTGTTCAAGCTTGAATTGTTATGTTAACAACCAATCTAAACTAGCTTCGATAGACCGTTGTCAACCTGCGTATCGAGTGGTTAGGTCTTTTTCGTTTATATTTTTTAATTTCATTTTTATAATTTTAGATCACAAAATTCTAATACTTCTCATTAAAATTCACCTTTTCCAATTCTTCCTTTTCAATCAACTCTAAAACTATTTATCAACCATTATTTACCATTTCACTCACTTAAATATGAATATCATTAAGTGTAATCATTATTTATCATCTATTTCCATACTTTATAATATTTTATTTTTCATAATCATCATATAATTTCTAACTAAACCATTCAACATGTTATACATACATATTAGTGAATATTTTATAAATTTCTACTATTTTTAAAATATAAACAAATATTACGCATTCTCACCCAACTATCCATAATTGTTTTCGATAAATTTTCACAATCTAAACTAAAAGACAAACAAACAATGCCTTAGTTTTTTAGTCCCACATTCTCATTGAGTTGGGCTACGGTTCAGATCCAAATCCAACTATTTTAGTATGAAATTGGGCTATATTTTGGGGGCCCATATGGATTCGAGCCTAATAAATCATAAGACTAACATTAGAAAGCCCGATTTGATCTCTCTCTCTCTCTGAGTTAGCTCCGGCGAGATACCCGGCGGATTGACGGCGTCGGCATTTGGTTATGTTGCTGAAGGTATATATGTAATATTTGTAAAGACTGAGCTTTTATATGTTTCCGTTTGCTGTTATGAAGGTTCCATCTTTTTCCTTTTTACTTATTTTACCATCGTTTATTGGTCAATTTTCTAGCTGCACTTCAATTTATTCTTTGATTTTACTGTTCTATACGTGAATGTATCACGGATAGCAGAAGCTAAAATGGATCCGGAACTTTTTGGAACTTTTTCTTTATTTTATAGACCGTGGTTATCGTGTTCGAAAAAATGCCCGACTGAGAGCCGTGTGTGTTTTTCTTAGGATTGTTGATGTAAAAGTGCTTAGCTCTACTACTGTTCCCATCCATCCAATATGTTGCGGGTATATGAAGGGTGTAAAGAAATTCTGAAAATTCAGAAGTTTCGAAGAATTGTGTCATATGCTGGATTTTACTGCTTTGTTGCGCTGATCAGCTATGGATACACCAATAACACGTAAGTTCTTATTCCATCTTTCCATGGTATCATCTCCGTTGGTCCCTCATGTTTGCTGTTAGAATCACCGTAGTCCCTTGTATTTCAATTGTGACTTTAGCATCTCTAACGTTCTAATTCAATTTCACTACGTACTTTTGGACGTATTTACCTTCAAATTTGGTTTCACTTTAGTCCCTTATGTGAGTAAGCATGCTCACATTTAACGGTAAAAGTTTCTCAAACGACTTAAAATGAAACCAAATCCGAATATTGAGGATGCTTACATCATGATTTTACAAGAGGGACTAAAGTGATTCTAACAGAAAACACGAGCGATCACAAGTGACATTCCCCTTCCTTCATTGTTCAGGAAAAAGAGAAACTGGGAATAGGAAAAAAAAAACATTAATTATGGAAACCCTGGACTAGGATGTACCAGTTTTTATTATAGAAATAGGGGTCGCTACTTATTTCTGATTTGCGACTGTTAAACTAAATGCACATTTTCAAAAGGGTCAAAGTGTTTGATTATTGGTAATTTTGTTGTATTATCACATGTATCAACTTAATATTAAAAAAGGCAGCTAGTTATAAGTATGATAGTTTTACGGGAACCAATTTTATGTATCAAACTTTGGAGTTTGGTTAGTTGCACAGAAGTAATATGCTAAAATATGGTTTATATTTATTGTGTGCTGTGGCTAAATTTTAATAGTTCAAATGAAATTTAGTTGGATTTGCTCCAAAAGTAGAAAGTTGATTTTTCTTCCTTTGTGTAGAAAGTTTAAATTTTATTTTAATTTTTTAATTGTGAATAATGCAGAACTAGAGCTGGATACTCGAGAGCTGACCAATTCTATGCATCTTTCCCAGCTGGAACTGAACTTCTTACTGACACGGCTAAGGTCTCTTACATTATTAAACAATAACAAACAATACTAATAGCGTTTACATGAAGATTTGATTTTAATCTTTCTCTTGGCTACTGAAAAACACACAAAGTTTTGACATCTTGATACAATTTGGATTCATTTAGACCTTCTTACTGAATTTGACTTGTGTTTACATTAAATTTCGTGATGTCATTCTGCAAGCTAGAAACACCACACATTTAAACAAGCTTTGACTTCTTTCAAGTATATTAAGTACAGTTATAATTTTCAAACAGGATATTGTGCATTGCTTCTGTATAGAGTGCACTGAGTTCTTCATCCACATAGTTCCCTAGATGTTGTGCAGTTTGGGAGAGCTTTGCATGCATGACAATATGCTTTCTTTGAGTTTAGAATTTGGCTAATTGAGATTTCAATATGTAGTTATATAAAGCTGCACTTGGTAATTGCTTTGAAGAAGAGGAGTGGGGACCAATTGAATGGAGCGTTTTGGCTAAACATTTTGAACGCCAAGGAAAATCGCCATATGCATATCATGCTGTAAGTTATTGAGATTTTGCAATGCACTTGTTCTATTATTGTTCCCATATCTTGGCTAAAAAGTTTTAAACATTATTTGTTAGAAAACTATGCCTTCATCTTATTTCCTTTTTTCTCTTTACTGTGATATTGCAGCAATACATGGCACACCTTGCCTCACATGGACAACTAGATGGAAGTGGGTAATTGTAGGAACTCGTGTTTGAACGAGTTTCGGACTATCTACAAGCACCCATCTGAAGCCAATTAGTCTGTACAGTGAGAATTACAGAAGAATAATACAGTTAATTGCTTCACTATTTGTACTTCTGTTGTCAGGAAATTTAGACAATCAGTTTAAAAATTGATGAGTTATCCATTGCCAAAGCAATCATAATCATTCAATATTTTACTAGTGGTGTTTGATAATACCATAATTTGTCCTGGAACTCCATAATGATCTCTACTTAAAAAGACGAATTTTCAATTATCTGGTTACACATCCAATCTTATTGTTTTTACATTTATTTTTAAATTATAAACAATCCCTGTTATTATATTAATATTGATTGGTAAGAGTTGAGACTTGAGACAATAAGAGAAAGTCGAATTATAATCAATTACCACAAATTTTGACTATTGAATACGTGTCTGTCATCCCCCAATACATTGTGAATAGTAGCTCCGATTGCAATGGATCTTACGTATTTTCTTTTCCGGATTATACAACTACTACAAACTTAATTGGCAATCTAAATTGTAATTGTCAATCAATTCAAGCTAATAAATAATATTTCCAAAAATGCATGCAAATTGTGGTTTTGTTTGAACCATTGTGTTCAGATGGGAAATGGGTCGTGGAGAATGTTGATGAAATTGATTTTGTGGATGATAATGTGCTTGATACTGCAATGCAGACAAGGATTTGGGATCAGATTTGAGATCGAAAAAGAAGAATGTTTATCTCAAAATATTGAGTACGAGGGTGATATTGTTCGTGTTTCTTTCGTTGTCATCAAAGTCGATACCTCTTTGCATTATGGTGATGAGGGCCATGTTGATCTCGTGGTAACTAATCTATCTATATATTTTATATAAAAATTGCAATTTCTTGAAATATATTTGTGATTTGGGTATTTACATAATGTACTTATAAAAAAACTGATATACATAAGTTGGACATATATAATTGATAGATGTTAACAAAATATCCTTGCATTGTATAAATATCACCATATTACAGACATGATCCACATGTTTTAATGGTTCATATCGAGCCTAAGCTATACATGTTTTTACACTTTTTTGTAATAATCAGATAAAGGGTCCGACTGGCAAGCAAATTCACGATTTCCATGAGAAAACAAGTGGTATATACGAGTTCATGGCTCAACAAAGAGGCAACTATCGGTTTTGCTTCACAAACAAGTATGATTTTCACGAGACAATAGATTTTGATGTACATGTTGGTCATCATATGTCCTATAATGACCAACTCGCCAAGGATGGTACATACTCTTAACGATCTTTTGCATGTCGAGTCGTACGGTTAAAATGACATACAAATTTGTGTGCAGAACATTTTGATCCTATGTTGGAACAGATTACCAAGTTAGAAGAAGCTCTCTACAATGTCCAATTTGAACAGCATTGGTTAGAAGCACAGACTGACCGGCAAGCACTTGGTAAATTATGATATTCCATTTTCCTTTTATCATCTTTATTTTTACAATGGGTACGGTTTAAATGTGAATAATCAAATTATTATCTCCATGAATGTTTCCAAAAAGGAAGATTAATTGTCTTTCTTCACTTGTTTGGCTTTTGAGTTACTTAAGTGGATCATTGTTTTCCAATAACTGCAGTGAATGAAGTAATGAGCCAGAGAGCCATCCATAAGGCAGTTTTCGAATCAATAGCACTTGTTGGATCTAGTTTTCTTCAGCCTTTTCTCCTCCGACGACTTTTTAACCAGAAGCTTGGGACACATCGAGTCTAGAATTTAATTTATACGGAAAACTTGCTGATTTGTGATGTACCCAATGGTATTTGGATAAGTGTAGTAGTATATAAGCATGTAAATTGTACTCAGATTTAGCAATCAGAGTGTACTACTCTAGCAAATCGAAGCTCAATATAAGAGCTCATTGTTTGACAGCAATACTTACACAGAATGTGACAATTTTAGGGGTCCTATAGTAGTAAAATTCACCATCTTTGATCCTTGTAAAGGGACCATAGCTTATAAACTTCCCTTGCTCGTCTTAGAAGAGGGTCTGCTACCGAAACACAATCAACAAAATCAAAACCCAGGAGAAACAAATACTACAGAAAATTACTAAAGGTGTTAATTGCACAGTTAATCAAAGCAACTAATCTTTTTAGCAAAAAAAACTCTCAAAAATTGACCATAACATTTACTGTTGCCATAATGCCTATTGAACAACCTAACAAAATTCAACATTGACAAAAGCCAACTATAGGTAGTTCAACCACAACTCGGAAACTTTATAGTTTACATAAATAGAAAAAAATTCAAGAAACATGATAAACTTCAGCAAAAAACCTAAATTATTCCCAGCCACTTGGAGCAGCAACACTAGGCACTACATCAACTGGAGCTGCCATTGGTGGCGCAGCTGGTTCCCATCCTTCAACTGCAACTGAAAGCTCACATATATAAGTTGACGTTTCAAGGAACATCAAAATGCACGAGTAACTCAAAAAACAGTATCATTAATCAGATAATAAGGTTGCAAACTAGCGGAGCTCGACCAATTTGATCGACTTGGTCCAAACTTTGCCAGCTCGAACTTGGATCAAGCTGAGCCCAAACCAAATATATATACATATATAACTTTACTAGTAATATATATTATAATATTGACATATACAATGACATTATAAAATATTAATATTATACATTGACAAGAGATAAATAAAATATTTTGTTATACAAGCTTGTGAGGTGGCGACCAGATTTATTTCACTCGACCTGCTCACTAGGCTAGGCTCAAAATTAGAAAGACTTTCAAATCAGCCAAGCCAGCTCATGACCCGAAGCCTACCCCTACCCCAAATTTTCTTCATATGAATACAATGTGGCAACTAAAAAGATATTATTAACCAACAGAAGTACTAGTTCATCCCAGAGTACTAGTTCTAACTGAGATTGTCATCATATATTGAACCAGTTATTACAGAGAAAGTAATGTAGATACAATTTCAATTAAGAAAGAAGCAAATACTAACCCGCATCAGCCGTCCACCCACTAGCAACAGGTGGGATTGCAGCAGGCATATCACCAGCCCATTGGGCATCTGGGATTTGGGCACTAGACCAATCAGCACCAGCTGCGGCAGAATAATCAGCATAATCGGGGAGAGCTGGAACATCCTCTTCTTCTTGTTCCTTGGCCTCTTCAGGCTCTCTATAGAAAAATAGGTCAACCTGCAATCAAAATATTATATAAGAATTTAGTCATAACAAAAATAATAAGTTTACATTACAGTTTTTCCTTCACTTTTATTAAACAAGTTGCCCATTACTGCAACAAACTCCATACACATTAAAATGTATTATTAACCAACAACATTTTTTCTTAAACAGAGATAACAACCGGAATTCCGACAAGGTGAAAGCATATCAAGAATCAGTCAGCAACATGATATTTTCTTACCATAATAATGCTTGGGTTTAAAAAGCACACCCTTTTCAAAAGATAAAGTAAAATAAGAAACTAGTTTCTTAGTTCTCTTACCATGACATCCCATTTATGTCCAGGTGCAACGAGGCCACGCATTTGCAGAACCATCCTGCCCAATAGCCAGAACAGGCAACCAATGCTATGCTTTCCCTTGTTATTGGCTGGAATACCAATATCAACATAGCGCATTGGAGAATCCGTGTCACAGAAAGCAATGGTAGGGATGTTTCCAAGAGCACCTTCTTTAATAGGCTGTAAATTAAAATAAGCAGTGTAAGAATATTTATAGAAGACAATATCTGTAGCAATAATTCGACATTCCAAAGCACAAACAACAAACTATCAAATGAGATGACCTGGTGATCAGTCCTTGGGTCAGTGAGAATGAGAAGCCTTGGCTCACTGAAAGATGTCTGAAGTTGATTGGTAAATGTTCCAGGAGTGTGGCGTCCAGCAATTGCATTGGCACCAGTATACTGGGCAAACTTCAAGACAGCTCTTTGACCATATGGTCTGGCAGACTGGACAATGATGTCCTGAGGATTTTCAATAGCAACAATAACCCTGGCAGCCATCTGGAGTTTCTCCCATGTCTTTCCAAGGTTTATGATGTAAATTCCTAAATGATTAAAAAATAAGAGACTTCATAACAAAAAGCTAAATAACACACGAACCATAATATGAAACATCAAGGTAGAAATACTGAAAAACTTAACATTCCCCAGATTGCAATGTCGGGCAAACAAATCCATCAAGTACTACAAGTATAAAAATAAGCATGCAATTCCACGCCTTCAGATCCTCAAACCAACAATTCATAGTATTTGGACATCATTTCGGCAATAAGCAAACTAAATAAAGAAACAACAACAGTTTGACAATCAATTTACACATGACTTCAGCAATAAACAAATCTGACCCGAAACGAAATTAGATCTCGTCACTAAACATCAAACAAAACACTCAACCACTAAAATACACTAAAGCACAAATTGACAATAATGTATTAAATTACCATCATTGCGTCTCTTAAACACGTAACGCTCCATCTGAAAATCGCAGTTCTTGGTGCCGAGGTGAACTTCAGCTGCCAACATCATCTGTATGTCAGCCTCTTTCGTCGACAATGACCTTTGATTAGTCGCCATTGTTGCAGCAATTTTTGCTCAGGTCGTCCTTTTTTCCGCCTAGGGTTCTCGGTTTGCTGTGTGAGAAAGCTTAATATTGAGAGAATGTGAAGTTTATATGTGGCATCACAAACCCTAATTCTCGAAGTTACGGAAATATCCCTAATTGAAAGTTTTATTTGTGAGGATAAGAACCCATAAAAGAAATATCATTTTTGGTCCTTCACTTTTTACTTAAAAACATTTTGGACTTTAACTTTAAAACAAGTTAAATTGAATTGTTTTAACTTTAAAATTAGTTCTAATGTGATCCATTCTCAATTTTAAATTAGTTATGTGTTACTTATTTGACCAATTTTAAACTACTGCCTTAATGTTGTCATATGTGAATAACATGGTTTTAATTTTCAAAGTTTTTATTTTTCAACTTGGAGAAAAGAAATTATGAAATAGTTTCCACGATGTTTCATTTTTTTTTTTTTTTTTTTTTTTTTTTTTTTGGTTTAAAGGTCAATTGCATATAATGAAATAGATTACAAAGAAAGCACGTAAGGGAGATGGCCCTTACTGCACCAAGGTAGCTAACAACCTTGCTACACCTTACAACCGAGTAAAATACAAAAAAGAGCTATTACATTCTACCATGCTATATGCCACAATTTTTTTACTGCCCTACATTGGATCGAGTCATCTAGGTCCATCGTGAGGAGTCGGTCTCTAACAGTGTTTAGGATGCGGGCAGCCACTACTTCCGGAGTACTTTCCTTTTGTTCAAAAATACGAGTATTCCGTTCTTGCCATACCATGTATATTAGAGTTGAAAGGAGTATGCGGTAAGCCATGTTAATCAAATGCTTCCCTCTCCACCGTTTGGCAGCCCATATTATCCCACGGTCCCAATATGTATGTTGCCACTTGAACTTGACCCTCTCATGAAGTATCTCAATGCATCTCCCCGAGAAAGAGCAAGCAAAAAACATATGGTTATGATCCTCTATGGAATTGGAGTTACACAATACGCATGATGTTTCTCCATTTCCAATCCATGGTTTCTCCCTCATAGGTAATCTCTCCCTTATGGCAAGCCAAAGAATGAATTGGTGGCTCGGTATCTTTCCTGGACCCTTAAATAATGAGGACCATGCAACTTTAGGTGAATCATTCCTAAAAATGGTGAGCGCCGAGCTTGTGGTGAACTTTCCCGACTGTGTCAACTTCCACGTTATCCAATCATCCCGATTCGCGTGAATAGGGGGAAGCGACTCAATAATATTTTGGATCTCAAATCGAGTGGAAGCTGGCCACGTCCATTGCCCATCTTGTATCACAGTAGATAGCCTAACATCGTTGGGCAGCCCTGTTAGAAGAGGACCCATGTTATATATATTCCCAAGTAGTCCTTTTGGATGCCACGGATCACGCCACAACAGAAATTTCCTCCCATTACCTACGTTGTATTGGAAGGCATGTTGAATTTGTGGTCGTAGCTTTAGAAGTTGGCGCCAACTCCATGAGCAAGAGGAGGGGAGGTGTACACTCCAAAAGGATTCATTTCTCAATCTGTTTGCCCTTATCCATGCAACCCAAACCGAAGAGCCATTATCGACTAGTAGAGCCCAAATATGCTTAACCATGAGTGCTTGGTTTTGGGGGAGGAGAGGAGTGATCCCAAGGCCCCCCTCCGATTGTCTTAAGCAAACTATTTCCCATCCTACTTTGGAATACCCTGTAGATGCGGTACCATACCATAGGAATCTTCTTAATCGTGCTTCAATGGTACGTAATACGGCCTTCGGTAGTATGAACATACCTGCCCAATAAACATGCAACGATGATAGAACTGACTTAATAAGTTGCACCCTTCCCGCATATGATAGTGTTTTGTTTGTCCAAGATCCAAGTCTCTTGTCCACCTTTTCGACTAGTGGTTTACAATCTGAAATTGTCAGTTTCTACTTAAACTTTCAATGTTTACATAGTTTTCACGAAATACTAATAATTTCCTAATTCATTTCCTCTTACAGTATAATTATGATAATTTTATTTATATTCAAATACGCACGTAAGAAAACAAAAAAGCTAAGATATTATAATTTTTCTTATAACAATAAAATGTGTTATTAAATCATTATTTTAACAAAAAATCATAATACATTTTCGTCGATTATATGTTATATGCACAATTTTCTAGTTTGATATTTTAAAATATATACACAACGCATTTACAATTTTGTAATTTATATGTTAAGTTGATTGAAGTTTATCGAATATATATTTTATGGGCGTTTGAATTCAATATTATTAGTACGTTATTGAAATTTTTATCAACTATTGGTGTCCATGTATAAATTTTGACCAAAAATATTATTTAATTTTTTTTTAAATGATATATGATATTTGTTGTTTACTTTTTTCTACATTGTTTCCGTCTTCTTCCTCGTATTTTGTAGGTTTGCCCCGAAAGGCCGAATCATTTCCGAAACGTCTTCTTATATTTGATAATGTGAAACTTAGTTTGAAAAAAACCATCCGAAATAATTTGCTCTGACCATGTAAAAATAAGTTTGATCATGGTGTATGATTAATCATAAAAGAATAATTCTCGAATAAATTGATTATAATGAAAACTCAGATTTTCATCTTTGTCGAATGGTAGTTTTTCGACAGAGTTGAAGCCCAATCGAGATCATTCAAACTAGAGACATACACACGTACGAATAGCATCTGCAAACCAAATGCAGATTTCGTCTTCTCAAGTTGAAGAATTCAGATTGGACGAAAGAATTTTTCAAATATCTCCAAACTGTGGACATGAAGTCCCACTAGTTCAAGACGAGAGCCAAAGGACTCGAAATGTAAAACAATAATATCTAAGCAAACTCAGTGAATTTGTTATTACATATTTGAAATGCTCATTAACCAATCCGTACACAACCTAACTTTATTTCATCAATCAACAACAAGAAAAAGAAAAAAAAGTGAAACGAAAATCACGAACCATCTAAACTGAAAGAACGATACAAACAACCTAGTTTTGCTCTAGTGGGTCCATTTCTTGAATGCTGTTAGCAACCAGACGTTCATCGTGCAAAAAGAAATCTGCAATATAAACACATATATCAGTCGGCCTGAACCTTTATCACTCGAGTCATTCTTGGGAAGGCCCAGATTTTGCATCATAAGACAATCCCAACCATCATAAAACAAATAAACGACTTTATTTGCACGGTTGTGATTGTCTCATGTTTTTTTTTGGCTGAAATTCGTGTGTTTTAGTACTTTCAAAGAATAATCCAGATTTCTTCCACTACTATTGGAATAAGATGGACCAATTTGAACTTTAAGCCATAGACTTACCAAAAACTGAAAAAAGATTAGACGAGCTCTACGACGAGGGCTGAAGCACCTCCTCCTCCATTGCAAACACCACCGACTCCGTATTTTCCATTCTTCTGCTTCAATACCTAAGACACACAATTTTGATTATGTCAGTGGACATTGCATATAACCATGTCTAGAATACAAAGAAGTCAAGGAATTACATAGACATCCCTTTCGTGAGACCTATTGGAGGTTTGAGAAATTACCATACTTTCTGTCAATAAAAGCATATTACAATTCCATCCCTTATCAGTATGAAATATACTACAATTTCATACTGGTTTTCGAGCTCTAAGGTTTTGACATTGGGTGTCTTGGTAATTTGTAACACCTCGGCCGACTCGTGGTAATTACCCAATACGTGAGGGAGTGTCATGTAATTATGCACAGATTCAATTGACATGTCCATTCATCAGCCAAGATGGACAAAATCAGGTTAAAATAAATGGAAACTTGTAACGGCTATTGATAACTCTGAAAATCCCGAGTTATGCAACACCCTTAGAAATTTATAACCTATGTTTTCTTGTTCAGGATATCGAAACATAATATTAGTTTTGCAGTTTGAAAAGGAAAGCATACCCCCAAAAGCGTGACCAAGATACGAGCTCCACTACAACCTAGAGGGTGCCCCAATGATACAGCTCCACCATGTATGTTAACTCTCTCCTGCAAAATATATCAATATTTCATAAAGTGATATCTCTAGAAGTTCACAAATGTGAAAAAAAATCCATAAGTAATTCTGCTCATATTACTCAATCCGTCACACAAAAACAACCATGTAAGATGTCCAGTATTCTATTTCATATGTTATTGTTTGTTTTTGTTCTTTATTATAAACATAGGATTTTATGGTATTGCATGAAATCCTAACTTTATTAGGATGGAGACAGTTAGAAGCCAAAAACTCACAGGATTAAGACCCAATAACTTCTGATTTGCAAGAGCCACGACCTGCATATGATCATATTTATTGAATAAGATAACAAGCTTTTAACTCGCAAAAATGGTTCTTGTTTATTTAAATGGAGAAGCAAAAAAATATACCGAAAAGGCTTCATTGATTTCATAATAGTCAATTTTAGATGCTTCTAGACCAGCATTTGAAATTGCTTTAGGAATCGCAAGAGCTGGAGCAGTTGTAAATAATTCCGGTGCCTGAACAATGTGCCGGTTTAAGCATCAACATTGTACATGATAGGATAAAATAAAATAGGCATAGTATAGGAAACTCAACTATTACAATGAAAATGAGAAGCATTTTAAACATTACAAGAAAAAATATATATATATATATGGACTGTACCTGAGCAGCATCAGCATATCCTGAGATCTTTGCAATGATTTCCAGCCCAAGCTTTAAAGCCGTCTCTCCACTTACTAAAACAAGAGCGGCAGCACCATCGCTGCAAACGAGATCAAATTCACTTGTCAATATATATAAAATAGACTATCTTCATGCATACTCTGAGAATTTAAAGCTTCATGAATATTGCTGTTCACCGAAATAATACTGAAGCAGCCAAATAATTTTTCAGAACACGAACTCAGTAAATGTTAAATTCACTTGTAGACTAAAATTAATTTTTTTTAAAATTAATTGAGAATAAAAGTCGGGGTATGAAGTTCCATGAGCAAATAGGAAATCAATATGTTTATTGCATACTTACAGAAAATTTTCATGCCAATGGAAATTGTATCAGATTTTTTGAGGGAACAAACACCTGAAATCTAAATTTTCAAGTCCCTTTGAAAGAGAAGGGATATGAACTGAACAGTGAACAGAAGTACCAAATCAGTATACCGGTGTCAACATGAAATTAGATGCAGCTGAAATGTGTGCCAACCATTAATTACATACAGTAAGGGAGATGCAAGAATCCCTAATTATTTGATTTTTAATAGAACTCAGAAGCTAAGATTGACTAAAAAGAGGATGGACAAGGCATGAACCTTATGCTAGATGCATTGCCAGCTGTGACAGAACCACCAGTTTCCTTGAAACTTGGTCTTAGCTTCCTCAACTTTGCAGCATCAAACTGACCACACCAAGAAGTATTTAGCAATGTGAAACAACAATTTTCTTGGACTGGACAGGTAGTTTTATGAGCTCCGTGCACACGGAAATACACACACGCAATATTGTGCTCTCCATATTTCTGAATTAGGTTAAATTTATAAGCATGGACACTGTCCCCTGCCTAACAGCTTTTGTTTTTAGTCAATATCATTTCTAAGAAACTGTTCTTGATCAGTAGATAGGAAAAAAGACCTTTCTTGAACATATTTTGACTTTTCCTGAGTATAAAAATTGAGAGACTCCTGTACCTTTCGTTTATCATTCTCCTTTTCTTTTTCTTACAATGACAAACAAGCAATGCTTAACGAGGGTGTTTTGATGGAGAGAGATATTCTGGCTGAAAGAAAATGAAATTATACACATATATATACAGAGGAGTAAATGGAAAGTTCACCTTTCCTAGACCTTCATCCTTATCAACAATTGTGGATGGTCTTCCTCTTCCCCCAGACACTTCAACCTGCATATAAATATCACAATTTATAATGCAACCACAAAAGACATGAAATACATCTAAAAGATAAGGAATAATGATCTAACTGGAACAATCTCCCATGCAAAGGCACCACTATCTTGAGCAGCAATTCCACGCTCAAAGCTTTGAACAGCATAATTGTCCTGGATAGATTAAGCAGTATAAGCAATAGCTCTAGCAGGTGTATCCACAGAAATTTAAATAACAGATTAGGAAAGAGAAAAAGAAACCGATAAAAAAAGCGGTTCACTAATTCAAAAATATAAATTTTTTTGGAGACCTGACAGGAACATTAACAAACCTGCTCTTCTCTTGTAACACTATGGTGTTCAGCACATAATTCAGCACAAACCCCCATGCCATAGTCATTATAGACATCCCATAATCCATCTTTCAGCATCCCATCAACAAGAGAATCGTGTCCAAGTCGAGACCCTTTCCTGGAATATGCCAACATGCAACAAATACGCAACTGTATTCAATATAGTTGAAACATAATCATGCTAATAGCTGACAATTAGGTTCATATTAGAAATGAAAAATATGATGCCAATTAGCTGTGGGTAGAAGGGATCTAGTCATTTACTCTTGTAGCTGAAGTAAGCTTGAATTAAACTGTCGTTTCAGAATATCAAGGTGCTTTAAAAGCAAATTTGGCTTCAAAGAATAAATGTCTTAGTAATTTGAAAAAGAAAATGGGAGCAAGAATGGTTGTCAGCAGTTTACAAATAAAAATCTATTCACTGAAAATGCTTTGTTACTTTGCAGTTTACCAAATTCCAATGATGGCCCTTCTTGCCATGAAGTTAGAAAAATACAATCATTGAGCATATGTAACAATGTACCTCCAAATTAATCAGTTGACAGTATCACATTAATCATTAAATTTACATCCTTGTAGAGAGAAAATAAAGATAAAGAAAATTGATTCAATCAAGTCGCATAAGAAATAATCACAGAATGTGCACTTTGTACTAGAATACCAACCTTGCCTCTGCCAGGTACTTTGGGACATTAGACATGCTTTCCATGCCACCAGCAACTACAACATCATTGATCCCCAACTGAATACTTTGTGCCGCTAGCATAGTTGCTGTAAGGGCAAAATCACAATTACAACTAACGAATTAGAAATACTTTACTAGGTCAAACATGCACTTTTTTCATGGTATGAGCCAAACCTTTCATTCCAGAGGCACAAACTTTGTTAACAGTTGTGCAGACAACTGTATTAGGGATCCTTGCACCTAATGCCGCCTGCCTGGCAGGAGCCTGTCCCAAGTTTGCACTGAGTACATTTCCAAAGAATACTTCTTGTACAAGAGATGGATCAACGTTTGCTCTCTTAAGAGCACCTAAAAGTTGGCAGGTTGAAAGGACAAATTGTAACCACAGAATTAACCACAAAAGCTAATAGTCAAAAGAAAAACATTTCCATTTAGAGAGGAAGTTTGTAATCTTACTCTCAATAGCAACCGATCCAAGCTTGGTTGCTGGAACGGATGAAAGAGAACCAAGAAAGCCACCCATAGGTGTCCGGGCAACACCGACGATGCAAACATCTATTCATTTAAAGCATAGATCACATAAGGGCAAGAATATAAACTTTTATAAAGAATTCAAGGTTATAGTTTAAACTTTAAACGCTATCAAGAAAAGTTGTGTAAAATGGAAGGATCAGAGCAAATTAAAACAGGTCATAAGCCTGTATAAGTATAAAATGCAGGAACAAAAGCCTTTAAGTTGTTCAAATAACAGCAGAAGGAAAATTTGAGTAATTAGACACATTGCATCGATAGATCTTTATTATTGATAAATACAAGACCAAGTTATCATGCGAAAATACTTGCACATGCAAATAGTGAAAGTGATACCCACACATGATCTATTCAAGTGGAAATTTAGCCCTGATGAGGTGGTCTTTTTCCCCCAAATAGACTAATAAGATGTCGTGTTAGACATGAATATACGTCACTATCATTAGAAAAATCTTCATACTACTAATTTCACTTTCTAGATAATGTTTATTGATTTCTCGGATGAATTTCTTTTGCAGGAACAAAAGTGTCTGCCAGCCTAGATGACGATAAAGTAAAATTTTCAAAAATATTATCAGACAAATTCAACCATCCATCCAGTATCATGATTCAGGGGACCTCAAGCATTTCACGGCCGTTCATATTATCAATAGTATGCAAAAAAACAAAGAAAGATGAACAAACAAAATTACCTCTCGGTTTGATTGAATCCCCTGCTGGAGCCATTACCTGACTTTTGCGTTAAATTAATGCCTGTTTAATCCAATTCCATAAGGATTTGGAGGCAAAAATTAAATGATCCGAAAATGGAATGCTACATAATAATAACATTTTATGCATGATCCTCAACTTTCTCAAAGGTGCTACCCATTATACTGTTTCACAGAATAAGCATGCTATTACATTTATTCATAATAAAACTCTTGATTTAATGAAATCAATCTGATTGCATCATAGTAGCACTTCTTTTCAGCGCCATTAGTTAACGGCGGAGCTAACGAGAGAGAGTAGTAAACTATACACATAGATCTCCAGCAAATAAGACAATCCAGTAAAGCAACAATTTCTTAATTTTTTTGCAGCAATAATAAAAATCTAGATCTGATCAAAAACCGAAAAATTAATCAAAAAATCCAGAATTCATTCATAAGAATTTGCATGGAAACTAAACAATACAAATCATGAAATTTGATCCAAGAAAAATGAAATCGAACCATGAAAAATGCATCAAATCATGCACACAGAAAAAATCGCTTACCTGTATAAAATGCGAGCTGAGAAAATACAAACACAGAGGGAAAATGAGAAAGTCCAGAATGGAAATCCAGCAGTGCTTGTAGTCCCTATATATATAATATTAATTGTGTGTGTAAATGTGTGTATGTGTGCGCTGAACTATATAGAATTTTTGTCACCTGCTTTTATTGACTCAACAAGAAATAAAATTAAGAATTTTATTTTTGGATTCTATTTAACATTTAAAATTCATGCATATTCTCTTTTTCACCAGCTACTTATTTGTTTTGCTTTTTTGTTTTGTTTTTATGACAAGGGAACCCGCAGCCGCTACAGTTAGGTGCACACTGGGTAAACTCCGCTCTTGTGCAATAGCCTGCAAACCACACAAGAGAGGTAAACCAGCCTAGGTTGCCCATAGCTGATAGGCTCACAGTAGAGAAGGCAAATAGACATTGTTTTGCTTTTTTTAAATGTATAGTGTTAACTAACCAAATGTATTGGATTCTTTTATTTGCATATATATATATATTATATTTTTATGGAATATAACTAGATTAAATATATATCTCAATTTCATTATCAAATAAATTTTGGTATACCTTTTTGTTCAATCGAGTTTGATAGTATCTCAAATCGACTAACTCTTGAAAAATTAAACCCTTAATAACAATTCAATTATAAGATTAGACATGCTTAATAATACTTTACTTAAATCAACTCAATTTAGGTCTATGAGAATCATGTATCATTGTTAAACAATAAATTATAAAGTCAATGTATTTCCACTAGTACTAATGGGAAATAAAAGAAAATTAGTGAGTAGACTATATTGACTTCATTATTATAGGTTTTAAAATTGGATCCTCACCAAACCTTCATTCACTACTTTTTCAATGCTTAGCAGTTAGCAGCATAATAGGTACTTGATGATTTGGGAATTCATTTAGATAACAAATTTTTACATAATCATAATTATGTATATGATAATTAGACATAAATGTTAGGATTTAAATTGTATGCATGTCAATAAAAATGAAAATATGAAAAAATTGCTCATTTTCTAATTGTATTTTCTCATATAGTTTTTATTTAGACAGTGATTAATTATGACTTATGAGAGTACAATGCATACAAAAAAGGTGGATGCAAATATGAAATAAGTGAAGTATGATCTGCCAAATTTAGGTACTCTTATCACATGCTGTCCTCTTGGGTGGGTTTGGCATTCAAAACTCTAGCAATCCTATTTTAATAATAAGAAAAATTATTGTATAATTAACAAAAGTCCTCTTCACTAATTAAATTTTATTAATACATCCATTTAAAGGGTCTATTTGTATAAATACAAGAGTACATTGACAATTTCTAATAACTTATGATAGTTACACAATAAATTAAGAGAGGTGTGTAATTTTTTCTAATAAAATACAAAGAATTGAAATTCATGAAATAAACGTCGACATGAATGAAATTTTTTAGGGAATAGCCCACTTATTTTACCAAAGACATCAACATAGAGATGTATAAAAGTCCTAAAATGGGTGGCCTTGGTCACGGGTTCAAATCCTGATGAGGGAATGCCTATTTGCCTTATCTACTGTGAGCCTGTCAGCTATGGGCAACCTAGGCTGGTTTACCTTTCTTGTGTGGTTTGCAAACTATTACACAAGAGCGGTGTTTACCCAGTGCGCACCTAATGGTAGCGGCTGCGAGTTTCCTTGTCATAAAAAAAATGGTCCTAAAATGGGTCAAATTTGATCAATATATCGGGTGAAATTATAAAATTCTATTAAATGTTCTCCTGGTGTAGGATATCATCGTTACAAATATTATAACACAAAAT
Source organism: Verbascum thapsus (assembly GCA_963669365.1). Classification (NCBI taxonomy): domain Eukaryota; kingdom Viridiplantae; phylum Streptophyta; class Magnoliopsida; order Lamiales; family Scrophulariaceae; genus Verbascum; species Verbascum thapsus. Next base: position 17,281,072 of record OY770111.1, read on the forward strand.
GATGATATTAAAATGTTATTATATATAATTTTAATATTATTTAAAAGATCAAATCAAATTAGATCAAATCAAATACGGGAATAATCGACCCACAAGTCAAAATGGACTGAATCAATTCGGCCCTACAGTTTTAATGGGTCGGCATATTGAGGCCCTTTAACCTAATGAGCCAGCATGTCAAAACCCGGCCATTAGATGCATATGTGATATATATATATATATATAACAATTGTTCGATAAAATATTTTTACAACAAAGTAACAATTTTATTTTAGAAAATACGTACTTAATATTAAAATGTTAAAAAAGTCCATATTTTACAGCTTATCCATTTGAATTGTCAAAAACAATATGAGTCATATTAGAATAGACAATATTGGACCAAACTGCATTTGATAGTTAAATTATCTATTAATTCAACCTTTCCATCAATTCAATTACCAATCTAACTAGTAAAATATATTTTCGTAGTTAAAAGAATGCTTGGTTCTTTTATTTATTTATTTTTTATGAAGAAAACTATTCTCTCTTTCTTTTCGGTTGTATTATGACAATAAATATGATGATCATCTAATTCTCGTGATTGTAATACGGAACTCACGTGAAGAAGAAAAGAGCTTAATTAATTTTTCTGTTTTTTTGTGTAATGGACAAAAAAGAGAAAATGGCAAAAAGTGTTAGCTCAAGATTTCAACAATTTGTTTTATTTGCGCAAAATTCTCTTTACGCCCTTGCCTACATGGCAAATATCAAACACCTCCCTCAACATTTTATTTATACCACTTTTACCACCTAAATTTGACCATTATACTCTTATCGATAGTATGTAATGAAATAAATTGTCAGCAAAGTAACATAATTTAATGGTTGAGGAATTCGCATCCAGTGACAATTCAGAAGATAAATAAAGGGGTCATGATGCAAAATGCATAATTTCGAGGGGCCAAAATGTAAAAAACTCTTTTCATTTGACAGTAATAGGAGGAAATTGGCACGTGGTTGTGACTGGTAAAGCTCAGAGATTGGCACATGGCATCTCTGATTTCCATGGCATTTCCATTATTAATTGGTGTTTTGGTAAACAATAAAACCCCTCTTTTTTACAAAATTATGAAAAATAATGCCCATAAATTCTATTTGATAAAACCTATGTACCAGTTCATTCACACCTGTTCCCCCCAGATTTATTTACCTCTTTACTTATAATTTTGGGTGTTTTTTCAGCAGTTAGATGGGTCTGAGAAACAACAAATTTAGTTAAAAAAAGGGTCTTTTTTAATTCATTTTTGAAGATTTCTGGTAAGAAATTCCAACTCTATTTGAACCCATTTTTGAGATTTTTCAGCATTGTTTTTTTTGGAGAAAATGGGCTGTAATTGTCTTTGCCTTTTCCAGTGCTCAAACCCTGGAGTTTTACTTATTTCCATCACATTTTCTGGGCTTTTCATCTTTTTTTCATCTCTATTTTTCTTCACATTTTCTAGACCAAAAAAAGCCATATCTCACCAAAATGAGCCTTTTTCAAAACCCCTAATCAATTCTGAAGAAAACTCACAAGATAAAACAATGGAGATTATCAATAAAGATGTGTTCTTGGCAAAAACACAAGATTTTTACTCAGAAAGTGATCAAAGCATGGAGAAATTCTCAAGTGAAGATGATGATTATGATTCAATATCAGATGAAGAAAGCTTGTTTGAGATTGATATCCCAGGTGGGCAGTTTGTTAATCCTGATGAAGATTATTATTATCCCAAATTATCTGCAGATTTATGTTATGAGGAGGATAATTTGATTGAAATTGATATTTGTATGGGATCAATTAAGTGTAACACCTTTGCTATTTAGTCTAAAATAAGTTTTTATAGGAAAAAGGAAATAAAATTGTATTCTTTTTCCTTTTTAGTGGAGTAAAAAACTATGTAACTTTTTTTTATTTGTATTCTAATTATCATTGACATTAGTAGCTAGTCTCTAGTTAACTTTAATATGTTGGAATAATTGTTTAGTGCAATACTATTGACTATTTAACTTCAATTTTTTAAATTGTTTTTGATAAAACTAGTTCTTAACAAAAATAATGTCAAAATTAAGTTGCTCAAATTGGTTCTTGACAAAACTATTATTTTAAAATATAAGTTAACACAAGCCTTGGATCCTTATTTTGTCACTTTATTTAATGCAAATTAAACTATGAAGGGAATGATTAAGAAATGGGATCTTATCCCACTTGTATTATTTTTTTAATATATCCTGAAATGCCTTTTTGCAGCTACAATTATGGCATCAAATAGTGGTGCAGTTTTGCATGTGACCAAATATACGTATTTTACTAAATGGCTAAATATAAATTACATTGTGTGTTTTCTACAAAATTTAATTGAAAGTGGTAAAATAAATTAAATCAAAATTAATTAATGTGTAACAGATTAAATTATTAAGTATGATATACAAAAAATTATATATTAAATAATAATTAATTGGTGATTGTATGAAATTATATACGGTTATTGATAGATGTTTAGTTAAATTAAGGATTAAAACATGATGTTTAGTTTTTTAAAAACGTCGATTTACTTATCTCAAAATATGCGTTATATGTCACGCTGATCCTTAATTCTGATGTCAAATAAACTCTATATTAACAAACTCTATATTAACAATCAAGTATACTTAAAACATTGGAAAATACCAAAAAATAATCTTAGGATTCTGTGATTACGTATAAATAGATATCTATGCAATTTGACTTAAACAAATGTGCAACTTATAATTCATATACGTCTTAGACTCTTAGGTCATTAATTTAGTACAAACTACCCTAAAAAATTCGAACGAACCAACATAATTGTGTAATACTTCTTATACAACGTATATATGTGTAATAAATGTATCAAAACCCAAAGCATATGAAATTCTATATATAATAAGGTACAACTCTTGTAACTATCAAAGTGAATGCATATGATAATTCAATTGAACTCAATTATTATAATATTATACTACATAAGTAATTATTATAATTTTTTGAAAATAACTTTACATAAAATAGCAAATTTTAAAAGGTCGAAATAAGGTGGTTACCGACATAATTTGAATTAAATAATAATTACAATTTTTTCTATTTACTTTTTATATTAATAATTGTTGTTAATCATTTAAAAAAAACATTTGACTAAATTCACCAAATTTGCATTAATCCCCCCCCCCCACCCCCCAACCCAATCAATAAATAAATAAAAATAATTAAATAAATAAAAAAATGATATAATATTAATTAATTGCCAAAACATAATCAAATCTTTAATTTTATAAATTACTAATAAATAAAATATGTCAATATCATTATTATTAATTTATATATAATTAAGTTTCCGGGCTTACAACTATTTTTTCACATTAAAGGACAATGACCATTAAGCCCATATGGATCAAATAAATAAATTTGGGTTACTAGGGTTTTATATTATTTGCTATATTGCAAGTTACGCCCATCATCTGTTCCGAGATCTACAAATCATCAATGTCAGTATTTTTCTCTTCAATTTCAATGTTATGTTTGCTATTTTTTGTTTCGATTAATGTAGTTCTCGTATTTGTGCTTATATATTCTTCAAATCAATGTTAGTTTTATTGTTGAATTTGTTTTTAAATGCATTTCCAAGTGATGATGAATCTGTGTTACGATTATATTGTTCTGTCGTTTGGTTGATTAGTTGTCACTTGCTGTTATGGAGCCAGTGCTTTTTCGAAATTGAATGATTCCTTTTTTTGTTCGTCGACCTCGTATGAGTTCGGTTCTTCCTGTTGTTTCGTTAACATGTTTGTATGTGATCATTCGTTTTTCGCAGTGGTTAAACCACAATATTGTATCTAGGTTTGCATATCTTTTAGCTAATAATATTGTAATGTCATGGAACTTATATTCTAGTTTAGGTCTCAAGTTTAAAACTTCAAAGTTTAGGTCCCTGTATAATCACCCTATTATGGTGGCTATTCGTCTTTCAAAGTGTTTAGATCCTGATAATTTATTTCGGTCTTTATTAATTTAGGATCGTAAAATTGTAATTTCGTGAAATATATATTCTAATGTGGATTGAAGTATTTCCAATTTGATATCCAAAGCATTACCTTTTGTAGTCATATTATTATATGGTGATTCTTCTTTCACAGTCTTGAGGCCCCAATAATTTATTTTATAAATTTGGATCGTCAAATTTGCAATTTCATTAAATATATATTTTAATGTGGTTTCAATAGTCATAATGTTATGTGATTATGTCTTTCATAGTGTTTTAACTTCCAACAGTTTACATAAATTTGTATGAGTTTGGCTCATAAGATTGTGTTTTAGTGATAGTTATATACTACTTTGAGTTCCAATTTCAAATTCAGAGCTTCAATTCATTTAAACAATCAATGGGTGTTTTCTCTTTTTAATGTGTACTTTTGCTTGTTAGATTGATACCTTCTGTTTGCTCATTTTTTTCTCTTCCCATTATTATCCTTGTCAAGTAATTTTAATGTTCTCTTCGTAAAATCATGTTGCTTTTATAGAATGGATTCTGCAATCAAGCATGCCATCGTGGTGAAGATTATTGGCCGAACAGGTTCAAGGGGACAAGTCACTCAAGTGAGAGTCAAGTTCATTGATGACCAAAACCGTTTTATCATGAGAAATGTCAAGGGACCTGTTAGGGAAGGTGACATTCTCACCCTTCTCGAGTCTGAGAGGGAGGCAAGGAGGCTTCGGTGATTTTTCTTCTGGTTTTCTTTAAGAGTCTTCTGATTTTGGATAAATTATCATTTCATTGTTCGCCTTCGTGCAAATTTTGTCTAGTTTGGTTAAAGACTTTGTTGAATTTAAGAGCTTTTGGTTGGGCCTGGCCATGTTATCATTTGCATTTCAACATGGATGACCTTATGTAAGACCTAGTAGGCGGTTTTCATTTCATTGTTGGAATTATATACATTCTTCAATATCTTCCTTTATGTTTATGTTTCTGTTTGCCTTTTTTTTGGGGACCAATTTGGCTGAATAGATTTATATGATGGAATGGCAAGTGATACTTGCCATGAGATTCGTCAGGGTATGGCCAAACCCGACCATAGTCAGAATTTTCCTTTTTCATGTACTCTCCATATTTCCGAGCTAACACAATGTTTGCAGTATAGAAGAGTTGTTAGCCCTTTGTGGCCACTGTCGTTAACTTGTTATTTGAGATGTCAATCGAAATGTCATTTACTTGTGCTACAGCGCTATATAAAGTATATACCATGTTACTTGCTAAACGGTGAAACATATTATAGGGAAGTTTTTGAGTGTTCATATTCATTGGTCGTTGTTGTTTAGGCAAGTGGGGTTTGGACAGTCTCCGCCGCAATAAAATAGAGTGCTCTTTGATGTTGGATGTTATTTTCAAATGAAATCTTGAAAAGGACTCTTATAATTATATGTGGTTTAAGTTTAAATTTTAAAAAAAAGAGAAACATAGACGAGGGAGTAGGTAAATTGTAAGTATATACTCGATACGAACACTTTAACACAATTTTAAAACATTGACTAGACATAAAGGAGCAAGCAGTATGCATATAATTTTATTCAATAAATAAATATTAAGTCACTCTAAATAGATCATCGTGTACGTTACATCATCTGAAAAGAAAAAGTCATACAGTTTATCGTAAAATAATTACTTCTAATTCAAATAAACAAAAAAAATTAGTCATAATTGTTAATTTTGAGACCACGTATGGTATCTGACGATCTCCACCCATCACGTGGGTTACCACATGGACTTCATCTCTAGCCCAACTAAAGACCATTTTGAAGCCCAATTGGATCTAAACCCAATTAGATCCCATTTGAAGGCCCATCAACGAGGTTCAATTCCCAAACGTTGACTTCTCAGTTTTGCACTTTGCAGCATAGCTAGATTATAATTTGCACAAGAAACTGAAACTGAAACTGAAGCTCATTGAAGAAGAAACATGTGAGCGATTGTTCAAAAGGGTTTTATCGATAGTTCTGCGATTAAGGTACTAGTTGCATTTTCCAGTCATTTTTCTTATTTTTATCCTCGAAATTTGGTTCACTACTGCTCAATTCAATGATTGTAAAATGTGCAGAAAGTTATCATTATCCTATAAATTTGGTTCACTACTGATTTACTCTTCCTTTGTAATGTACTGAATTTAAAAAGGAGGAAAGAATGGTTAGAAATACATTTTTTAGCTGATTTATGTTCTTTTGGAATGGAGGGTTTGGAGTGGGTGAGCATCATCTTGTTATATTTATCATGTTTACCATTTTTCATGAACTGTGTCAATTTTCTTTTTTTATAATTTCCCTAATTAGTATGGAATCATTTAGAAACACACTGTTTTAACTTTGTTAGGTAAGAAATTTGTACAAGTTGCATGCTGTATTTTGAAGGTTATGAAGTTTGTAATGTTAATTGGAATTTATTGAAACTCTAAAGGTGTGACGTGGAATTTGATGGCTGTGAAGCCGGTTAATAACATTTGGATTAAACGCCAGCAATGTCCATGTGGAGATTGGAAGTGTTACATTAAGTATGAGGGAGATGATCAAACCATTGTATCATCTCAATCTCCGAAGAGTGAGTTAGCCTCGTTCTCATCACAAGAAGTTGTTTTCACTCCATATGTTGGCCAGATATTTAAAAATGATGAGGAAGCATTTGAATACTATAGCAACTTTGCTCGTAAGAACGGTTTCTCTATTAGGAAAGCCCGTTCTACAGAAAGTCAAAATTTAGGTGTTTATAGAAGGGATTTTGTTTGTTATCGCTCGGGGTTTAACCAGCCAAGAAAAAAAGCTAATGTGGAGCACCCGAGAGAGAGAAAATCTGTGCGGTGTGGATGTGATGCAAAGTTGTACTTAACTAAAGAGATTGTTGATGGTGTGCCACAGTGGTATATTTCTCAGTTTAGTAATGTCCATAATCATGAATTATTAGAAGATGAGCAAGTCCGCCTTCTTCCCGCCTACAGGAAAATTGACGAGGCTGATCAGGAACGGATTCTTCTTCTCTCAAAAGCTGGGTTTCCCGTTAATAGGATTGTGAAAGTGCTAGAATTGGAAAAAGGGGTTCAACCAGGGCAATTACCCTTTATAGAGAAAGATGTTAGGAATTTTGTTAGATCATGTAAGAAAACTGTCCAAGAAAATGATTCTATCCTAACTATGAAGCGTGACAATGATTTAATGGAACTACTGGAGGCATGCAAGGTGGCAGCAGAAAGGGATGAGGGATTTGTGTATAATTTCACAACGGACGAAAATGGAAAAATTGAAAATATTGCATGGACTTATGGAGACTCCGTTCGGGCATTTTCACTCTTTGGTGATGTTATTACCGTTGAAACCTCATATCGTTCTATCACCTATAGTATGATCCTAAGCATGTGGTTTGGTATCGACAATCATGGCCGTCCGATTTTCTTTGGATGCACTCTGCTTCAAGATGAGTCATCTAAGTCATTTTCATGGGCCCTACAGGTGTGCAGGTGCTAGTCTTATGATCAAAATACATTTGCTCCCTTCATTCCGCAAATGATGTCCACTATTCTATTTTTGTATGTCCCAAAATGCTTTTCCCTTCCATAAAAGTTAATTATATCTGAATATGTTACCCTTCAGTTTAATTTAGGAAAAATATCTAATTCATTTTTCATAAAAAAATGCAAATTTATTTAAGGAAAGAAAGTTCAAGAGAACATTTACAAATTAAACTAAGCTATGGCATATTAAGAAGGTAATGTTATCTGTTCTCTTTAGTTTCATCGAAACGGCATTGTCAGGAAACAACGGACTTAAGTTAATTCCTAACAAAAGTTAAACGGGACATCTTTTCTGGGATGAAAGGAGTAGATTCAAGATTTGACTGACACCAATGATTTTGTTGCTCTTCTTCAGGTTTTTGTTAAATTTATGAGTGGAAGACGACCACAGATTGTTGTTACTGACATGGACTCAGGTCTAAGAGATGCCCTCAAAATTGAGATGCCAAATACAAAGCAAATTATCTGCATATCACAAGTACTCTCCAAAATGTCAAGTTGGTTCTCTCTTCAACTTGGCGAGCAATATTTAGACTTTAAATCTGAATTTAACATGTTGTGTCATCTAGATAGCATGGAAGGTTTCGAGCATCAGTGGAGTAATCTGGTTGCTCGGTTTGGAATTGGTTCAGACAAACACATAGCTCTTCTTTTCTCTTATCGATCATCTTGGCCATTTTGCTATGTCCGTAATTTCTTCTTGGCACATACCATGACACCTGAATATTCCAAATTAGTGGAGACATTCTTGAAGAATACTCTAAGCATGCAATCATCGTTGCAATTCTTCTTTAGACAGGTTCTTTTTCAACTCTGAAGGGAAATTCTGGTCTAGACGTTGTTGATTAAACTCAAACCTCACAAGTGAATTAGAATTGCCATATGATTGGTGTATAATGTATATGTCATACAAAGTGACCAACCACAAGACAACTGTTACAACACTTGCTATTTTTGATTGTTTGAGTGTGGCAGAACACGTTTGGGACAGAATTTTCTGACTTCAACTTATGAAGAACTTTTGGTTTTTCTTTTGCTTACTTGTTAACTTTGTTTATTAAATCCCAGCAGGTTAGTATTGCAGCAAAATTTGGGAGTGCGAACAGGGAAGAATTATTGTACTTGCCCACAAAAACTTGTCTCCCTCTGGAAGAACATGCACGGACTATTCTTACACCATTTGCATTTAGTGCCTTGCAGCATGAAATTATGCTGTCCATGCATTATGCAATAACAGAAATGGCTAATGGCTCGTATCTTGTTAGGCACTATAAGAAAATGGAAAGAGAGCGTCTTGTAATTTGGATCCCTGATGATGAGCAAGTCCATTGTTCTTGTAAAGAATTTGAACATTCTGGATTACTATGCAGACATTCCATCCGAGTGCTTGTTGTAAAGAACTACTTTCAGATCCCGGAAAAGTATTTTCTGCTTAGGTGGAGGTTGGAGAATTCCTTAACTCCTTTGCATGATCAAATCATTACAAACAGCAACGACGAGTGCTCTCAAGCCTTTCATTCACTTACAACAGCTTTATTTTCAGAATCATTCATCTCCAAGGAACGTTTCAATTTTGTTCATGGAGAACTTACGCAACTACTTGAGCATGTTCGGGGTATGCCTGTTGACAATGAAATTATATCACCTGACAACATTTTTAAGTCTTAGTTCATGATCTAGAGCCTATTGTTTAATGTACCAGCATTAGGTAAATCATTATTTTTGAGGAGCATTGGGAGTCGAGTTTGGCATTGAAAATTCAAATATGGAGGAGCTTTAATGTTGCTCTATTTTCTCTTTCTTTTTTAAACTCAAGTTTTAAGATATTTGGATTTATGAAGGAAACAAAGTTATCTTATAAAGAAACAAAGGCAATATTTTTATTTACTTGTAAGGATACAAATAGCTGAAATATGACATATTATTCTGAACTTCACATGCGCTGAACTTTCTTCTTGTGTAGTACTTGGAATAAAGAAACAAAGGCAATATTTTTATTTACTTGTAAGGATACAAATAGCTGAAATATGACATATTATTCTGAACTTCACATGCGCTGAACTTTCTTCTTGTGTAGTACTTGGAATACTGTCATTCACTTGTCCTTTTCTTCAGACTATATGGATGATTTATGTTTTCTATATCTTCAGTTTGATTTTGTTTTTCTTGGATGCCTAGACATTGTTGTTTCAACTTGTTTGCCTGCATTATACAACTACTACTTATTCTCTTTTTGGCGAGGGGTGTTGGTGTTTAAGCAGTGCTTGCCTATTTTCTTATGAACTTTTGACAACTAAAAGTGAAAAAGTGATAGGATTATGCGACTCAGGACCGCAAGGGTGATGTTTTGTTTGTAGAATTTTTGTTCAGCAGCATATCAAAATTTCTTGCAATATTTATTTATTGTTCTTTGGATGCTGTACTCTAGACTCCTATTGTGCATAGGGTTGTATTTTTTTCCCCATGTTTATAGAATGGCAAAAAAATACCTTCATGGTTTTCAGAATAGTTCTGTTGAGTTTTTGCATTCTTGAGTCATTTCACACTATAGTCTTTAGTGTTTGAAGAATTCATAAGGAGTTTTTACTCATGCTTAGTGTCTGGAATATAATTTTCTATCTTCTTTAAATAATTCTATTTTAGGACAGAGTTACGCACTGATATGCTTTCAATGTTGCTTTCTTTTTTAATAAATATGGTAACATAGGAACAAATACAATGAGAACATCTTCTATAATTGTCATAGCATTTCAGTTTCATCATCTTAAAAGTGGTTAAACATGTACAAGTGATGAAATTTCAAACTTAGTCAATCATTTTTTATTTCTTCGAAGTAATGCTGTGTTGGTTTCCGTTATTGTATTAAAATTTATACTGATTGCATTCTTTAATGAGTTCAAAGAGCAGTGCATTCCTCATATTGTCAAAGTTCTTCGGACTACATGTTGGATGGTAAGATTAATGGTTGATGGAGAAGTGGGACCCATCGTTAGCACTCGTATTTTTGGGTTCATAATTTCTTTGAAATGATTCAAATTGAATGTGACTGTGTCATTATGTACACTTCATATGTTCTGAAGAGTGAGCATGGTGTAAAATTGGTAGAGATTTAGTTTTTAAACTAGGCGAAATCTGTTTAATCTTTTCATGTGAATCATTACACTACTGAGGAATCATGCTATGGCATATGGTAATCTTAGAAACATCCATTGATGAAATATCCTATTTACAACATCACTTTGTGATTTTGTTATCTTCGACCTAGTAAATTTTGTAATTTGTGATCCGTCACTTTATGTTTAAGAAAAAATCAATTGGAGAAAATGAAGGTAACTTGACGTTATTATATACACACTAAATAATTCAAAAGTCTTAATCAGAAACGAGTTAACAATATGAATAATGTTGCATGGAAGAGTCGAGAAACATGTCTACCATGGGACCTACCACGGGACAGGTGTTTACGCGCAATTGGTTGCATCTAACGCCTCTGCACCTCGATATCATCGAATGAGTTATATCAAGAGGCGTTACAACTCAACAAGCTGATTACCAGGGCAAAAAATCTGATCACAAGTACATTTCAACTCTTTTGATTGAGGTAAATCAATGCATATCTAGCTTTCTATCAATACATTGCGATATTTATGATTTTTCATATGAACCATTAAATAAGAATGGAAATGAGCCGGCTTTGGATCTGCGTTAGATAGTAAATATAACCTTGCTTCAGTTTCTTATTAGGTATATCATTTGATCTTGGATTTCTCTTGTTGTATTTGTAAGGTAATCTATGTTTTGCAAAATCATTATTGTCTCATTTATCTCGATTATGATTCAAGATATAATTCTTGTTTTGTGATCCTAGATCTACACGTTCCCACATTATTTTTCACACTTATATACCTTACTAAGATTTTTGCATAATTTCATTTTTATAAAATCTCTAATCTATAGCAGTATATCCCCGAAAATGTTCTGGGGGAAAGTGATTTAATTTCCTCTTATATAATTCTTTGAAATTTGAGTGTTATATTCGTCCCATGATTTTGGTTATGGTGGCAGACTCTCTTGGGGTTAGTTATACTGGCTTGATTTTAGTTGGTCCTTTCTCGTTTTGTAAACTGAAGGTAACTACTCTATCTGGTAGCTAGATTGACTTCATTTTGGTTGGTGATTTCGTAGAAATATGATATGTTTGTGGTGAAAATATTGAGATGTGAATGATGATAAAAGGGAAAAAATGAAAATCAAAGTTAGCCTTTTGGGAAATTATATGCTAAACCAAGTCTATCTCTCTTTCACACAACTATGTGCGGACACACACAGCACACTTTACTGTGTGAAAGAGAGACACTAGGTACATGGACTAGGTCTATGATCTATCTCAGAATTTTCCTGGCCTTTTTGACTATTTTACGTTACTGCTTGTACCAAAAATGTTATGTTACTGTAAGTTAACTGAATTCTTTTTGTATTTTCTTTTTCCTTTCCTCTATGTAGTTGTATCCCTCGACAAGATTGGCCCATTTTTTCAGGCAATAAATTGCAACTCTCCTAAAACAAGACTGCTTTGATCATGTCTAATACTGGAAGTGACCGTGCCCGCTTGCGTTGTGATTGTGCTTCTCAAATTGGATACATGGATGAAATCGTTACTAACATTGTTGCAAGACTTCCCGTAAAAGATGTGGCCGGATGCAAATGTGTTGCCAAACATTGGCTAAGACTAATATCTGAGCCTCGGTTTCCCGCTTTGCAGCTAAGCTTGTCTCAGAAAAATCCAAAATACATAATATGTCCATATCCCGAGCAATCAGATATAGTTACTCATCTCTCTTTAATGGAAGAAAATGGGAATATAAGTCGAAATATCCCTCTTCCTTATTTTGCCAACATTTGCTCACCTGAGATGGTTTGTTTCTCGAATGGTCTAGTATGCAGTATGGATGAATATGATTATCGCAATGGTTTCTTTGATGTGAATATTTGCATTTTTAATCCTATTATTCAGAATTATCTACTACTTCCTAGAGGGAGTCCGTCTCGCGTCACTCCAACAGTTGGGCTTGCTTTTGACCCAGAAACCAACGACTTCAGAGCATTTCGATTCTTCTCGGATTCACCTGCAGAAGATGAAGTTAAGTATAAGTGTGAAGTATACACCTCTAGTTCTGCAGAATGGAGAATGATCTCTGAGGACGTAAAATGTCCCGAAGAGAATCCATTTTACTCATACATCCCTAGATATGTTAGTGTAGCTGGAAAAATGTATTGGTTTGTATGGTCAGAAGAGAATATCGTTCATATGCTCTCGGTTGATAAGAACGACAACTTTACAAAAATTGACCTGCCCACAATAATGAGTAGATGGAGTTTCTTGATTGAGTTAGAGGGTTGCTTGTCGGTGGTTCACTTGGTTTGTCCAGATTTTTATGAGCTGCTACATGAAGTACCAAAGCCTTATGTGGAGATATACAAGTTACAAGATGATGGATGGTTCTTGAGAGCTGTAGCTGAACTCGATTTTACAGATGTCTTTAGTTTAAACTCAGTAGCTGCTCGGAATAATGAAATATTTTTCATATTTAGACTTGAAGATTGGTCCTTACGCTACCTCATCTTTGATTTGAGCGATCGTACTTGGCTGACGCTCGATCTAGCAGACACTTTTATAGGATATTTTCCTGTTGCATATCCGTTTGTTGAAAGCCTCCTCAAATGTAAGTATCATTTATATCTCTATGCGTAAAAAGTTGGGTTTCCACACATTACGAGGTCTTAAACGTTATTCATAATTATATGGGCACCCCTCACTTATTGGATAATTACCACGAACCCCTTGAGTTTTTGCAAATTACCCGCCACCTTATCCTGATAACTCAAGAAATAGAGGGAGAGATCGTAATTTACTTCTAACTGACATGAAATGATGGTGATTTTTTAAAACTTTGGGGCGTTTTTCGTAATTATGGTCTCATCATGCAGGATTGTATATATAATTTACACTTAAGAGTTAACTTGTGGCTACTTTAACAATCTTCTGCAGGCAGGACTTGAACATAGCTTGTGGGTTTGGTAGGGGTTGTTCGTGTTTCTAAAGGTTTGCAGTTACCACCCTTCTATTATGGCTATTTTTGTAAAAAAAAATGTGTCCATTCTCGGACCTACTGTTCTTGTTTCTTTTGGATTGATGTCACCATAACTAATGTACAGAGTGCAGAGTATTTTGGCTGGCAGATGGAAAAGGAAAATGGTAATTTGGAGTGTAAGATGGCTATGATAAGTTCCGGGTTTGTGAACGTTTTTACTGATTATGTAATGCTTGTTGTGTTTTTATGAGATGTGTGGATGTCGTATGGAAAGACGAATAGACTTGTTTGTTTGTTTGTGTGTGATGAACTACATTTTGTGAACTGGTGTTAAAGTTCTTGTGAAGGATATTTGATTCTGTTCTTGATGATGTTGTGGTGATCTTCTTATGATTCATTTGTGTCTGAATTTTTATAGTTGTGATAGAATTCCATATAGTTTGGTTCTATTAAGAAGACTTAAGAGGTGCATTCTTATGGGTTAGGAGTTTTGATGTTGCGTTCATTATAATCGCTATACTTACTTGGAACTTCGAGTCTCGAAACTTTACAACAATCTCTTGAGAATAACTCTGTCAAATAATTTTCACAAATGTTTGTTCTTGTAGTTGTAGTTTAAGAATGTGTACAAACTATTTGATATAGTATGTCAGATAGATAGACTTCATTTCATATCGACAAAGTGTGTTTTCGACATAGATAGTCATAAATGAATGTTTCAATAACTTTAAGTATCATATAATTATATTTATTTGTGTGTGAAATTCAATGTGCATCTCCGTAAGCACATGACTATTATAGTTACACTTATTTGTGCATCATTATTATAGAGAGATCCTAATCATTATAAGTGTTTGTTTCGTTAGTCGATAACTTTGTAACAAACATAAAATCAATTTCATCTTGAATCTCAAAGAATCAATTTTAAGGTGTAGAAAGAATTTTCTTGTTGCTCTTGTGGATCTTTTTGAAGCAAATGACTATTTCTTGGTCATTTTAGGTCCACCTATGACTTGTTCCACTTTCTAACAACCATTGTATTGCCAATTTTGAACTGAAGTGTCACTCTCTAAAGTGGTTAAATTTTCACCTTGCAAAATGAAATGGAATTTAGAGTGAGAAAAATATTTCAAAATTAAGTGAGCAAATGAAAGTCTTCACACTAATGTGACATCTATAAAATTTTATTTCAAAGTACAATAGTCCTATGCATTTGATATTACTCTTCCTAAAATGGTCGGCTGGATATTTTCAAGCCATTTAGTCACCACCAACAACATTTTACTTACTAAAGCTATATATATATATATATATATAATAGGACTTTTATTATTACGATTAATACACTTTCGTGGAGACAACTCACTTTTATGACTTTGTTTTTCAATTTTAGTTCGAAATTTAAGTTTTTTTTTTTTTTTGAATTTTCTTCTTCAATTTGTGATCTTATTTTCTATATTGCAAATATAAATTGTGTAAAAAATATATTTTATGGTACACATGATTTGGTGCTATAAACCTTTAACTAAATAATATATCTCATTATTGCTTAATCGAGTTGATACCATATGTAACTCCAAACTCGTCTTTTAACTTGGCTATAAATATGAAATCGAGTAAATTTTCTCGTATTCCATCTCCTGTAAGCAAAATGTGTGTATAATGATTTTCTAAAATATACCTACCAACTAAATTTTATTCATATATCTATGTATATAAAATAAAATATAAGACATAACATGTATTTCGAATATAATGATATTTGACCCATTCATATCCCCTTGATTACTTCAAAAATACTATATATACTACTTACTTTACATGCCTACCCCATGTACCTACCACATTTTCTTGCATCTTTCATTTCTCTCTTCTCTCACCATATAAACAAATTATGGATTACTCTAATGAATATAACACCAAAAGGAGTATGAATTATCCAAGCAAATTCTACTATTATTTCATGAAATTTATACAAATCCTACTATCTGTTTCTATCTTTTCTTTCCTATTTTCTCAGTCTTTTGCATCTAAATTTTCCATCAAATTCTTCACTAACACATCTGAAAGGAACTATATATTCCTTCTTTGCAATGGGATTCTTGTCTTGATCATAAGAAATTCAGGGCTGATCAGCATAATTACGCCGGTGAATACGAGTTTAAAGGGTAGTGATAGAATTGATGATCATCATCATGGACATGGAGAGAAGGTAAATATTATCAGAAAAGTAGAAGTTTCTGTAGAAATAAATGGAGCTCCAAAAATGGCTGCAGAAATTGTAGATGGTGATAGAAAAGAAGATGATCATCAGAGTTTCGAGTTTGAAGAAAATGAAGATGATGATGATGAAGAAGAAGAAGAGGTTTTGAGTAGAGATGAATTGAACAAGAAATGTGATGATTTTATCAAGAAAATGAAACAAGAAATTCAGTTTGCATGAAATTTAATTAATCCAACATTTGATGATGATTATTATGATTATGATACAAATTATTTTTAGTGTGCTTTTTAGGCAGTAATTTAATGATGTAGTGTTAGTTAATTTTCTTGTTTAATTCGTAAATAAGTTTTATTATTTATGTTTCAAGTTTTGTATACATTTCTCGAAATAATTCACATTGTTCTAAACTTGTAGTTGTTTGGTGGTTCAGTTTTATAAGTTTTTTTATATGGGCACTTAAAGATGTAAGGTAATAATAGAAATATTTAATATGTTTTCTATGAATATAATTCTTTATAATAGAAATATTTATTATAATACAGGAGAGAAATAATAAAATAAATTACATTGATAATATCTTTGTAGATGATCATGTAGTCATCATAAGGTCTTCGTTACTTAATTGTTGAAACATAAATAATATCAATATATAGTCATTAAATATAGCTATACCTAATTATTGACAGAGAGTTGTGACTTCTAAGTCAATTATAAATGAATAGGAGGTTTGAAAATATTTTCTCTGAAGGTACATTGTATTAATGAAATATCCAACCCAAATCATATTTTTATACAAGCATCATTGGTAATAATTAATTAAATATTCGTCAATGACCTTACAAGATACATTTGGGTCGAAATTTTATAATTGAATCAAGACGTTTACTAATTATATACTTACAACATACTTTATTCCAAGTTAAATTTAACCCAAAAAATTATAGTAGACAAATAGAACAAAATTGAGAATAGTTTGAACTAAACTAATGAAGAAATTTCAAGGGGTGGGAGTGGACTGGCCTTTAATTTTATTATAAGTCTTCATTTGATTAGATATATAATTAATATTAAGGGTCCCTTTAAAAGTTCATATTTTTTCTTCGTGTTGGTAAAGAATTATTAAAGAAAATTTATTTTAATACAAGTAGGGTATAGGGATTGATTTAAAACGATTTTGAAATGTAGTTACATAATTTTCAACTTCATGATAGGGACTTATCAATGTGACGGAAATAAATTATTTTTTCTTTGAGGAAATTAATTGGCTTGCCGAGTGAAAGTTTGTTAGTTAGTAGAGTCAATTACTAAACTACAAAGAAAGTCTTCCTATTAAATTTCTTGGAAGATATATGAGGAATATTCACCAAAGTTTGAAATAATTTAAAGGTCTAGATAATTATGAAATTGATCGAATTATAAAATTGATATGATATATTGCAAAAAGAAAAAAATTATTGTTTAAGATACTCGATTCATTTGAATTTTTGAGTTGTCAAACATACTCATTTATTCACTTAATATCGCTTTTTTGTGTAAACGTGAAGTAACATCTAAAATACTATTTTTGATAATAAATTTTATTGAGAAAGAAAACTATTTTTGATGGAAAATATATTCAAGGATTCTACTATTTATAAACCCAAAATGTCACTAAAAGTTGTATAATAATAGAAACAACCACTCACTAAAATATTCTTAATATTCGGATTGGGCTTAAGAGTAATTAAAATAGAACCTCAGTGATCCATTGAATAGTCCAGCTTACTTTGAAGCCCAACGTGATTGCAATCTGATTCAAGTTTGGCCCATTATTTGATCAATATTTATATGTGGTTTGGGCTGAAAGTCCGTATCTAAATCTGTGTTCTGTTGATATTTGAGAGTAGAATTTGTATTAGCAGTCTCTTAATGCCGTCTCTTTGCGAGATGGTAAGCTTGTAATAATATTATAATTTTAGTTATGATGTTATATGTAGCTTAATTAAATCATTTTTCTGAATCTTTATGCAAGCAAATTTTAATTGATTTTGTATATATATATATTATATATATGTATGAGCTAGGTTATGCACTATTATATATATATATGCTCATTTATGGAGCCAAATAATACACGTTTTTGGCTGCATGCATATAAATTACAAAGATTGGTGAAACCAGTAGACATATATATTTTCATCTACATTTCTGATTCTGCATTGGGCTAAAGGAGCAGTTAGAGTCATATTCATATATATTATATATATATATATATATATATATATATATTGTATTGTATATATGGAGATTGATAAGTCTATCTACATGCAATTTGATTTGTTTCTTTTCCAAAGTCCTTTTGTGCTTACCTTTTATCTATTGTTTCTTTATTTTGGACCCAAGTTTTAGTCACCAGCTGAGGTCCTATTGGGAACTTATAAACGTTTTCTTTTATCTACTCACTCTTAATTATGTGATATATATATATATATATAATTGAAATTATGTGTTTTGACTTTTATTCCAATTTGGCACAACATACAAGTACCTAATGAAAGAGAACAAATTGTTAATAAACTTTTGAGGCCTATCTTGTAAGCTTGCAACCATCAATTTCCCCCCAACCAAGAATCACACACACACACACACATGTGGATGTGTGCGTGTAAAATTGTGTCCAACAAACAAAGATCCAACCCAATAGAAAACATTCATCTCATGACAGTTTCATTATCTTCCACCTCAATTTTCTCTATTAATTATTGGCTATTAAAAAATAGATAAAATAGATTTTCAAGCTCTTTCAACATTTAATTAAATAGATAAAAAAAAATTGAATTAAAATTAAATTAAATCATACGATTTCGGGTTGGTTAGCCGATCATCAAGCCCTACCAATCGAAATGGGACCTACCATTGATTGACCCGGGACGAACCCTAACCTACATTCAACACAAATATATATATATATATATATATAGACACAACGAACTTTTTATTAAAAAGTTCTATAGTCAAATTTAAATGTATATTTTGTTTAATATATTCTTTCTGTCTCATAGGAGTTTGGGGTTTTCCTTTGCATGGATCAAATAAAATGAGAGATAGAGACTATACAATGACCATATTTATAAAGCTTCCAATGACTTACAGATGGGACTTAAAATGAAGACATACATAAGATGCTGTGACATGGCTTTGTCAGGGTCCCAACCCAACAATTATTTTCAAGCAAATATTATTCATATTCAGAACAATATTAAATATAAACTAGTAATATATATATATATATATTATACAATATAGATTACGTGTGTATATATACGTATATGTATATATACTGCTAGGGTTAATTACAGTGTTCTTTGAAGAGCATTAGGAGAAAATTTCACTTACATGAACATAATTTATTTGTTATTATTCTTATACAGACCAAATGTCAACCAGACAACCACTATATTAATAATTAATCGTTCACAGGCACTTATATATATATAATAAAATTGTTTTTTTTATGCATGCAAAAACAAAAACATGAAAACTTTGAGAGCTTCCATGCAAAGGAGCCAAAAGTCCAACCATCATATTCTAATCAACCAAAAACGTAACACAGACCTCAACTCACATGTTTGCATGTATTTTTTAACTTTTTTTTAATTCTCGTTCTCGTTCTCACTCGAAAAAAAAGATACACATTTTTTTTTTTTACCTTTTTTAATTAAAAATATTCTTATTTAATTTACGTTATCAAATTTACGTTCCCAATTATTTGAAAACTACATATTGAAATAATTTTTCTCCCACTTACTTTTTATTATTTTCTCTCATATTCATTCTATTTTTAAACTTTTCGCTCTCTCATATTCATCTAATAATTAATTTTCAACAATTTCATACATCAACATTACGATTAAAAATAAATTCAAACAATTCCCATTTTCACCAACGGTCCTCTCTATAAGAAACAACAAACAAAACAAAATATATAGTTTGAATTAATTCATTACCTCATCCCACATCCCTATAGCTACACCCTAAATATATATAGATTAATTAGCTAATAATATATTTACCTAGCTAGCTAGGTTAAAGTTTTCATTTTTGTCACATTCCCATTTGGCTTCTTCTCTTCTCACTCTGATACCTTCCACTCTCAGTCTCTCTCTCACACACAACACGCATTTGTGTGTGTGCTCGTGTCAACACTTAGATTTGAGACACATTTTTTTATCACAATTATAACATATTACTACATGAAGTCTATAATTATGTGTATTTCACATGCATTGAAACAAAATAAAATACCATATATAGAAATCTAAAGTATTTGTTATAGTGTTTTTTTTCTCCTAAATATATACTCATCATTCACTTCTCACACCCAACTTTGACTTCACAAATTCCAAACCAAAACCCTCCATTCTTCTACATTTACACATCAAATAGCATGGTTCAATTACATGAACTAATATACGAAAATGAATTTGATCTGAAAAAACCAAACAAATTCTGCATTAACGACAACATG
Organism: Verbascum thapsus; assembly: GCA_963669365.1. Lineage (NCBI taxonomy): Eukaryota > Viridiplantae > Streptophyta > Magnoliopsida > Lamiales > Scrophulariaceae > Verbascum > Verbascum thapsus. Next base: position 17,301,482 of record OY770111.1, read on the forward strand.
GATGTACTTATCGAAATTCTCAAGAGACTCGATGACCGTTCACTCGGCGTCGCCGCCTGCGTGTGCCGCCTCTGGTGCGCCTTGACCCGGAACGAGGCCGTATGGGAGCACCTTTGCTTCCGCCACCTGTCGCCGCCGCAAGAAGGGGTGAGGACTATGGTGCTGGCACTGGGAGGTTACCGGAAGTTGTACATGGTGTGTGTGAAGCCGGTGCTCAGTCGCCTGAGGAAACAGAGAGTGGGCGGCGCCGCCGCGGAGTTGGAGCTTTCTTTGTCGTTGTTTTGTGTGGATTATTATGAAAGGGTGTTGCTTGGCGGCGGCGGGGGTAGACTCGGCGGCGACACGGCGCCGCCGCCGTCTTCGCTTATGTTCCTATCATATGCAAAGGTGTGAACGTGTTTTTTTTTTTTGGATGACGAGGGAAACCCGCAGCCGCTACCGTGAGGTGCGCACTGGGTAAACCCCGCTCTTGTGTAATAGCCTGCAAACCACACAAGAGAGGTAAACCAGCCTAGGTTGCCCATAGCTGACACGTTTGTTTAGATTATGGAATGGGTTGATATGTCTAATTTTTAATTTTATTTTATTTATGGTTAATTTGCTTTGATTTTATTTATTATTTATTGATCTTTCAATTCTATTTATTGAGAAAATGAAATAAAGTGAATTAATTCAGTCTTTTCATGTTTTTTTTTTTTTGAATTTTTTAGTTGTTATTGTAGTAGTATTTTTTAGTTTTTAGTACGATGAATTGAATATCATTATGCTAATGGTTTTTTTTAATCTATTTTAGCAGTTTCTAGTTTTTCAATTAAAATTAAATGAAAGGATTAAATTATGGAATTGTAATATTCTCTGGGATTGGGTAAATGTTGGAAACATATATATTTCATATTTCTATTTCTTTCTTTATTAATTGAATCCATCCAAATAATGTATTCCTTACAATAGCTTTTAGCCAAAAAATAATGTGGGTGTTGAAAGATAATATAATAGAATTAATTCACGAGCCAAACATACACTAAGAATCAGTATTATATATGTACTTGTTTTAAGTTGGGCTACTTGGTTGTAAACATACTAAGCTATTCATAGTGGGCTTAAGTACAATCTTAATAAGCAAAGCCCAATGGCCTAATTTAGCTTTTATAACTATAATAATGTACTTGAAAACAGACACTACTTTTATTTATAAATAGATAGATGGATAAAATTCATTATTAAGACACTTCGCTAGACAAGAAAACATTGACGTCATTATCATATTTGGGTCCTTAGTTTTATTTTTGGGGAGTAAAGTAAACCCTTCTCCAAAATGGTTAAAAAGAAACGGACATATTTGGGAGTTACAAGATTTTGAATTTTGATATAATTATAATCATTTGATATGAAAAAATTATGTTAGTTCAATCATGCACTACTAATTCTTATTATAATAAATTATTTAGTCGTTGATATAGCATAACCTCGTAGACGGCTCAAAGTCCATCTACCTCGTATGGGACCATACGACCCTAGTATGGGACCATACGACCCTGGTGCAAGTATTAAGGTTTATTTACCAAAAAGCCCCTAATCTAATTGTGCTTATTTGCATTACACTGCCTAACCCGCGTGTTTTTATCGGGTCAAACCCGACGTAGCCCTAACCCGAGCAATCTAGTACGTACATTCAGAGGACACGTGTAGACCATCCCGCTGATTCCGCATATGACCGTACATTGGGTACTGTGCCTATAAATAGTGCCATTTAATATTAAGAAGCGGACCTTGGACTGACTGAACAGTACCTCGAGAGTACATAGTACGATCTGACAGTACGTTCCCACTATTCTATAAACCGAGTTAAGAACCTCGTATATGATCTTAATAACCACCTTGAACTACGTTTAGACTTGATCCTAATAGAAAGGTACGTAGGTAGCTCAGTACGTCTGAGTGCAGTCTATATCCGTTCTACGACCCTCCATGTTCTTATACGAGTCTCGGCTTGATTTGGCCCGTAAGCATTTTACGAGTTATATCAATCGTGAAAACTCTTGTAAACGACTCAAGAAAATTCACCCACCAGAAAATAGATTCCACATCCACCCGCATATATATATATATATTTATTGTGGCAATAATATTTTGAAAAGTGAATAGAAATTGTCAACAATATCTCAGACAATTATTAATTCAGGGTAATTTTGATCATAGTCAACCAACATTATTGATGTCCTTAAAAAATAGTAATTAATAAAATAAAGGTGACAAAGTTAAATCTTCAATAAATCTAGTCTTTAAAATATGGTTAGGTATCTTTTCTTTTTCTACCAAGCAATTAATTATTATAAAGTTGAATAAATATCAACCATAATTTCATTGCCCCACTATGCGTTATTTCCCACAACTTGATACCATAATTAAAGAGCAAGATTTTGAGGTTCTTTTAAGTTTTTTTTTTCTTTCTACCTATTAAATTGAAAAGATATTACATACATCACATAATCATATAATATTATTCGATATCAAATTACTTAGTTCTATAACTATTATAACAAATACTTTTATTAATATTTTTAATTTACCTAAATTATACTTGATAATGAATTATCATCTCAAATATTTTGTCAATTATAACAATTATTTTGTCAATGTTTATTAGATAATACAAAATTAATATTGAAAAAGTCAATAATATTGTACTTTAAAGAAAAACCCAGTATGATGTATTAATTTAGAAATTAAACAATTAACTTTTCATTATAGTGAATGGAGTCATAATATAAGGGAATATTTTCTTCCAAAATATAATTTAATTACCTTTTTCAAATTTTAATATAAGGGAATATTTACTTCCAAAATATAATTTACTTACCTTTTTCAAATTTTATTTTAATTAACATTACCACTAGTATGATAAGGTATAATTGACTCCTACCACTACTTTATTATATTCTATAAGTAATAAATAACAAATAATAAAAATTAAGAAAAGAATAAATATAAAAATAATCAAAATGAAAAAAAATGAACTTTTTCCTCCCCACAATTCTTTGGCTGGGGGGTGCGCATAACGCACAGGGGCGCACCATTGGTTAACCCCTTATTAAATAATAAATACACTCACATAACAAAAATATTATAATAATATAATCAAATTAAACATATAATTATTAAATATTATATAGTTTGATAAATATATGTAATTTATTTATAAATAGATATTAAACATAATTTTTAACTGCTTGCGTATAGTTGTAGTTGTACTTCTACTTTAATAAACTCTCCACAGTATTTTTTTTCCTTATTTTTAATTAATAATTTTCGGAGCTCAGATTTTTCGCCGGAATATTTTGAGCTCAGATTATTTTTGCTACGCCATGTTTAATCTCCAGTAAGGTTTCCTTTTTTTTAAAAAAATATTTATGTTCTGTTTTTTTTTATAAAAAAGAAATTTACTGATGGTATTATCTGTATTGGTACGGTAGATTTACTTTTTTTCAGATTTAATCCTAGAAATTGTGTAGATCTGAAGCTAATTTTGAGGATCAGTAATTTTTTGTAGAAATCCGAGTTCGGATTGTTTCTAGATCTTGGTAAGTTTTTTTTTTTTGGTATTTTATTCTTTTCTAGGTTTGTGTTACTTTTGAGCTGAAAATGGTGAAATGATAAGTTGTTTTAATGATTTTGAGTTGATTCCTGGTGGTTTTAGCTAGATCTTCGGTTTAATGCGAACATTTTGATTAAATTTCGGTGATCTGTTTGTTGTTTGAATTTAGGTTGAAATTTGTTTGACTAGGGTTATAGCTTCTTAAAAGGGGAAGTGTAGTGAAATTGAAGGCTTTAAACAACTTGTTTTTTTTCTAAATTTGCTTATAGTATGAAAAATAGAGGAATTGAACTTGAACTAGATCTGTCTTAATCAGAATGAAATTAAACAGCAATGCATGTGTTTGGATTAATACTCGTTCGGGTCCGAGCAAGTAGAGGATCTCTTTGCGTCGATTGTTGAATTGTTTACTGATTTCACTTTATTTATTGGGATGACATTATGTTTAAATAGATAACATAATGTCTTATCACATGTTACTCAAATTTTGCAGCGCTTAATAACATTGAATTCGGTTTGTTACCTGTGGTACACTGATGATAGTTTCTTTTGAGACTTAGGGTTTGAGTTTAATTTACAAGAACTGGAACAGATTTGTCATTATAAGAATGAAATTACACTGCAATGCATGTGTTTGAATTAATTTGGTGCGAGCAAGTAGGATGATCTTTTCGCATCAATTACTTAATTGTTTACTGATTTTATTTTGTTTATTGGGAATCATATTACGTTTTGCTAACAATAAACGGGATGTCTTATCATGTGTTATTTGTATTTTGCAGCGCTTGATAATGGATATATACGCTGTTGAACTTGGATTGTTACTTGTGGTGCATTGCTGATAGTTTCTTTTTAGAATTTGGGTTTGAGTTAAGTTTGAATTCGAAAATTGGGATGGGATCCAATGTAGAAGAAGCGGTTAGAGCTAAAGCATTCGCGGAGAAGCAGTTTGTGGAGAAAGATTTTGTTGGTGCGAAAAAATATGCTTTGAAAGCTCAAAAGCTTTGTCCTGAACTAGAAGGTATATCTCAAATGGTGGTAACATTCGGAGTCTATATTGCTTCTGGAGCTAAAATTAATGGAGAATATGATTTGTATTCAATTCTTGGAGTTGATCCTTCTGCCGACAAATCCAAAATAAAAAGACAGTATAAGAAGATGGCTGTACTTCTTCACCCTGATAAAAATAAAACTATTGGAGCTGATGGTGCATTTAGGCTTGTATCTGAAGCATGGACACTTTTATCTGATAGTGTTAAAAGAAGCTCTTACGATCAAAGGAGAACTTTATTGGCCGGTTATAATGTGGGCCTGGGTGCTTCTCAAAGCAGAACCGATACATTTTGGACTGTTTGTACCTCGTGTCATGTTCAATATGAATATCTCAGGAAATATGTGAACAAGCGACTATCTTGTAAGAATTGTCGTGGTGTTTTCGTTGCTAATGAAACTGGGTTAGCCCCTGCAACTGCGTCTTTCCCGTATAATAATTACTCTTTGGTCCCTGATAATGGGTATGGTTGCGGGGTTACATATATGCCAACAACGACTGGATATTCAGCAACTAATGTGGCATCAGCACATCGTAATGGACATAGATCGGAGTATAATGTCTCAAACATATCATTTCAGGGTAGCTCGACAGGAAGTACTGTTGGCGTTTATGATCCTAGTGCATTATCTGCATCGTCTTTTGTCTTTTCCCAAGCAAATGGTGAAGCGAACAAAACCAACAAAGCTAATGGAAAAACTCGCACGTTAAAGAGTACAGGTCATGTGGTGGGCTGTAATGGGTATATGGTTGATAATGATGTATCAAAACCCAAACGTGGTAGACCTGCCAAGAAGAGAAGAATGGACTTGAATGAAAATGGGGATCAAGAAATCTGCCCAAATGTTGTTGGGGAAAAGAAAACAGCTAATGCGAATGGAATATTAAAGCCTGTCCCTGCAATCGATGCAAGGCAGTTTTTAATAAATAGAGCAAGGTCAGAAATTCGTAGGAAATTAGGAGAAATGAAATTGGCATCCGAAAAGGCAGCTATAGAGGCCGAGAAGAGAAAAAAAGCACTTGCTGAAGTTGATAAATCACTTGAGGCAACTAAAAATTGTCAGCCACAACTGAAAAGAACTATATCTATGTCAATAACCGTCCCAGATCCGGATTTTCATGATTTTGACAAAGATAGGTCAGAAGAATGCTTTAAACCGAAGCAAATATGGGCTCTATACGACGAAGAAGATGGTATGCCTCGTTTGTATTGTTTAATTCGTGAAGTCATTTCAGTTAACCCATTTAAGATTTTTATAAGCTACTTGAGCTCGAGAACCGATTCTGAATTCGGGGCAGTAAATTGGTTGGATAATGGGTTTACCAAATCTTGTGGAAGTTTTAGAGTGTTTAATTCCGAAACAGTTGACCAAGTCAACATCTTTTCTCATCTTCTCGGGAGGGAGAAAGCCGGTAGGGGAGGTTGTGTAAGAATTTATCCTAGAAGTGGGGATATCTGGGCAGTTTACAGGAATTGGTCGGCGGATTGGAATAGATCAACCCCAGATGAAATAAGGCATAAATACGAAATGGTTGAGGTTATTGATGATTATTCGGAAGAAAATGGTGTTTGGGTAACCCCTTTGATTAAATTGGATGGTTTTAAGACGGTTTATCAAAGGAATAAGAATGCAAATGCTGTTAGATGGATTCCAAGAAGGGAGATGCTAAGATTTTCACATCAGGTGCCGTCTTGTTCGCTTAAAGGTGAAATTACTAATTTGCCCGAAGGATGTTGGGATCTTGACCCTGCTGCAACACCTGAAGAACTTCTTGAAGGAGAATATATAATAAAAGATGCAAATGAAGTTGTTTTGGATGCTGCTGAAACAAGTACTGCAGAAGTTCAATAAGAGCGAAAACCCAATGCAAACGATGATCGTAGAAGAATTAACTTTGTAAGGAATTTGCATATGAGATTTGAAAATGTACAGATTTTAATGCAGACGATTCCCTTTTTCTTGAAATGAGAATTAGATTGTTGGAGGATAGAACTGATCCTTGCCCTTAATGTTTTGTAATTCGAATTGAGACCTAATGACTCTTTGCTTTTATAGAAATGTTATTTTTATTTGATTCGATGGTAGTGACTGCTGTACTGATGCTGAAATATACATTTGCCCTCCGTACTTATATGTATGATTTGGTTCTGTTACACCAGTGTGTGAGTAGTGGCAGGATTATTACACATTCTGATGTTTCCATTTCGTTTTTAGAGAAAATTCTGTTCTTATTATCTGTTTTAGGCACAGGTTAGCTGAAAATGAAAAATCCAATTTGTTTTGGTTTTTAATTGAACCAAATTTGATGCGGAATCGAAATTTGAGTTTTGTTCAGTTTGGACGGAATGTATGTATGTCCCTAATGTTCTCTCCTTCATATATTTGATTCATTCTTTTAACTTATTCTTATTCTGGTCTAGTTGTGATGTTCTGTTATACTGCTAGTGTGAATATAATTTCATTTATCAGCAATCAAGATGAACCATTAACATCTACGAGCTCATTTTTGGCAGTTATCGAAATAACCAGTAATAATAATATAAAATTGAATTCATAAATATCTAAATTTGTTAAATATAATTGTAAAATACAGACATTTTTTGTAGAGGTTCAAAGTGAAATCAAATGTATTCAATTTTCTTCCAATTGAATTGAAAAAACAAATGGCATAAAATTAACAAATTAAAATAGTAAAATTGACTACAAAGATTTTAATGGTTGTTCTCAAAGTTAGAGGGACCAATATGAAGTTGTACAAAGTTCAGAGACCAAAATATAATTTCCCAATTTATGAAAAATATCCCAAGTCAAAAGGGCAGTCAATGTGGGGAGAGAGAGCAAGAAAATCAGATCAACAATGGATCCTCGTCTCTGGCACAAAGTTGCTGCTATCTCTGGTATTCTTCGAAATCTCCTCCCAACCTATCTCTTTTTTCTGCCATGTATTGCAAATTTGTGTTGAATTTGTAGGTGTAGCGGCTCTTGGGTTGGGAACATATGGTGCCCATGGTTTCAAGCCCAAAAACCCTTCTTACAAAGAGGTCATTTTTGTTCTTATTTTGGATTTTTAAATTGATTTTTGTGTTGAACCCATGTGGAAAGCTGATAAACCCAGAAAGATCATTAAGCTCTTGTTGAATTTATGATTAATTTGTGTATTGAAGGTGTGGCATACGGCATCTCTATATCATTTGGTTCACACAGCAGCCCTGCTTGCTGCCCCTATTACTAGCCGCCCTAACATAGTGAGACAACATTACTTCTACTTCTATATATATATATATATATGTAGTGTTTGTATGTGTGTGTTCTTGTATAGTTTTGTCATAAATCTTTTGTTGGATTTCTTTCTTGTAGTATGGAGGCCTTTTGACTACTGGGATTCTGGCGTTCTCCGGGACGTAAGTTGTCTGTTTCCCTCCCATTGTTTATTTCATTGCAGCATTGTTATGTAGTTTGAAGTTTTGTTTCTGCAAAGTAATAAATAAAAAAGAAAACAAAATGAAGAAAGAAGAAGTAAGCTTGATTAGCTCAACTTTATGTAGTTTCCAGCTTAGAACTAAGCATACATGAATTTTGTGTTTCTTCTTAGATAATCATGTTCATGTGTAGTTCGGGCATCTCCTTTTGTGGGGGTAGGTTGGGTGTCAATAAATAAGATATTTCCAATGTTCATGCGTTTTTGCTATTCGGAAAACGCCCACTAGGCTAGTTTTGTTGTATAATGTATGTTATCTATCTCGAGAAATCGAGATTACATCCTTCTTTGAACCCCTTTTTTTCTATCTACGTTCTTACAACATGATCTTAACCTTAGTTGCTCGTGTTTCATATATCTCTCCGCCTGTGGTAAAAATAATATGAACTTTCTGTTTCATTGTGTGTGTATGGAGGACGATAATGTCACCCGGATTATTATCTAACCGAAACTAACTTAATTATCTATTATTTAGATATTCTGTAGAATGTGGCACTGTGGGATAAGAATTTAGCTCTAATTTGCTGGTGTTTCAATAGATTTTCTTTCGAGGTTAAGAAATTAATGAGAAAATGTTTTGCAGGTGTTATGCGGTAGCATACCTAGAAGACAGAACATACTCTAAATTGGCTCCATTTGGAGGATTTGCATTCATTGGTGCTTGGGCAAGTTTGCTGTTTTAACTAAAATAACATGTTGTAATCGGTTTGTTTGTCCTACAACTACAATAATCATTTTCACTTTTTATTGTTATAAACAAGTGAACCTATTGAAATTAATATCAAAATTTGTTTTCTGTTTGTTAACAAATTTCATAGTTACAGCAGTTCAATAGTTAATATATTATGACCATGGTTTAAAATTTTGTTTTGAAGGTGAGTTTCGGATAGTGAAATATTGGAAACATTTTGGAAACGTTTCGGAAACGTATCGAAATCACTATAATAAATTTACAAAATATTATAAAGTAAATTTAGCTTCCTAGAAATTAATTTTGTGCTTCAATTTTTCTGCAGCAGAGAACTTTGTAGGGACGATTTTGTTTTAATTTTATTTAGGATTTAAGAGTCCAATTTTGATTCAAATTATATTTCGTAAGTTTAACAATATATAAAAGATTTTAATTTTTTTTTACCTGATTTTTTGGGATTATTTATAGGAAAAAGCTTTTCTGACAGTGAGATTTATTATTCTTACAGCCAATTCTTAACCACTACTTATGGCCCTAATATTTACATAAAATATTTAAGAAATAACCCACATAATAACATATAATTATAATTAGCTCATATATTTTAAAATTTATATTAATTCCAATTAATTATTCTTAATCTACATTTTTATTTCACGAAAATCTTATATTAATTATAGTACGGACATTCTTATTAATCTCATTTTTAATATGTGAATACCAATAATATTGTATTATCAAAAAATATTTTTTTATCAAATAGCTGTTATAAAGTTAAAATTTAAAATTAACCGACTATGATCTATCAACTATCATTATTAATTCAAGTATTGTGTATGGTATAATAATTTAATTATTTTGCACTATAATGATACGATTAGTAAGTGTATAAATTGTGATTATTTTATTTCATAATTGAAAAAATGTTATTATATATTATTAATTAAAGAAAGTTAATAAATTGAATACCTTGTTAACTTTTAAATGAACGAAATAGAAGAAAATCGCATCTTAAATTGGATTGGGTCTGAATTATTGTTTATTGTTGCATTTTTTTGGAGTAAGAGATCTTTAAATTATATTTTATTTAAATGTTTTAGCTACAATAATTTTTTACCGCATATGATGTAAAGCAATTAGTTAAATAAGAAATCTTAACGTGGGGTTTTTGTAAATTCTTTCCTTGACTATTTTAGGGTCTGTAAGTGCTAATCTCACAGGAATCTGTGAGATTAGCATGACCCTTATTTATAATAGTTTTTAGGAAACTCTAAGTTTCCATGGAAAACATGGAAACTCCATGAGTTTCTTAGGAAACCAAGTAATTTCGAAAATGTTGAATGATTTTGTTTCCATTGCTTGTAAAATTGAAACGTTTTGGCTGTTTCGGCGGAAACGTTTAGAAACTTTGAACCATGATTATGACTTGTGTCTGGAAATATAGGAGATCTGATGATTGATATAGGAGCTAAGGAAAAGAAATGTTTGTCTACCTTTACCCCCTTTTTTTTTTCCCTGCAATTTGAATTCATAAAAAAATCATTATAATATAACGTTAAAAAATGAATGAATTTATCCATGCTCAACTCGAGATGGACAACTGAAATATTATTTTACATTTATAAGATTAACAAAAAAGCAATAAGTCATTGATGTGACAACAAGTAGCATCCCTGTGCTTGAATTTTTTTTATAATAATTCTTCAAGACATAAGAAGCATGGGCCCTTATTCTATTGGGCCAAAAGCAGGACCAGCCCACTTGAATCTTGCTTTAATAAGCACCTCATCTCCCATAGGCCCAATCCAAGCCCATTTGCAACTCTGTCTGGTGGAGTTTGTTCATAGAGCAATGCAGTATTCCACCAACACCCCATATACATTTATTCTAAATAGAAAAAAAATACTTGATTAAAGATATAAATAAAAATAACTCTATCTATCACGTAATTGTAGGGTTATTTCTCAGAACTCAATGTTTCGGAATAATCACAACAATTGTTGATGTAACATGACTTTTTATGAGGTTTATGTGAGGACCACTGTATACGAATGATTGTAATTATCTTGAGACAGAAAGTGTAGGAATGATACACTTATTGTTGAGTAAGAAACACCATATTGTTAAATATGGTGAAACTCGATTAATGCTGAAATTCTATTAATTAAAAAAATACAACGAAATGTTAGCAAATTTGAAGTTAAAGAGCTATTCATCCCATTTCCTTAACTTACCATCCAAAATAGCATCACCAGCTTCAACTGGATACATTGACATATTCATTACACACAACACAAGATATCAGAACAAGAACAAGTGATCCTCAATCAGTCCTAGGAATCTAAGTTCAAACTCAAAGTATATGACACAGGATTATTATTTATTCATCCAGAATGAATACCCCAAAAAAAGCTGAGTCACATGTTGTTATAAATTAAAAAAAAGAGAGACTATTTTATTATTGGGTTGGGTCGAGTTTGCAAATGTTTTTAGGTATACAAATTACAATACAATTGGGTATCATGTTTTGGGCCTCTAATGGATTTGGACCCAACCCTCCACAATCTATCACTTTATTTCAATTATCTTATACTATTAATTAATTTTACTCTTAAACCTTGTGAAAAGACATTGTTTAATGGATTTTAGGCTTAAATTACAATTTATATACAAATTTATATGTTTGGCTTGAGAATCAGAAAACTTCTCATTACATTTCTCAATTCAATCTTCACTTTTGCTTCAGAAAACTTCGACTGAATCAGTTTTTGGCTTGAAATTTGTTCTTCCGTTTGAAACCCACCTGAAAAGTTAGCTATTTAGGTAAGTTATATATATATATATATATATATGCTTGGAAATCATTTTGAATGAAACATTATTGGGTTCTTGTGTGTATTTTCCAGATTTCGCTTTCATTATTTTGAAACTTTTATGTCTTTGTCCAATGTTCCCGCAATTTATTTATTCTCATTAGTTTAATTGTTTTTTTTCAATCTTTGTCAAGTCTCGTATAATTTATTCGAATGATACTCAACAGAGTCTCATTACTATTCCTTCTCTATTTGAAAGCAATTTAATTGCGTTCACGTTTAGCTCTTGTAGAATTCCCTTACTGCCTTACAATAGCTGTGGATAGGGCTGTAAGTGAGTTGGGTCGACTTCAAGCTTGTTTGAATTATTACCGAGCTTCAGAATTTGTGTATTGAGCTTGATTTGATTGTTTACAAAGTTGAACACAAGTCCAGCTCGAGTAGCATGAATCTTTTCCACATATTTTTATCATGTTATGTTAAATTGCCAAACACACAAAATATTGCTATTAATTGAGTAGTTTGGTTCATCTTCTAGTCCTAGTTGTGGTAAAAAAAATTGCTTGCTAAAAGAAATGAATGTGTCTGATGCCCTTAAAATCACCTGTTGAAAGACCACTCTGATTTTGTTACATTGAAGCTGCAATATACTTACTTGATCCTTGGATTTGCATTTAGTTATGAAGGGCTATGTTATCTGAACAAAATGAAGTAGTAATTGCTGCCACTTATTGTGTTTCATGTGTGTGTGTATTCCCCCCCCCCTCCTATTTTCCATGACATTTTTATGACATAAACAGTTATGCTTTATGGATATCTGATAATTTTTTTTACCATTATAGGTTTAGTTTTGTTAATTATGTTTAACTTGAAACTTTTTACTTTTATGTGTGAAGGATAGAGGTCAATGGCGGATTTTACGACTTCTACGCATAGAGCAAGGTGGATATTCACTCCTCATGATCTTGTAATTACTCTTCCTTGGAGAACCCTTATTTATTTCTTGTCTTCTTTGTTCTTAGTCCTCGTCCTCTTTAAGAGATTCTGAATTTTTGGTTTGCGTGCGTGTGACGCATTGGTGTGGTGGTGCTTCTTTTACGCTTATTTTATCCCTTGTTTAAAGAATTATTTCCCAGGCTGCATGAATCTTAAATCTTATGTTTTTCTGCAGAAGGAAAAATACAAGAATGCCAACAAACGAGCTAAGCAGACACTTGAGATGGTAGATATTTATACTTTTGTGTTGTTATATACTTATATCACACACATATTATCACTACTACTAGTACTAGTAATAGTAATAAGAATAATAAGCTTTTCATGAAGTTTAGAATCTAAAATTGCACAGTGGTAGTTTTGAACAAGTTTGATGGCGTTGAGATGCCCACAATATGGTCTGAGAAGTTGTAATTTATTGAAACAGCTATTAAAAAAAGAACATTGATAGGGTTTTCAGAGACGTGGATAAAAGAAATTGACTATGATGACATTTTCTTGCTTTCTGAAGTTGTTCACAAAGAGATTGCTGTTTTAGTGTTTCCTGCGTCATTATGTTGCTCTAATAATGCTAACACTGTAAACTATTGTAAAGTATGGAACAACGCAGACGAAAGTAGATATCGACGGATCATTCTCTCAAGTTAAACCACAAAATGATGCGAAAGACAATTGTAAGCTCCTCATCTTAGAGAGAAAATTCCTATTTGATTACCAATTACGATGAATAATGTTGGTTTATGTAAGAGAGTAATTATTTAACACTATTTTGCTTATGTTTTAGCTGATAAGCATTCACGGCCAAAAGCACTGAAGACAGAAGAAGAACAACTTTTGCGGGCTTTCTATGAGTTTAAAATACAAGATGTTTGCGATGCCTTCAAATTTCCGCGTAAAATTCAGGTAATTACCTTCATGACACAAAGTTAAGCGATAAATGTATATGATTGCAATTGACACTTGTTTTATTTGTTCCGCAGGCAACTGCACTTATTTACTTTAAAAGATTTTATCTGCAATGGTCTGTGATGGAACATCATCCAAAGAATATCATGTATAGTTTGCTTCTTGATTACCACTTCTCGTCTTAATTGGTTGTTAATACTTTTTGGAAGTCAAAAAATGAAAATACAAGAATGAAGCAAGACAAAGAAAGACAGACATCTATTTTTTTTTTTGCCATATTATTGATAATCTTGATTTATTGGTTACATAAATAAAATGATTCGCTGCTCCTTTGCAGGTTAACCTGCATATATGCTGCCTGTAAGGCAGAGGAGAACCATGTATCAGCAGAGGAGCTTGGTAAAGGAATTGAACAGGATCATCAGTTTATCCTTGATAATGAAATGCTTGTTCTTCAGGTAAGATTATCACATACTTTTAAGTTGCATTTTGATGAAGGCAGTTGAGGAAAGATTTCATATTAGGTGTCCACCATAATGATTGAGAAAATAGTTCAGGATGAGTGCCAACAAATTTGAAATCCGTGGTAAATTGTAAAATTTCCATTTACTATGAATTTGAAGTTCTCAATTCCCAAATCCTTCAATCTAACACAAACTTACCTTTTTCCATATAACGTTATTTTTCAGTATTTTCATCCATATTTTTGCTCATTGCAGAGTCTGGGATTTGACCTTATTGTTTATGCACCATACCGGGCGCTTGAAGGCTTTGTCAATGATTTGGAGGTTTTGTACCGACTGAGTTTGTATCGTTAATTTAATTGTATATTGCCAATAAAAGACAGCCACTGAATTTTCTTTTACCACTAGTATTCCCTCACATGTTGGCCGTTTATTCTTATTATTCTTTATGTTGCAAGATATTTCTTCATTACATATGGCAATGGCATATCATGATAACCATGCTTCACCTTGTAGGAGTCGTATGATGGAAAGTTGGGGCAGCCTGAGATAATAGAGGTCTTTTTCCTTCTCCTCATTGATTATTTTTCACTATGCAGATCTTTTTATATCTTGTTTTCTTTAGTGCATTTTGAAATCTATAATTCTGGTCTGAGAATCACATCCTACAATATAGCTATGATTAATATTGGCTCATACAACTTTATTGTTCAAAATCGAAATGTTACCTATTGATGCTATTGAGGCTTTGAAATGAAAATGCGGATGAATAATTTGTGTGAGGAGAGATATTCAAAGATATAGACCTAGCCTGATTATATCATAGAAGATGAATTGGCTGATGTAAAATGCCCTTCCACATGGAAGACATTTTATGTGTATTTAATATCTGACGTATGTTAATGATTTGTCTTTCCTAGGTTGAACTGTGTCCAAAAAATGAGTGGAATAACCATATGAAGTATATAAAATATCATTCTATGAGTGTTCACTATATGCTTGTTCCTATTTACTTCTTTAGTTCATGTTTCTTTGAATGTAGGGTTTGCATGAATCTGCAAAGGCGGAGGTAGATAAAACAATGCGAACTGAAGCTCCACTTTTATTCACACCTGGGCAGGTACACTCATTGGTGTGAAATCCTTTCAGGGTACTTATTTGATCTATTTATTTTCATAATTCAACCTCTTAACATTTCATCTGCTTTTCATTTCTTGTCAAATTTATTAAGATATATATAATTTTTTATAATTTTTTAAAGGGATCTTATGATATATGTCTAATGGAAGGCAATTTTATTGTTTGTCTCAGATTAAGCGTTTATAACATTCACTACTCAATGACTACGTTGTCATTGGCAATAATTTATCTGATTTCCTCTTTGTATTTCGAGTTAATCCTTGTTGAACTGTGTCCAAGAATGAGTGGGACAAGCGTATGAACCATATAATGTGATTGAAAAGCATTCTTGCCATCTAATATTTATCGTAAAACTAAAAAGTTAAATAAAGTATGAGTTGTCCAACACCTTTACTTAAAATTTCATGCATATTCTTGGTATGCCTTCCATTTCTGCTGAAACTAAGTATTTTTCTTTCTTTCTGAATTTGGTTGCTTTTGCAGTTGGCATTGGCAGCTTTACGAAGATCTTGTGAAATTCATAAAGTTATTGACTTTGATAGGTTCGAATGCCATCTAGCCCTGAATAAATTATGTATTGGTCTAAACTTATTTATATGGGAAATAACTTGAGATCGAATACTATGCAGATACCTTAAAAGCATGTTCTCTAGACAGCATCCTGCTCATGCCACATCAGAGCTAAGCGCTTCCATGAACGCCATTGATGTTCTGGTATAGATTTCTCTTGTTTTTTTTCCTTCTCCACTTTGTGAAAAAATCGATTATAATTCGATGGAATAATTTTATGTAAACGCTTCACTTATTGGGCAATTGAGCTCCCTCAGGTTTTGCAAATTACAAAGACACCTCCACCAAATGTTGACAGCTCGAAAATGGGTGGATTTGTAATTTGTTTATACTGATGGGGAAAGTTTGATAATATCTCAAATTTTGTAATTAGGATCTCAAGTAGGGTATCAACGTAAATTACTCTAATTTAATCTGTATTGTGAATGGTTATTTTTGTTTGGATTATACAGGTAAATAAGCTGGAGACGCCTACATCCAAAGACGTAAAGCATATTGATAGGAAACTTAAGTCATGTTTGGATCCAAGTTCACACGACAAGTACTACTTACTATAAACTTTATTATTCTCTAAAATCCCCACTGCTTGTTTATTATCTCATGTAAATGAGGATTGGATATGATTTGTTTATGCAGGAGTAAGAAACGAAAGCACAGATCTAAGGAGGGTTCGGCTGACATGTCTTAACGTTGAGAGTAGGATTATGTATCATTTCACCAGGTGTAAGAGGTTAAGGTTGGTTGGATAGGACCCTGCCTGGAATTTGAATGTGGTATTATTGCCCGAATGGATATTTATACATTCTATTGAAGAGAAAAAGAATATTCTTTGATATTCTGTTTTTGTATTTCTTATTGAACATTATAAGGCCTCAACCCAAAAGGAAAGAAAATTTTATGAATTTCAGAATTGTTTTTTGAGATGATTTGTGGGGTGTAATGGAACAAAGTTGAGTCTAACAAGGCATTGTTATAGCTTGGTTATGAACTATGCGAAATGGCGAGCACACACACTCACTTTGCACTGTCATGTTTAGATCCACTACTCTTTTTTTTTTTTTTTTATAATTATTATTATTATTTAGATTCAAATTCTAATTCGTTCACCCATAAGTTCCATTTATCATTTTGTGGTGCAATTTCCATTTTTGATCAACTTTTTATTTAAGTTTTGAGTTAATAAATATACGAGCTTCATTTCATTTATAACCTTTTAGGCCAAAAGTTTTAATAGAATTTATTAACTTAAAAGTTTTATATTGGTAATTGATGATAATTATTATCTTATTTTTGATTTTCTGATTATTAATCATCTTAAGAAATTAAAAGAAATTTATAGATAACTACCGTATTAAAATTAGAATTAAATTATATAGAGATTTAATTATTTATCATAAAACATTCACATTATCCTATTTATCAATTAGAAAAATTCTAAACAAAAAAAATCTCTATAGAAAAGATCATTTCTTAACTCAACTTAATAAACAAGGGATAATCCAATCCAAGATTTGTTAATCTAAAAATTTGAATTTTTTTAAAACAAAAATTTGTAGAATCTATTTTCTTTTTACATGAGTGTTTTGGATGTAAAGCTTTATTTTAGGATAATTAGTATTATCACTAATTTTAATATGAATTTCATATAAAAGTGTACTAATATTACTTATATATCACTCACAATAAAATGAAAAGATATATTCCGTTTTCTTATTACAATGATAGGAAGGAACTGAAAATCCACATACATTTGTATTTCATAAATCTTTTCAAATCATCGTAAAAATGTAAAGCCATGTTATTTTGAAGGCCAAATTCTATATCATCACTATATAAGAATACACACATTTTTGACAAACTAAATGAACTCAAAGCTATATCCCACACTAGCTAGTTCCAATAGGTTTTGTGGTGAGCCCAAAACCAAATGGAAAAAGTGGATCATAATGCTTATCCCCAACATTCATGGGAAGTTGATTTACATTCTTGAACCAAGTTCTTGCCAACTTTCCAGTGAAACCATAGTCACCAAATAGAACATCAGCAACCCCTTGCCCTTCTGATCCTGGAAGCCACGCAACCACAAGGGCATCGATTGATGAAAGATATGGCTCTATGACTAATGGTCGTCCTGAAATCAAGACCACAACGCACTTTGTGTTTCGACAAACATTAGTGATTGTTCGTAAACCTTGTTTAGGAATAGTGAGGTTCAAATTGTCACCAAAACCTTCGGCATAAGTGGGCTCTCCCACAACCACAATAGCATACGAAAAGTTGTTGGCTTTGAGTAATGCATCATTAGGGTTTTCACTGTAGACGATTTCTGTACTAGGATCAACTGTAGTTGAGATTGCATTTAGTATAGTACTTCCAGCAACAGTTCCATTGGTGATGTTTTTGCTAGTAACACCTTGCCAGTTAATTGTCCAACCACCACATTGTAATCCTATGTCGTTCGCATGACTTCCCGCAACTAAGATTTTGGATGTCTTTTTTGGGAGGGGAAGCAAAGGGTTATTGGCATGTTTCCCATTCTTTAATAGAACAAGTGATTTTCTAACTGCTTCTCTTGCCAAATCTCTATGAGCCTGATCAATTTAGGAGAAGGATAAAGAAAATAAGTTAATATGTTAATAATTGCGATGATTTAATAAATTATTAAAATTATAATATATATATATATATAACTAGTGTTAGCTGACCTGTGATCCAATATGATCAATTAAGCTATAATCAGCTAAAGGATTTTCGAAAAGACCCAAGGTGAATTTGACCCTTAAAATCCTTCTGACTGCATCATCAATTCGGCTCATTGGGATCTTTTTTTCGTGTACGTGAGAAGTTACGATTCTGAGAAATTCTGTAATGTTGGGTGGGACCATCACCTAGATATTGCAATAGAAATATATATGTAAGAAACCATTATACTCATACAACATATCATTTGATCAACTTGTAAACTAACCATATCAATGCCAGCATTAATAGCCTTTAAAAGTGAGTTTGAGTAACCAGTGCCCCATGGATATGTCATTCTGTCCACACCATTCCAATCTGAAATGACAAATCCCTGAGAAAATAGAGCCAAAAATCAACAAGGGTTTTCATAGTCTAGATTATAACTTTGCAGAATTAACAATTTATGCAATATAAATTTACAGTACATACTCTAAATCTGAGGGTATCTTTGAGGAAGTTTGTAATTAGATATTTATTTCCATGCATCTTTTCGCCGTTCCAACTTGAATAGGAAACCATAACAGTGGCCACACCCTTAATAATGGAGTGGTAGTATCCAGGCATATGAATGCTAAGTAATCCATGCCAGTCTGTCACTGTATTGTTCTCATCAATTCCATGTATTGTACCTCCATCACCAACAAAGTGCTTCGCACAAGCTGCAACTTTGTCCCTTTTTTACAAAAGAATAAAAAAATAAATGAAAATGAGATTCTATTAATGCATGGTCTATATAATTTCTTATTGAAGTTTTTCATGCATGCATGAGTGCATAAATTCGGTCATTTTGCATATCTATATTCTCAATTAAAAAAAATTATATTCTACTCTTTATATATAGTTTTGGTAAAAAATCACTCGTCATTAATTGATTTTAGTTATGAATATATTATATTTATACTTTCTAAATCAAATCAAGAGATGGTGAAAAATTAAATCAATGATATTAAAATGATTGTATACAATATTATTTTCCTAAAAAAAAAAACCTTTTTAAAGTTACCTTCCACCTATATATGGGACACCCTTTGTTGAATTAGGGGGAATTTCTCCTTGTAAACCATTAATAATTTCTGTCATTTGTTCAACAATGGTATGATCTTCACTGTAACTTTCATAACAACGACCCCATCTGGGATCTCTACATACCTGTATATATATATATCAATGTTGAAACGTAATTAAGCTATGGAATGATTTAAATTAAAACTTTGGCCATGTACTAACTAATTTTAATACAAAATATATTTAATGACAAGATATTTAAATTTATACCGCAATGCATGGTGAAAAGGCATATGGAATGCCAGTAGCTCTAGTTTCAAGTGCTGTAGCAGCCCCGATCCTCTTCACAAGCTCAGGATCTCTGCAACATATGAAAGAAAAAATGTTAAATCACAATAAATACTGAATTAATTGTACATACATATATAAATATACTAACCTGGTCGCGCCAAGACCTACATTGTGAGGAAATAGAGTAGCCCTGTACAAACTATTATGTCCATGCACAGAATCAATAGCATAAAGCATTGGGATCCCAAGCCTGCTAGAAAGTGATCCTTTCTGATAATAATTCATCATGTCGACCCAATCCTCTGGGGTGGCGCTGTGGTTTTCATGGGGTGAGGCCCCGGCGGCACTTATGAGGCTACCTATTGAATACTCTCTTAAGGTATCTGCTGTGACCTGACGCTTATCAATCTGTGCCATCTGCGCAATCTTCTCCTCTAGTGTCATCTGCTCCATTAGGACCTTTATTCGTGTGTTCATCGGTTGTTTAGGGTCCTTGTATAATGTGTTTATTGTCGTTGGATTATGGGTTAAGACGGTTCCAATCCATGATGCAAATAGGATCAAGAGGATCGACATGAATCTTGGCTTCATTGTGTTCTAAAGATCAAAACATGAGTTGATAATTAATCTTCTAATTAACGACTATATATTTGTGTTAGATTAAAGAAAAAGATGATTTTATCATACAAAATAAAAAGAGATAGAACAATGACAAATTACCTGTAGGATGAAAAACAGTTTGTTGAATGGTGAAGTTATGAGGGTGTAGGCATAGAATGTAGAATGCTTTGACTGGGAAATGTTAGGGTATATATAGAAAATAAATGCCCATCAATATATAATGCTTTGACTGGAATATATTACGGTATATATAGAAAATAAATGTAAGAGAATAATTTGAGAAAAATATGATTTCTTACGATATTTGGTTGATTCAAGATTTAGTTGGTGAATGTAGGACATTAACTATCTTATCCACATACATGTAGTTGTTTTGGATAAGCTTGATTTATTACATAATTAAAAGTATGTGTGAATTCGATAAATGGTAAAATTAACCTCATGATTTATCCAAATGTTTGCACAAGTGATGCTTACTAGGATATGATCGGATAAGATAAGATAAGTTCTTCTCATTTGCTAAAATGGAACAATATAATCCTCGAATCAATACAACAAATGCATGGATTATGCAATACTTAATTACATGATTATAATTTATATTCAACACCATTTTTCTTAATTTACCACTCAAGTAAAACAATTACAACCCCACCCCATTAGTTCCTATTGATTATAATTTAATACACATCTAGATAAACCACTAAACTAAACCCAAGTCAGTATATTTTTGAACTCATATATATATATATATATATGTATGATCATTATTAAATCAATATCAATGCTTAGGTACATATAATTCATGATCTTAATAATCCTTCGTCCAGCTATCTTTTCGTCTCCTTTTCTAGAAATAAATCTACCTAAGCATTGATATTGATTTAATAATGATTCTTTTCACTCTTTACCAGCCTTTTGGTTTTCCAAACAAAAACTAAAAGTCGCTAGTAATTAATCTTATGTATACTTAATTAAAAAACGAATAGTTCATCTTTTTAATTATATTATTTTGTCACTAAGTTTAATTAATTTAAAAAAAACAAGTATATAAAATTTAGCTGTACTCTTAATTCTTGCTAAAATTGAAAACATGTACTTTAGCCTTTTAAGCAGACTTGAGATTTGTTTTTTTTTTAATTGTATTATTTTGTATTTTTTTATTGTGTAATGAATATAATGTACAACGTATATAAATTCAAAGAGATGTGGACTACACTAATATAAAGATGGCCTACAATATATAGGCTAACAGTAGTGGGTTTAATACGAAATTAATTTGACACGAAGCTATATGAACTTGGATGTGAAACGTGATTTGGAACTTAACTTTCATTAATAAACCAGGCAAAGCCCATGCTAGAAGGAAATTTGATTATACATTTAATTACTTGCACTAATATTGGCCCAATATTGACGTTTTACTCTGATCGATCTATTTCACAATGATAATAATTAATAGTGTCATATATTATGAAAGATTTATGGCGTCTGATCGATCTTTTAATTGGTATAATTTCAAATTATATATAGTCAAAATATTTATCTAATTTGTGCAAAAACAACGTGCAGCTTTTTCTTATAATTATTTAATTAGTTTTGAGTGCGCTTTCTAATATCAGATTTAGATTTCGGATGACGACTTAGGAAAAGGCAACACTAATTATTATTTAATAAATTACACAAGTCAGCAAATTAACTCATGCTTATATATATATATATATATATATATTTATAGTATAGGATAATATATGTAGGGATGTATAAAGTCTTTATTCAATAATGTCAACCTGCTTTTCTTTTTTCTATGATGATGCCTACGTACATTCAATGAATCAAGATAATACAAATTACCGATAACTGATAAGGCTCCTAAGTAGTACTACCTTTTACTAATGCTGTAATGAAAGTAGAGTCGAGTTCAATTTTTATATATGAATAATCGTGATGATTCAAAAGTTGTTTAAAATGACTCGTTGTGTTTATTAAAAAAATCAATATTCTTTAGTGATGAAAATGAATAGAACCCCTACAAAGTCCACCCCATTAATATATATTATACATGCATGCATGCATGTCTCAAACCAATTAATACATCATATTGGATGACGTAAATGAAAAACACTATCCAAAATCAAATCTACTCCTTTCCTTGTTTACTTTCCACAATTTAATAATTCATGTTATTTTCTCTTGTGATTTCCACAATATAATTGAAAAGGATACTTAGTTTTGGTGGATTTCTCTAATTAGTCAAATTTCCATGTGCTGAAATAATTAATAATACGTAACACTTGCAAATTTTTTTGTGTTAATTAATTATCACCAAGTAGCATTGTGCTTAAGAGATGAGTTTATTAACTTTTGAATGACGACTTTTACTCAATATAATTACTTTACTCATCATGCTTATATATATTTTAATTAAGAGATGTGTATGTATATTAGTCTTCTGTCACTTTTCTATCTTGGCACTGACTCAGAATTACATAAACTGATCAAAGTCATAATTAATGCTCTTTCAAATTTTTAAATCAACTGGATCTAGACATAGTAATGTGTTCCATATTGATCTTTAAATTAAAGTTCCGTTATCTCACTGTAATCACTATAATTTATAAATATATTGAAGGGTAAGTATTTTTATTATATGAAATACTGTGAATGCTGCTGCTTCACATTCATGGTTCAAGAAACTCTCGCTAATATGATTTAACTTCTAAATAATCAAGATTTTAATTTTATTGAAAATGAAGTGCCATCCATTCTAGCCCAAGATTTGGAGAGCAAAGATCTAATATTATTTCTCAAATTGAGACAAACAAGTTTTCGATATTACATTTGTCGATTTCTTTTGCTTTAAGCATCACTATTCTTTGGTCATAATTCATAAATAAAATACATTAACATTATAAAGCAAAGGGTGTTTTTTAAGGCAAGTTGCAACTTAAATTTTTATAATACACTATATGCTTGTTAAATAACTATTGATAATCCA
Organism: Verbascum thapsus; assembly: GCA_963669365.1. NCBI lineage: Eukaryota > Viridiplantae > Streptophyta > Magnoliopsida > Lamiales > Scrophulariaceae > Verbascum > Verbascum thapsus. The sequence goes on from OY770111.1 coordinate 17,324,845, forward strand.
TGTTATACATTGTAATTAGCTTTACATTAAAGAAATTTAATTTTAAAATATTATATTACTTATAAAATAAAATGATAAATCTATTCATATCTTTTTTTATTATATATCATGTACACATCTTTTTTTTTTTACTTTTATTATATATCATGTACACATCTTTAAGTATCTATTAGTTGTTTACTTTCACAAAATTGAAACTAAAACTAGAAAGCACAAAATAACAAAAATATTATCAGATAATTATTAATGAAACTAAGTATTCTAATGAGAAAAAAAATTTATGAACTATTTTTATGAACTTATCTTATTCTTTTGATTTTTCAACAACTATATTATTTAATTTAATTTGTAATAAATTTAACGCTGTATTTAATTTAACAAAATTATCCGTAAATAAAATTTGTGATCAAATTATTATTTAAACTGTAACCAAAGTTGGGACAAAGAACTAGATTGTTTTTATGGTTGGAATTCAAGTGTAGGTTAATTTGTGTATCACTGTTTAGGGGATGTTTAATGTACTTTAATATAGTAGATGGGGTATTTGACAATTTTATGAGTAATCTTGTTCCGTAATTGATAGGATGTCTATAGTAAATGAGGGCAAGATAATTCAAATATCTATTAGTTATTTAATTTCACAAAATTGAAACTAAAACTAGAAAGCACAAAATAACAAAAATATTATCAGATAATTATTAATGAAACTAAGTATACTAGTGAGAAAAAAAATAGTAAATTTATGAACTATTTTTATGAACTTATCTTATTCTTTTGATTTTTCAACAACTATATTATTTAATTTAATTTGTAATAAATTTAACGCTGTATTTAACAAAATTATCCGTATATAAATTAAAAATTTGTGATCAATGTATTTAAACTTTAACCAAAGTTGGGACAAAGAACTAGATAGGTTATGAGCGTTTTTATGGTTGCAAGTCAAGTGTAATTTAATTTGTCTATCACTGTTTAGGGGATGTTTAAGGTTAGGGTGCAAACTTGCCATGAAATCTTTATTATTTTTGGGTGAAATATGCTTTGTCGTGGCTGTCACTCCTAGTTGAAGAAAACACAAATGAAAAGAAACTTTGATGAAGTAGGGTCACAATTCATTTAACTATAATTAAATTAATTTTAATTTGTCCAAATTGTTAACTTAAACGTTTTTGTTATTGGCTTGATATATATAAAATTTATAGTAATTTCATTCTTATGAAAATGAATTTTAATCAAGCTAGTGAGCATTTTATTATTCAGAAAGTTGAAGATCAATAACTCAATAAACTTTAAATAACATTGCCACATGAGCTAAAATAACATACTATCACAAAATCACTATGAAACAATATATTATTGGAAACATGTAGAAAATTCTAAAAACCTAAACCCTTTTTTAAGCGTCCACAATTTGTGGGACCCCCAATTAATATTTATCTGCATTGTTCTAGTACTTATGTAGTAAGTCCAAAGCCAAAAGGAAAAAGAGGATCATAATGCTCATCATCAAAGTTCATGGGGAGCTGGTCTACACTCTTGAACCAAGTTCTTGGTAATTTTCCAGTGAAACTATAGTCACCAAACAACACATCAGCCACCCCTTGGCCTTCAGATCCAGGTAGCCATGCAGCCACAAGAGCATCCATTAGTGGAAGGTAAGGTTCCACCACAAGTGGTCGGCCAGAAATCAAGACTACAATACACTTGATGTTTTTGCACACATTGATCATTGTGCTTAGACCTGGTTCAGGAATAGTAAGGTTCAAATTGTCACCAGAGCCTTCGGCATAAGGGGGCTCTCCCACGACCACAATGGCATATGAATAGTTGTTGTCTTTCAATGATTCAGCGGAAGGGTTTCTGCTGTAGATAATCTCCGTTTCAGGATCTACTGTAGTTGAGATTCCACTTAATATAGTAGTACCTGAATACAAAAAAAAAATATATTCAAGTATGAATCAAACAAAGAATAGAAATGTAAAAAGATGCATGTTTGTTAGATTTTGTAGATATATATGCACATTCAGTAATTTTTGACAAGAAATTACCATACCACTAGTAAGGTTGTTGCTGTTGAGTCCTTGCCAAGTGATTGTCCAACCACCGCATTGTAATCCTAGATTGTTGGCATGACTTCCCGCAACTAGGATTTTTGATGTCTTTTTCGGCAGTGGAAGCAAAGGCTTTTTGGCATCTTTTCCATTTTTTAAAAGAACAAGTGACTTTCTTACCGCTTCTCTTGCCAAATCTCTATGCGCCTGTTAAATTAGAAATAACATGAAGACAAAATGAATTAATGAACTGAATTACTCGAACACAGATGATAACATCAATTATCCAACATATGCATGCAAGCTTACCTGAGTTCCTACTTGATCAACTAAGCTATAGTCAGCTAAAGGATTCTCAAATAAACCCATACTAAATTTGACCCTCAAAATTCTTTTAACTGCATCATCAATCCGGCTCATTGGGATTAACTTGTTGTTTACATGAGAAGTCATAATGTTAAGAAATGCTGTGTGATTGGGTGGGGCCATCACCTGAATAACAATTGACAAATGAAAACTTTTCATCAGATACTTCATAGAAAAATTAATTAATACATATATATTCGAGTAGTTTTGTGTATGGATATACAATATAATATATATACACATTCACTTACCATGTCAATACCGGCGTTAATTGCTCTTAAAAGTGAGTTTGAATAATTGGATGACCATGGGTAGGTCATTCTGTCTATACCCTGGTAATCTGATATGACAAATCCCTGAAATAAAGAGAGGTACTTTAGTCATCATCAAGAGTTTTCATAGTCTTTAAATTTGAAACGGGAAATATTTGAAATAATTTTTGTCTTAAATGAGATAAATTTAGTATACATACTCTAAATTTAAGAGTGTTTTTGAGATAACGGGTGACAAGATCTTGATTTGCATGCATCTTCTCTCCATTCCAACTTGAATAGGAAATCATGACAGTAGACACACCCTTAATGATAGAGTGGTAGTAGCCAGGCATATGAACATTCAGCAATTCATCCCAACCTATCACTGTATTGTTCTCATCGATTCCTTGTATCGTACCCCCATCTCCAACGAAGTGCTTTGCGCAAGCCACAACTTTGTCCCTATTAAAATTAGAAACAAAAAATCAATAAAAATATAAAAGAGGATCCAATTAATTAAACTTTGTGATCAATAGCATCTTTTTTCTAATGAAAAATGATGGACTAAATAGAAATATTATGATTACTCACTTTCCACCAATGAATGGAACACCTTTCCTTGAATGAGCAGGTATTTCTCCTTGTAACCCAAGAATAATATCTGTCATTTGTTCGACAATCTTATGGTCTTCACTGTAACTCTCGTAGCACCTACCCCATCTCGGGTCTCTACACACCGCAATGCATGGTGCAAAAGCAAAAGGGATGCCAGTAGCTCTTGTTTCAATAGCTGTAGCAGCACCAATTCTCTTCACAAGCTCCGGATCTCTGTACGTACAATGAGATTGTAATATTATTAATACAAATTGATAGAATATCATATTTACGTTATTCTATTATGTGAAGAAAGTAATTTCTTACCTGGTAGCTCCAAGGCCAACGTTATGAGGAAAAATAGTAGCCTTATATAGATTGTTATGGCCATGCACAGCATCAATGGCGTAAAGCATGGGAATTCCAAGCCTGCTAGAAAGAGATCCTTTCTGATAGTCATTAACCATGTCAACCCAATCCTTTGGGGAAGCACGAATGTCTCCATTGGGTGGGCCGAACCCAGAACCGCTAAGAAGACTGCCAACGGAATAGTCTCTCATGGTTTCTGGTGTGGCCTGCAAATGATCAAATTGTGCCATTTGACCTATTTTCTCCTTCAATGTCATTTGGTCTATCAGGCTCTTTATTCGCACGTTCATGGGTTGTTCACTGTCTTTGTATAAAGTGTCGACTATTGTCGAGTCGACAGCTCCAACCCATGATGCAAATAGGAGAAAGAGAACTAGGGTTGTGATTGAATCAATTGTTCTTGACTTCATGATAAATAAATGTATATATGAGTTAAGAAGAAAAATAATTATTTGAAGACAAAGAAGTGAACATGCAAAGAGGCGAAATATTATTGCTTCTGAGTTTTAGAAGAATGAATTGATAGTGAATGGTTATGATGGATAGAAGTGAGCTATTTATACTAGTTGAGCAAGTTGCAGACTCGTCAAAATGAGTGTTCTTTTTGTATTTCTTAAATCTTTATAATGAGAAAATTCTTAAAAGGGACAAAAGTAGTAGTAGTAGTATTATTTATGTACAAGTTGGACTTGATTTTTCCACAGTGGACTGACTCCGATTCCTTGTGATTTTGATATGTCTGATACATTGATGTAATTGTAATTTAATTCATTAAAACATTGTTTAGCTTTTGCTTTCACTTATTTTCCAACCTGCAACAAGTTTACATATTTTTTGAAAATTATCTTTCATGTGTTTTTAATATTTAACTATAATATTCAGTTCATTCAATTCAAATATTTTTAAGTGTAAATGAAAAATAGCCACACATTGTCTATAACCCATTGATAAAAATTAATTATAGAGGTTATGAAGTTGATTACATATCATTAAGCAACAATAGGCTACCAGTAAAAGACCCACAAATTTCAATTCCTAATTACTCCTAAAGGACATAATTGAAATAATGCACGTGCAGGGTACAACATTTGAATTCTAAAGGTACCTTACATTATATTTATTGGCACATTCCTTGAGGCTTCCTTCCTACTGAATATTGACTTTTAGTAAGACTTCCATTCTTAGATTGTTGGCTAAATATTTCAATTATGACTAACTAAAACAGTACTATTCAGTCTAGAACTTAGGGCAAGGGCAACAGAAATAAATAAATAAATAAATAATAAATTTTCTGCCGATGCATATTTTCTCATTTGTTGAACTAATGAGTCCTTCTATTGTAATATAAAACATCTTTTATTTGGTATATATATATATATATATATATTATGAACAAGTTTGAATTAGGCAATTAGCTCGTAAAAGAATATATATTCTATTTTTTTTATAATATTATGTTATTTCATAAATAATTTCAGGTTTCAGAAAAATATTAAGATTTTAAATTAGGGAAACGAATTTCTAAAATCAACCAATATTAAATTCAAAAAATTTCTAATATAAAACACACTGGAATAGAATTTTCCAAAAGTTCCTTATTTTAGTTATAGTGGCCCTATCCAATTTTTGAAATATAGATTTTGGGATGACGACAAAAAGCGCAGCTGCCGTCATTACTCATTAATATATAAATATATTCATAATTATTTGATCAACTTGATAAATATATTCATATATAGATATATTATTAAGTACTATCAACTTGCTTATCTGCTGCTTTCACGTGTGTTTTTATCTTTTTCTAATCTTGAAATAAAAATTATTAGGCCAAGTGATAAGGCTCTTTGAAATCTAAACTAATACATTGAATCTAAATATGGCAAGGATTAAAAGTGAGTAGAGCATCAGAATATAATTATAATTATTTTTTCTCAGAAAAAATATATTTTTTAATCAAGATAATATTTTCTTAGTCTGCTTTAGAATAAATTAAATCTTAGAATCAACCACATTCGGAGTAGAAATTTCCACGAATTTCTCAATTTCGTTTCAGTGCCCTTTTCAGTTTTCATTTTCAAGTGTCCCCATGTATATATATATATATATATATAAGGGGATTTTGTCTGAGATTTTGTGATGTCGACGACGCACCCCGTCGTCATTAACTAATACAGAGACAACCTTAATTAATTGTTTCATCAATTACTCATGCTCATATTCATATATTTTAAACTAAAGTGTATCTATATAATATACAAGTGTCAACTTGCTGTCTGCTTTCACGTGTGTTAATTCTTAAATTTGTTCAGAGAAAATAACAAGAACTTTAAATTTATGTTAATCTGAAATACAACTCTTTTATATCTTGCAACGATTCAAATTATACAAATATGGTAAAGCTTTATTTTGTCAAAGGTCAAAATGGCCAGTCATTCTGTCACAGAAATTTCCTCGATATAAATTGTTTTTGTTTAACTCATATTAAATTTAGTAATATATACTCACAGTTATATTTATATATGAATACAATGTTATTCACATTTATATTTTGTTACAGTAATTAATAATATGTATGTAAGTTAAAGTTTTGGGTAAAATATTCAACAAAGTTAAAATATTTAATTTTACAAATACCATTTAAACATTCAAAGTATTTTGTTTTTATGTTTCACCCTACCCACCCTATTTTCAGTAGGAATTATTGTGCTTTACAAAAATGGTCAAACTATAAATTGAATCCAAGTTGGCGACTCAAATTGTTGAAAGTCGTAGAACATTCAACATTACAAATATAATAAACTCAGAGAAAAATTTAGCTCGAATTTCCGAAAGCCTTGATAGTCAAGATTCTTCAGTGATTAAATCTCAATTATTTGTCTTCAAATAATTATTAAAAAATATTTTATAATCTTAACATATTATTATGAAAAGAGTACTAAAATCAATTGTGTTTTCCATTTCAAGAATGACATCATATATTCTTATCTTCTCTAGAAATAATCCTCAAATCACATAAGACGGGACAAAATATTTACGTGGTTTGATCAATACAGTTTACGTACATTCATGAAGTAACACATACGTCTTGTTGGTTTTGGTTCTAACGGGAGAAACAGGGCTTTTTGTATATAACCCCCCGAGGTTTGAAATCTTGGCAAATAACCTTTTTGGTTAAGTTGACCTTTAGTCAATGATTAAGTTTATGGGCAAAATTGTAATTTATATATAAAAACAAGAAACAATACAAATAAATAAATAAAATTTAATTCACTTTATACAACAATTTTTTTTTCAATTTCAAATACTTATTTATTTATCTAAAAATTAGGATATATATTATATTATTTTATCTAATAATTTGAATGTAAAATTACATAAATTTAGATAAATAATTTGAAGGTAATAAAATATTTGAAATTGAAGGTAATTTAGATAGAATAGTATAATATAATATTTGAAGATAGAATCATATAATATTATAATATATAAATTTGAAGGTAAAATTAAATAAATTTAGATAAATAATTTGAAGGTAATATAATATTTGATGTTGAAGTAATTTATATAGAATAATATAATATATAATATAATATTTGAAGGTAGAATAATATAATATTATAATATATAAATTTGAAGGTAATTTAAATTTTGAAGGTAAAATTAAATAAATTTAGATAAATAATTTGAAGGTAATATAATATTTGATGTTGAAGTAATTTATATAGAATAATATAATATATAATATAATATTTGAAGGTAGAATAATATAATATTATAATATATAAATTTGAAGGTAATTTAGATAGAATAATATAATATATATCTACATTTTTAGACAAAAAAATAAACATTTGAAATTGAGAAAATTATTGTTGTATAAAGTGAATTAAATTTTATTTATTTATTTTTGTTTTTCCTTGTTTTTATATGGAAATTACAATTTTACCCATGAACTTAACCGTTGACTAACGGTCAACTTAACCAAAAAGGTTACTTGCCAAGATTTCAAACCTCGGGGGGTTGTTTGCTAAAGCTCAATACCTCGGGGGTTATATATAAAAAGCCCGGGAGAAACATCAGAGGAAGCAAAACTTAAACCAATATTCTTTAGAATCAGCAAAACCAATACCAATACCAGCAGGTCAATACTGAAAAAAAAATACATATTTATTTCCCAAAAAAAACAATGTACTTCACAATTAGTCAATTACAGCACAAGCCCATTTAGCTGGTGACTCAAACACCTCCTTTCCTCTATAATGAAATAAAAGGTCTTTTATTTTAACTTTTTATAAGAATGATCAATTTGTTGTATGAATAAAACTAGAGAGTTTTATCATTAGAATCCATGCGGATCTTACCACATCAATGTTGCAAATGTCTTGCGTCACAAATGCTCATAAGAAGGAGCAAATCCAGGTTCAATTGATGCAAACTGATTTCAATACTTGGGATGCCTCTGATGCTGTACATAGTCATTTCCAAGCAGTATAATAAGAACCTAAAAAGCACAAAGACAAAACAACTTCCATGGTTATGTGGGAAAAATATATAACAGATACTTAAGTAGAAGAGAGTAAAGTGTAGACCCTATTAACTATCTCCCTTTGTTCTTCATTCCATTATTTTCTTTATGTCCTTTGTCAACATTCACAAGGGTAGGTGTTTACCTTACGCTCGCGGGTCAGAATTTCAATTCGAAACAGGAATTGGGAAAATTATATCACTAAGTTAGCGAAAATATTTTTCTTCAATGCTTACTAAAATCCAAAGTCCATACAGAGCATAAGGAGTCACAACTAGGCAATGCCAAAAGTGGTAGGTTGTGCTTTTATATTCGTTTATAAGAGTAGAACCTCGGTCACAACTAGGCAATGCCAGAAATGGTTTCTCTTTCTTTTTCCTTTTCCAGTTTTTTCTAATTATTCCAGAAGTTTTTTTTTGTGTGTGTGTGTGTGTGTTGTGTGTTACAAGAAAGCTTCTAAACACATGCATTCTGTCTTTTACCTGTAAGAGATCGGCCATCCAATAGGGGGCAGATTTCATGCATCCAATTGTGATTTCACTCATAACTGGTCACTGGATCACTGCAATCATAGATTAAAAGTTGTCCATTAGGTTACATAATTATCTCAACAAAGTTTTGAAAAAAGAACCATGAACTAAGATAAAGAGACATTAGAATAACAAACAATTATGATTAATATAAATTGAAAAGCTTTACACTGCATCACTTTTTTGGAAATCAATTGCTATGAAATTTTCCGTTGACTACAATGACAATTGTTATGGGACTGATCCAAGGGACGTGCACTTATTTGAATCTAAGCACACAAAAATAACACTCAAGTTTTATACACTTTGAAGGGGCACTGTTGCAACTAGTGATCTTAATTGATTCTAACACCTTACTACCATAACAACTAGCTTAAAGTCCATTGGAGCAGAAAATGAAGATAATAACGGTCTGCAGCTATTAGCTCACATCCCTCACTAGAATGACAGATTTGTGAGTAAGATGTCAAGAATCGGGAAGCTCCATGAAAATTTCGAAGAGTAATAATATGATCAAAATGACAATTATAACCACTGAGAAGAAACATAGAATAGCAAAATCAGCTCACCAAATTTGATGTAGTTTGCAGCATAAAATTAATTCTCCAGGTGATGCAGAAACACCATGCCGTCCACCAAAACGAAGGGATTTGAAGAACGATGAGTCTTCCATAAGACAAGGTCTTTTCCATTTGCAAACTCATATAGGTCGCATTATCATGGTTTTTAATCTTCTAGAACTCTCAGTGTACCAGCGACTTGGTTGTCACCACTTGATTCGTCAGTTTTGGACAGCTCTCTTGCCAGTATTACATGTGTCTGCTTACTGATAGAAACATTCATAGACTTCATAGCGTGAAGAAAATTCAAGCATACATTCAACTCCCCGTCCTTGAGCAAGCCATCAATCAAGACAGTCCAAACAATCTCATCATTATTCCATTGTCTTTCAAGCATCTCTTTGAACATCACTTCAGCCTCCTTGAGTCGTTTTCTTTTACAAAGAGCACGTATAACTGCTGTATAAATTGATAGAGAGGGCTTAAAACCTCTGCCAACTAGCAAATTAAGTGTATCTAGAGCAGCATCAACTCTCAAATTCTTGCAATAAGCATTGAGGAGTGAGCAATGTATTGCCTCATTAGGAGTCAACCCTTTCTCCTTCATATACTTAACCAACTGATCTGCCTCATGACTTCTGCCATTACGGCATAGACAAGCAATTAAGACGCAATATGTATCTACAGAAGGTTCACAACCGATTTCAGACATCCTAACTAATAAATTGCAGAACATATCAGAAGTAAAATCTTTTTCATCTAAAGTGTCTTTGTATGAATTTTCATGTTCAACTGCATGTTTGTGCAACCCTTTGAGCAATACATAATAGGTCCGGTAGTTAGGTTCGCAGCCTGCGTGTATCATTTGACGAAGCAATGAAAATGCATGATCTAATCTACCTAGAGTTACAAATCCATCGATCAAAGTGGTATATGTGACGTGATCAGGAGGTAAATTTTTATTAATCATTTCTTGGAGAACCATCTCTGCATCATCTGCTCGGCCTTCCAAACACAATCCATAAATCAACGAACTATAGGTATACACGTTTGCCGAGCAATTTCTTCTCTCCATTTCATGGAAAATCTTGAAGGCAAGATGGGTCCCACCATTCCTGCAGAGACCATCAATTAAAGTAGTATATGTGATCACATTTGGAAGCAGCCCACTTTCTGTCATTTTATTGCAGAGGTCCTCTGCCTCAGATAGCCTATTTTCTCTGGACAAACCATTAAGAATTGCATTGTAAGTCTCGACATTTGGATGGCAACCATTCTTTTTCATCCTTCCAAATACAATCAATGCATCATCAACTTTCCCTTTCTTGCATAGACCATCAATAAAAGCGGTATAGTTAACTAAATTTGGGCTTAGTCCTTGATGCATCATTTCTTGAAATAGTGCAGAAGCTACGTCAAGCTTATCACATTTGCAAAATCCTGAAATAAGTTCTGTGTATGTTGACTGATCGGGTTTACATCCATTTTCCTTCATCACCTCCATCAACCTCATGGCGTTATCCATATAACCGCATTTGGCATACCCATTGATGAGTGTGTTATATGTTACCACATTCGGAGGGGGCCCCACCTTCAGCATTTCGTCAAATAGACTCATGGCTCTTTCAGTATTTCTAATCAGGCAGAATCCCTTTATCATGGCATTATAAGTTTCAGTTTTAGCCAAGTGACCATGTTGCCCCATCCAATGAAAGATTTTAAAAGCGGTATCTAGTTTCCCTCCCTCACACAACTCATTTATCAGAGTATTATAAGTGATCGTAGTAGGGATCAAGCCATCGCTCACCATCTTGTGGTACAATCCTATTGCCACTTCAAGCTGGCTGGATTTTGCCAACCCACTAATGAGGGCCGTATATGTCTGCACATTGGGCTGAGAACCTCTCTCTCTCATGCTTGCAACAAGAGAGATAGCCTCATTGATGCGCCCAATCGCGAGTAATGCTGTAATAGGAACCGTGTAAGTATACACGGTAGGTTTTATGCCATTCTCGATCATCTCTTCAATCATGCTCAACGCCTCATCTACCCTTCCACCATCACATAGCCCATTAATAAGAGTAGTATATGTCACTGCATTCGGGTCAATCCCTTTCTTTACCATATGATCAAAAATCCCAAATGCCTTATCCAAATTCCCATTCCTGCAGTGCCCAAGGATCAGAGATGTGTAAGTGAACACATCCGGAAACATTTCATACTGATACATCTGAGCCAATATAATCTCAGCCTCCTGAACCTTCCCCCTCTTACACAAAATATTAATCATGGTGTTCAACGTCAACAAATTGGGTTTAACCCCACTGCTCAACATTTCTTTATACACATTCTGAGCTGCAACAACCATATTAAACTTGCCCAATTGAATCAAAAGGGTATTAAAACTATATAGAGTATAAGAAAAGCCTAGTTTACTAATCTCATTCAATAAATAAACAACCCTCGTAATCTCTTCCTCGTTTCGACAAGCTTTAATCATCAGGATCCTAACATGGTCCGCTGGCGCAAAATTCCTATCATTAACAAGCCTATTTAACATGGAAACATAACAGCTCATATCATGTTTGTAGAAATGCCGCTTAGAAACCCAGTAAAAGAACTGAAGAACAGAATCAGTACTGTTATGGGTTTCGATGATCTTGGCAACGTGATAAGGTTTTAGCTTTGGGGTCAAGGCTTTGAGCTCGGAGCTCCCCTGCCATGGGATTCGATTATTTGATAATATTTCACATACTCTGTGAATCAGATTCGAAAAGGGCGGATTTTGGAGATCGGGTATGGATGAGAAATAGAGTGAACGGCAGCAATTGAGAATGCGATATGGAGATAGGGGTTTAAGGGATTTTACCATTGCGAGAAATAACGCCGCCGGAGATTGAGAATGTGGCGGCGGCGATAGAGTTCATCGGTTGTTAATGCGGAGGAGAATATAAATAGGGACGGCATATATAATAGTGCATTGATGAGACGTGGAAAAGGGGAAGCCACAGCAATGGAGATGGATTGATGGCGTAGGGGTGGGCTGAGAGATGTTTTCTTCTCTTTCAATACTTGAAAGACCGTTAAATGCTATGCTAAGCTAGGGTTATTTTTTTTTTTTTTCCATTAAACTAAAACTCGGGAGATTTCTTAAAGTTCCAATTTTTAATTTTTTGGAATCTGTAAAGGTTAGTGAGAGAAGTCAATCTCATGGTTGGGTCGGGTCGGGTCGTAAGCGAAGTCTCATTCAGAATGGTGTCTATAATAGGATTAGAATATTTGTGACATCTTTAAGAATTTTTAAAAAAATTATGAAAAAAAAGTTATTAATTATTATTGCAAATTTACGGGTATGAAAGTATTTTTCATTTATTTGTATGTGTATGTATTATATGGATATAGTACTAATTTTATTAGTAGATGGTAAGTTTGTAATTCCTACTATACATACTTATTTAGACATCAATTTATGATCATATCATAAAATAAGATATAAAATAGTAGATGTTTGTTTATGTTTTTAGAATTAGGTTGAAAATTGTAATGTGTCAAATCAATGATGATGATTGGTTGATGTTTAATGATTGAATTAGTTATTTTTGTAATGATTATTTAAATAAATAAATAAATTTGAGTGTGTAAAATAATGTATATATTAATTGTAATTGATGGATGTGTAAAATGATTGATGTGTTGATTGATAGGTAGTTAGTATTGGAGATTGAAAAAGTAGAGTTGAAAAAAGGAGATTGAGATGAAAATTTGGTGTGTTAAGTAGATTTAAAATTTTGTGATTTGAAATCTTGAAATTGAATTTCAAAAACATAAACAAACATAGCTTAGCTGGAATTTCAACCCACAAACATAACTATAAATTACACACGTCATATACTCATATGAAATGATAGCCATTGCATTCAATTATAATTGCCCTAATTTACTTCAATTAAATCAATCTTTAACCTTTTAATTACATTATATGTTTTAAGTATAAATTCATAACCCGATAAGTAACAAAGAGTAGATGATTAATATTTATGGTGCTGGTGCAATTAAAAAAAGGCTGAAAACATGTCCATTTACATCATCATCAATAATTTAAGAATTTCATTTTCCAGGCACAAAGTTAGTGGCATAAGCCCATGCATTGTTGGCTACTGGATCAGCAAGATGGTCAAATAGGTTCTCTATTGGGCCCTTTCCAGTCACAATGGCCTGCACAAAGAATCCAAACATTGAGAACATAGCCAATCTCCCATTCTTCAATTCCTTCACCTTCAATTCAGCAAATGCCTCTGGATCATCAGCTAGGCCCAATGGGTCAAATGCTCCACCAGGATAGATCTTGTCGAGTCCCTCACCAAGTGGGCCTCCACCAACTCTGTATCCCTCAATTAAGCCCATGAGAACAACTTGTGAAGCCCATATAGCAAGGATGCTCTGGGCGTGGATAAGGTAGCAATTTCTCTATTCCAAACCGTGTTCCAATCTCCTATTTCAGAAAGGTAGTTGTGACATGTGTAAAAATATCTACACATGTAATACATCCCCTAATAAATGGATTTGTGAAATACACGTGTCACACATCTTCATTGTTGGAATAGGAGATTGGAACACGGTTTTGGAACAGAAAATCTTATTCCCGTGGATAAGGTTAGGGTTGCCCAAATAGTCGAGCCCACCTTCAGAGAAGATTTGGGAACCGGCCTTGAACCAAACAGCCTCACCGAATTTGATACCATTCTTAGAAAGGACTTCGGGGAAAACACAGCCCAAAGCACCGAGCATGGCCCAACGGCTGTGGATGACTTCCAGTTCACGGTTCTTGGCGAATGTCTCGGGATCAGCAGAGAGACCAGCAGTGTCCCAACCATAGTCACCGGGGAATTCACCGGTCAGGTATGATGGAGTTTGCTCGGAGAATGGGCCCAAGTACTTGGGGCGGTCCGGTCCATACCTATTGTAATTGTAATTGTAATTGTAAACTTAGATAACTAACTAGGTGTAGTAGATGGGGTAAATGTATGTTGTAAAAACTTACCAGATGCTCTGAGGAGCGCTCTTGACGGTACGCCTCATGGTGAAGCGGCCTCCTCCGCTGACGTTGCCGACTTTTCTAATCAGCTCATTCTGAGGCTTCAAAGCCTGCCCACAAAATGCAGATGCTGAAGAAGTTGCCATTTCTCTCTTATTAACTAACTGAATTTGATTTGATTTGATTTGCTTTGTTTTTGATGAAGATGATGTGGTGTTTATATACTGAGTTCAGATATCATTTTGTGGATTTCAACATGTACAACTCAGCATCAGCTTATTGGTTCATTTTCTGCTATTTAGATTCCCCCCTCTCAGCCCCCAGGTCCTTATTTTGCCATGTATCAATCCACATCAATCTAATTATCCATTCAGTTTTCACAATAATTTTTATATGATATTTTATACGTTGATAGTTACAATTATCTGATAAGGAAGTGAAATTATCAATGAATTCTTAATAACTATCAAAATCCCAAACTCCAAATATGGATTTAATTATAATTATTTTTTGTATATTGTTGTAGATCTAATGAGTAATTGTAATTGCTCAACAACGAGTAGAAACAATCATGAGTGCATCTTATCAAATTTGATCATAATGGTTCATGTATGGTGCAATTTATTTACACTTTTAACAAAATCAAAATGTGTGTAGGTATGTCTGTTGATTAGTTCACTGACTACTACTGTATGCAAGTTCGAACTTATGACCTCCTCCGGAGAAATAACAATAGATCACAACAACAGTATCAACGTAAATAATACATCATAAATCCAATAGTACATAAGTCAATTGGTTATAACAAATAACAAGAAGCACAAAAACACAACGAATGCCAAAAATTACATGCACATACGGAATATAACAAAAATAAGTTACCGAGCCAAATCAAGAACCAACTCTTTCTCCACGCAAAGACTTAAATTTACCGACCACTTGCATCATATGCAGGCTTCAAGGAGGCCATGCTCGTGGTTTAAATCATAATACAGAAATACCAAAGCCAATGCATGAGATACTGATTTTATTGGTCGATTTCCTCAGGGGGTCCTTTTCTAGTTTTGCTGATGATTCCTTTACCAAAGTATTTAGCAATGACAGAAAAGCCATCCTTTGAAGTTTTGACTTGCTGAAAGAAGTGATCTTGGTTTTTAGAATTCTGCTCTAAACTTGTCTTCATTTCTACAACAGCTCTGTACTCAGGCGCACACTCTGGACATTCTTTCTCATTGTCTCCTAGACAGCGTTGATGGAACGAGTGCATACACATAAAGTGGACTGCAGGAAGGTCAAGAGTGAAAGTGCAAGCAGTGCATTTGCTCAGCTGGAAGATTCTTGCATTTGTCCTAAGATCATTGATTTCTTTTCTCATGCCTGATGTTTCTTCCTGATACTTATCAATCGCTACTCGATCCTCCTCAATCAGCTTCGATTCCTTTTCCAGCTTTCGAGCTATATAATCTTTTATTACAGAAAGCGTAAGGCATGGATTTCTCGACAACGTTTGAAGAACAATAACTGGAGGCAAGATATCATCCCTCTCAATGTAAGTCAAAACTTCTTTAACTTCTTTAGAGCAATCTTCTCCAAGTTCGCCAAAGTACTTCAATAAGTCTGCCCACAGAGAAGGGTCACCACCCTTACCCGAATCCCCTAGTCTCTTACAGCATGCAATCAAACCTTCATGATCATGTGCCTGCATATAGCAGGCAATCACCTCTTTATACAGTTTTAACTTCTCATAAATATACAAGAGCCCTTCTTTAAAAGAGTTCATTTCACACAAAATAATTGCAAGATCAACATCATACTGCGGCTGCTCTTGTTCAGCCGGCCATGCACTTTTAAGCAACAATAGTCCCTTGTGATGTCTCTCTTCACGATCTTTCTCCTCATTTACACCATTTGGATCCAAAACTATCTTTCCATTAGAACGTGATCCTCTATCAGTTCTAAGATCACTGTTCTCATCGTTGCCAGTTTGTGAAAGAGACGGAAAGTCCAAGTCATGAGACAAGTATAATTCCAATAGTGTGTTATGAATTTCAACTTGGGCAGGCGAATCCTTCACTTTGTTAGTGTATTTTTCAAGAAATTCCATAAGTGACTGTGGGTAATGCACGAAAATATTGAGAAAATCAACAGGAGATGGCAACATAGGTAAAAAGGTACTATTTGAGGCTCCCCTCTTGGCCATTTCTCCTTCTTCAGTGCAAAGCCTCATGAGTATTTGAATAGTTTCCCTTGGCTTGTGCTCTATGAGAATTTTACCATACTCTTTAACAGTCACTCCAGCTTGACTTGGCTCAAGGCTATTTATATATTGCAAAGCTTCGTCATACCTATCTAGGTCCTCAAGCAAAATTTTCAAGTACCATTCATGTTTCCCAGCCTTCTTGGCAACATACATGGCATGCTCATGGTAATTGGCAGCTCGACACACCCTTATTGCAGTTTCCTCATCAAATTTATGTTCTGCCAGCCCATCCTCATTTTTTATGAACATATTCAGTTTATCAACATCTTTCAATTTGGTATAACAATTGAGCAAAAGAGTGGTATGATCTTTTGAAGCAAACCCTTTCTCGTGTAACTTTTCCAAGTAATTTGTTAGGTTGTGGATTCTTTGTGCATCCAAAAACTTTTGGATAACATAAGAAGGTTCTAGATGCCCAATGGTATGGATATATTGTGCCATTGCTTCGTCATAGTCTTGTTTGCTATATAAATGATCACCATATTTCCTTAGTACTTCAGCAGTTGCCCCAGCATCAGCTTGTTGGCTTTGTACAAGATTGATAGCTACAGGGTAAAGATTTTTCTTGAAGAGCATATCTAACTTGCTTTCCATATCTTTCTCCACGATAAAGAGAGCAGATTTGTCTGCCATTATGAGCAATATGCTACCCCATTCGCAGATCATGTGAGAAACTTCTTGAACCACTATACTATGGGCTATCAATCGGTTCTTAAGATCATAAACGTTGAAGGTATTTTTTCCAGTTCTCTGATCAGCCATAACACATAAAAGGTAACCACGAAACCAGCCAAGGAACTTTTTCTCTCCCTCAAAGGCCCAACACGGGCCTCGACCATCAACTTCATAAAAATAGACAGCTTCTTTTCGACCAATGATCAGTTCCTGAATCCAAGACAGTAAATGAACAATTTTTATGGGTATCTCAATAAAAGCATTAGTTCATAATATTCATCATAACCCCATACATCCAAAAAAGGATGTCAACTATTATATTTTTTTTGGTCCCAGAACGTATGGCCCTTAACATAAAAGTAGGTTTTTAGTGTCTTGTCAAAAAATCTTCATTTCAAACGCCCTAATCACTTTTGTTTGTGGAGAGGTATTTTAGTAAAACAATGAACTTTTGTTAATTCCTAATAAAAGTCAAAGGGGGATCTTTTCTAGGATGGAGGGAGTAATAAAAGCAAAGTAACAAGAAATGCCTACCGAGCGGTCACTCATTGCTACACTAGGAGTGTCTGATCCAATCTGATCAAGTGTTTGCCCAGTAGGAGTTTGAGTATGCAAGTTGAATAAGCTAACTGAACTTGGAGTGACAGCAAAGAGTTGAAGCGCTTGACCATCTACTCTGAACCCAAGACCTGTAATAGCTGAAGGTGTAACTAAAGCTTGTCGGCTATCAACCTCAAGCTTGAAGCGCTTAATACGTTCACGGGCAATATCACCTTGGATGCAATAAATACGACCGTTATCCAGTCCAAGGGCAACAAATATAATAGGTGGAGCTTCCTCAAACACTAAAAAAGATGTGATCTGTAGAAAGGCAAATACTATTATTTCACTTCCGGTGCTCTTTTTAGCAATTTGAGGATATTTCACTAGAAAAGAGCAATACATCAGCCAGATAAAGCTAACAGTACCTTTGCTTCAGGGAATTGGTTGGTAAATATCCTCAAAATTTGAATGCATTCTGGCGTTGATGAACTCGACCCCTCTTCTTGCCTTTTATCGAGGTCAAAAACCTTTAGACACATAGACGATTGCTGTGGCGACATTTGCTCATCCTCTCCTACTGTTACTAAGTAGTTACGTTGCTGATTCAGCAGCACAAACACCACCACTTTCCATTAGTAAAATCTTGAAAAACACAAATATATGGTAATGTGTAACAACAAAAAGAAAGGGTCAACTGTGAGCTCCAATGGCTCATTTAAATTACAACATTATCAGCTTTTTTCTGCTTGTAAAGCCAGTAACTTTTTAGTTCGTGACTGAAAAACAGAATGATAATTGATCATAATCAGACAAACAATTACCTAGGTAAAGACGATAAATCAATGATGCAATCCAACACTATTAATGCTTTTCCCCCAAAATTAAGCAAAGCCCACAATTTTATAAGTTCATCGTGATAAACCCCATAATCAAATTGATCATAATTAAACGAAAAGCTAATAAATATATATACCTTGAGTTGCTGGAGGAAAAGAACAGAGGAAGAGTGAGCAGGAAAGGAGGATTGAAGTTGAAGGCCACGATCCAGCATCGAAACGACGCCGTCTTCGGAACCCAACACAATCCTGCCCCTGCCGCTGGAGCAGCATTGAATTTTGCCCTCAATTTCATCCGCAATTTGGCTTTTCTTCTCCTCGAAAAATTCGAATTTCCTCCACTGATACATAATTATGATCTCCTCCTAAATACAAGTAGTATCGTATCTTTGTTGCAATGGATCTTTAGTTTGCATAGAACACAAGAAGATAGAGATGGTTGGTTATAGGGACGACAGACAGACGACGGAGTTGTGGGGGTCGCGGCGGTGAGGAGGAGAGAACGTGGTGATGATGGTAGGCATATAATTTTTTCTAAATTAGCATTACTATTAAATTAAAACATTAAATAATGTTTGATATATTTTTTTTTTTGATCAAAAATAATGTTTGATATAACTAATTTAAATTTGTAATCCTTAATTGATACAACTATATGTTTCTGGTATTATAATAAAAGCGTGAATAAATATAGTTTTTAAATTATTATATTAATCGCACTTATATTTTTAAATTACAGTTTGTTATGCTATTTACTCAAATCAATATTCTTAATTTAATCATTTTTTATGACTTGTGATTGAAATATGGATTTCTAACTGTACTTTGTTCCCAAAATATAAAATTTGTATTGTTGTTTTGATTTTTTAAGTTAAAAGGAATGGCTTGATCGGTTTACTTAGGGGGTGTGGCTGATTAAACGGGCCAACTCATGGCAGCCCATCTGGGTGCCGATTAAGCGAGCTGAAATGGGCCGACTGATGGCAGCCCATCTGGGTGCCTTTCAACTTTAAATCATCAGATCAGACTATAAAAGCAACACTCACTAGTCACTAGTCACTAGTCACTAGTCACTACTACTACATCATATAATTTGAACCTCAACATCTCGAATTTCACTACTTATAAAAATAAAATACTAGACACAAATTCTCAAGTGATGATGCTAAAATTGTCACTCTTGATAATTAACGAATTATTATTTATTGATGATTAGTGACAACAACTTAAATATGACATTCTAATTGTATTAACACTAAGTGCCATCATCAGTCGTTAGTGTCAAATTACAAAAACTGTTGTCACTGTGAAGTATTAAGCAGCTAATAATGATGATAAAGTGATTGAGTGGGGTATTTAAGAATAAGGATGCACGGTTGGATGCCAAAATTAAGCAGAAAAGGGGGGGTGACAAATGGGTTGCATGCATGCAAAAGTAATATGCAATGCAATGGTAGGTAGGTGATCCATCCAGTATAAGTAAATGTGATCCATCCATCACTACTACTACTACTACTGCTACTTCAGTTTCATGAGTTGCATGCATACAACACCAAATTAGGCTTACGTTTGTTTGAGGGCCCTACTAAATTTAAGTTGTTTGAAGAGGTGGGTTTTGTCTCCTACGTATCTACCTTAATTTATAACCATACCTTCATGTTTCCTTTCTAGCTAGCTACATATGTCAACACTTGTTATGTTTTCATATTCGCTATTTATAAGGATATACCAAGTGTATATATATGTTTCTATACTGAACAATTAATTTGCATGTGTAGGTGGTAAGGTAAAGGTATATTAAGAGGAAGAAGAAGAAGAAGAGATGAAAAAATTAAAGACGAGGAATTTGTGCATTGTTTCACTCTTCTTTTTTTCGTGAGCAATGTTGTCTTTTTATGGCGTAAGAGCACATTTAATACCCACCAAAACTCACTACACATTTCTCACACACCCACACAGAGAGAGAATTAATTAATCAGTCATTTCTTCAATTATCAAAGTTCTGCAGCTGCAACATTTTGCTGGGTATTTCATAATTTGCTTTAGGTACTAAGTTATTGATTTTTCTATTCTCCATTTTTGGTTTTTGTTTGAAGAGTTAGCATGGGTTTTCTCTTGGTCGTTTCAAAATTTTGATTTTAAAAAGTTTTCAACTTTAAGATGAATTTTTTTTTTTAATTGAAAATGGTGCCAACTTATGAAATTTTTAGCTGTTTTTCTTGATACTTATAGTTCAAAGAATTCATCTTCATCAATTCCTTCTTCTTCTTCTTCTTCTTCTTCTTCTTCTTCTTCTTCTTCTTCTTCTTCTTCTTCTTCTTCTTCTTCTTCTTCTTCTTCTTCTTCTTCTTCTTCTTCTTCTTCTTCTTCTTCTTCTTCTTCTTCTTCTTAATTTGAGAATTTGCCAACTCACATAAACCTTTTACTTATATTTTTGATCCATTTTGTATCAAACATTTAGTGCAGGTTCATGATTAGTTCATTATCTAATGGATCTTTCCGTTCTAATACTCTATCTGAGAGTTATCATATTTATCAACTCTGTAGCATAATCATCTTAATTCTTTGGTTATTGATTGCACCATGCCTAATTGTGTGAGACTGAAGTTGGTAGAAATTACTGTGTGTAAAGCTGGGAATTTATAGAAATAAGGATAACAATTTGTTAGTAATAAATGCCTTTTTGTCATAATTTACCAAAATTGTGATTTGATATCACTATATTGAATATGATTCTTATATTTTTGCTTGTTGTTAGGACGTTGATCTTGAATATGGAGTTTTCAGAGTGTACAAAAATCGTGTTCGAGAGGATCCAGAAGCTAGACCCTGAAAATGTCTCAAAGATCATTGGCTCCCTCCTGTTAGAAGATGAAGCCGAGCATGAAATGATACGATTAGCCATGGCCCCTGATACTATGATTCAGGCCTTGATCGAAAAATCTAAGAAACACATCCCCAAACCAAACAACACCCCTATTCATATTTCACCTCCTAAACATTCAAATCTTCCTAAAACATTCACTCCTTTCACGCCCGCTTCTTCTTCTTCCAGCTCTTCTTCGTATTCACCGGTTCTTCCAGCTGATCACGGCCCGTTAAATCCTCAAATTGCTATTGGCCAGCCAATTATTCCCAACGTCCAATACATTCCAGTCGCCTATCTGGACCCATCATACAGCCAAGTTCCTTTCGTGCCTTTGGAGACGTATAATGTGGGTGCTTCGTATTTCCAGCCCGGCCCAAAAGTTGCTAAAGATCCGAGGCCCAATCAAAAGCAAAGCCTGCCTGAGTTATGCCCAAGTTTTGATGAATTACCCATGCAGATTTGTGAATATTTTAAGCAGGGGTATTGTAAGCATGGTGCCAACTGTAAATTCTTGCATGTTCTTCAATTAGAAAGTGGTTATATTATGGTTCTTAACCCGCCAGATGGAAATGAATCTCATGGATCTGTTCAGCAGTTGGAGATGGAAGTGATTGAGATTTTGAAATCTAAAAGAGGGATTCCTGTCCCCATATCTTCGTTACCAATACTGTACTATGAAAAATACGGGATGATACTTCAGGCTGATGCATATCTCAGACAAAGCAATAAGAAAGGAAATGTTGGTTGTGCCCTTGTCCAACTCCTTTATCAAATGCCAAATACCATTCGTGTGATTGATAGGTAATACGTATTGTTTGTGTATGTTCTTTATTTTATAGCATTTACGACCAAAAAAACGTGATCAATATTTTTACTTTTGTTTTTTTTTTAACAGACCACACGGGCATAAGTGCGTGATTTTGGTGGAAGATATCCCCCTGTACACAAGATTTATGGAAGAAATGAATGAAAATGGAGTTGATGCTTGCCAAGTTTATTTGACTTTCCCTCCACAAAGCGTGTTTAGTGATCAAGATGTTCGAAGCTATTTCAAGTAAGGAGTTCCATTTTAAATGCTAATACTATTACCATTGGATCCACGGTGTGTGATGCTGACGTTGCATCATCCTATAACAAAAACTTTTTTAATTCGATTTTGCAGCAAATTTGGACCAGTGCAAGATGTTAGGATTCCGAGCAAAGAAAAAAGGATGTTTGGATTTGTGACGTTTGTCTACCCTGAGACAGTAGAGCTCGTCCTGACTATAGCAAATCCTCATTTTATTCGTGGCGCACAAGTAATGGTGAAACCTTATCGACCAAAACCAATGCTCTTTGATAGGTACATTTAATGTCTTCCTCATCAAACAAAATCTATTAATTTTGTTGCGTTCTTTTTGTGCACGCTTACGAATGCCAAACGATCTTTTATGTCGGAAAATGTAGCACGAGTTTGTTTCACGCGTTTTAAATAAATTGTCGGATCCACAACTACTTAAATTTAAACAGGTTCTTTTTGGTGTCTCATCACTTTTGTCGCATTCCTCGTGACATTAATCATGTCATTTCCTTTGTCGTTTAATTACTAAATGTGTAATATCGATTGCTAAATTCTTGATGTGCATGTTACTCATCAAACTCGTTCCTCCATTCTTGAACTTGAGCTGCTTTTGAATATTCAGATTGTAAAAGAAATTTGAATTTCTATAAAATTTGATTTAGCACAATTAATTGTCATATCCCATATCCTCATTATAGAAATCCTTTATCCAAACATACATTATGAGTAGGAGTAAAGTTTGTAGTGTATCCTATGTGCAGAAAGGCGGAGGAGAAAGTGCAGCATGCAGAATCCAAGACTTGTTCAAGCAAGACTCCGATTTTTTTTCAATTTTTAATAATACAATTGCCATCAAGTGAATTTATTTATAGTTAATCCATTCTGTGTATGTTCCCTATGCCTTTCCTCTTGCAGCATCGAATGTAACTTTGCTGAAGAAGAATAAGAAGAAGCAAATTGAAGACACACCTAATGGCTCCAACCTCGCACAAGGTCCTTGTTAATGAAATAAAACATCTGCCTCCTCAACTTTTATGCTTTTTTTGGCGTAAAAATGACTTATAAATATGTCTTTTGAAGGTATTCGGATCAATGGCCGTGGTGAGGAAGACAATTTTCAGGAGAGGTAAATATGTTCAAGTTTTATGTGGATATGCGTCTGATATCCATTAACGCTTGTGATTGTGATTGTGATTGCAGCTTTGAAGAAATAAATCTTCCAGATAGTCCATTTGCATTTGAAGTTGATCATAATGTGACATGATCTCATCCTTCATATAGCAACAGCAGTGGCGTTTCAGTACACGTTTACCTCTATATATAGAACGCAGAGTCGGGGATTAATCAGATGTCCAAAAGCAAAGAGAGAGTAGTTGTTTATAGTTAGTTGTGTTAAAAATAAGCTGAAAAGCAAGAAATGTAAGCAACTTGTAAATGTAGTAGTTTCTTTTTCATGGCTGTACAAGAACATAAACTTAAAACATGTGTGTAATTTTATTGTCATGTGGTTCATGTAATCGCGTCTGTTGAACATAATATGTTTTCTAGCTATAATGTTCATCTCATCTTTTAGACTTGAATTGGTTCTACTACCCGATAGCTAGATTTGAGGGAGAGGATGAAGTTGAAGAAGCCAGATCACCTTCTTAGGAAACATAAAATCATTGATCAGATCAGTGTAGTAATTAGTTGAACACAAATTGCTTGACCTTGGTAAAGGTAAAGGTAGAATTTTCTTCTAAAGTTGATCGACTGGTATCAATAAAAATACTAGGTTTTGTCCTCAAGGCCCATGCTAAGAGATCAAAGAAAGCCCAATTGTTTCAGTTTTGCTAGTTGTTTGTGTTATAATTTAGGGCAAATTACAAATAACCCCACGTGAAATATTTTATTGGCTGAAAACCCCCTGTGAAAAAAATATAGCCTAAAAACCCCTGTGAAAAAAATATAGCCTAAAAACCCCTTGTAAAATTTTCAAATTTACAAATTAATTAATAGTACTAATAATCAAGTTTTATGGTATTAATTAAACTTTATCCAATAATTAATTTTTGGTAAACTTTTTTCAATGTTTCAACAATTAATTTAGGTTATATTTTATTTACAGGGGGTTTCATACAATTTAAATATTTTACAAGGTTTTCAGCCAATAAAATACTTATTTGTATTTTCCCCTATAATTTATAGGGTGGTGTGGTGTGTCAACCTAAGCCTTTTATCTATCTATAACAAGAACATTATGAAAAATGTGTGGTTTAGGAAGCTTATCCATCCAATAGGAAGAGTGAGATTTGTAGGTGATATGGCATTATTGTGTTCATCAGGAAGAATATTGAGTAATACCAGAGATGAAGTGTACGTTGCAGGTGTGCCATTGAGAGCAAGTACAGGACCAGCCCAGTTCCTCTTCTCTACTGCTTATTCTCTCAATTTATGGGATTTCCAACATTTCATGCTCATCATCAAAACTTCTTCTTCTCATCCCCAGGTTAAGGTTTATCATCATCGTAGCTAGTATTCTTCTCAATTCTAATAATAATCATTCTAGCTTTTCTTCATTAATTATTCACATGCATGTCTTTTATTGTAGGTTTTGGTTTATGATTTTCAGCCTCAGGATCCTGATAACATTTTTGTTGCTCTTACAGCATTGTCTGGCGGGAAGGTCCCTGGTCAGCCTCTTAATTAGCTTATTTCATCTCTAATTCTCCCATTTCTATTTACGAGTTATGATCTGAGCTATGGCAGATTAATCTAGCTAAATCCTTACAGGAGTTATTCTTATGAGGGAGCTAAGCAAGGTTCCTAAGAAAAAATGTTGGCTTGTTGGTTACTCGAAAGAGAACAACTCCATGGATGCAGCACTCCGATTCAATGAAAAATGGGAAACAGATCTGAGGATAGGGCATCATGATTGCCGAAATTATTGCCAAGGTTCATATAGATACTTTTAATTTTTCCCTCATCAACTAAACCTAGCAAAGAATTAATGATCCTTAATTACTTGGACTGATTTATCCTTGTTCGTTTTGGAAGGGCTGGTGGGATACCTAACAGGTGAAGAGTTTCGGTTGGAGGATCTAAGATACGGCAATTACAACATATGATATATGAAATATATTCAATTGTAATACAAACTGAAGAGCATCTGGTTCATATTATACTATTTCGTACTGTTAATAATTGAAGCTTTTATGATAATAGAATATATACAAAAATTTATGAAATGCAATTTAAATTATTTAGAGTCCATTTTAAAACCTTATGTTGCTCATTCGAAAAACAAATACTATTCTAGAAAGGATATGTTGTGGAATACATTACTACGCGTGTGAACTTAGATATATTAATTATTTTCACAAAAGTATAAAATATGCAATCAAAAAGAATGATACAAAATTACTTATGAAATATATGAACATAATCCTCATTTGTAATAATAATATATACAATGAACAACATTGTTTTTAGAGAATGCTAAGTTCAATTATTTACTAATACGATCAGTTTATATAATTAATTAATCTTACATTTTTCCTAACGTAATATTCATATATAGAATTACTTTAGTTTTCATTAAAAAAAAGTAAAGACTTATAAATCTTTCCATATCATTCATGGTTTTATGCCAAAATAAATAATTAAATACCTAATGAGATATGTCACCAACCAAAAAATTTCATCTAATTTGATTTTAGGTTTTCTTATTTATAGAATTCATATGGAATATTCATCATAATCTTTAAAATATGACATAAACCATATAATGTACATTGAAAAATCTTTGTTTCTCATTCAAGTAAAAATATTTATTCTAGAAGAAATATGATCGGAACTTATATATTAATCATTTATACAAATTATTTTATATATCCAACTAAAAAATATATACAAAATTATTTAGGAAGTATATGCAATGAACATCAACTCATTGACTATACTAATATATGTAGTGAACAATATAAATTACAATGCTAAGAATAATTAATTAACTAATTTGATTAATTATTTTCTTTCTTTTTAGCATAAAATTCATAAAAAGTTATTTTAGTCTTCATAAAATGATAAAAAATATAAATAAGACACTCCAATAATTCCTGCATGATTTCTACCAAAAAAATTAACTGAAAAAATTATTTTTAATTTTGACAATTCTTTTATTCTTTTTTAAATTCCATTGCAAATGAGAGTTTAATGGACTCAATTAACTATTTCAACATCCAATGTTATTGCATCTTAATTTCATCTTTCATTGTCAAATACTACAGTCAAAGAAAAATTCGAAATCAAAGAATTTTAATCATATATATATTCAGAATTTATGAATATGACTTTGTGTGGTTTATCAATTTTAAATATAATATGAAATAGCTAAATAATATTTTCACAATTAAAAGAAACACCTCCATAAAATTTATGTTAGAGGAGTTTTACTATTTTTCTTCTAAAAATTGTAACAACAAGAAAAGGATGTACATGAATTGGAGAAATAAAATGCTTAAATTTAATATATCACAAGTATTATGGGATAATGATAGAAATATAAAATTTCTTTATAGATTGGATCGAGAATAACAATAATAATGACTTATCAATATAAAGGAAAATGATTAACAATCTATCACATAAATCTTAGTGTTTTAATAAGGATGCATACCATAAAAGTAGGAAAACTTAATTTGTCAATTTAGTGAATAGTAATACATAATGTTTTTTAAATATTAGTGAGGAGTTGAAAGTGAATATCATATATAAATGTTTGAATGACTTTTGAAATAGTGGATATAAAAAATTAATTATTATTCGACAAAAGAAGAAAAGCTAAAAAAGAAAAAGGCTCCCCTTTCCACAAGAGAACAAAACATGAGACAAAGAATGTGTTTTGGAGTTCGACATTAGAGACCAACACAAAAACCAAAGGTCCCATGCAGTGCAGAATGAAAACATTTTGGTTAATGTAATGAAATTTGAAAGTGTCAATCTCTGAATGACTGACTGACTACTCAAAACCCACATCAAAGTCTTCTTTCATTGTGTTCAAACCAGTTGTCATATTTCTACACTTGGTGGGTTATATATGTCAGAAATCGAAATTAGAAAAATGTTCTCATGTTCCATAATTATATTATGTTTCATCTCATATTTTATGACACAATTATTTGACTCAAAAAGAATTATTAAAAGTTTCTGGATTAGTGTAATAGAATATATATTGAAATAAGATTTGAAGTAAGATCCGAACGGACGTGGGCAGCATTATTCGAGGAGTTGAGCTCATTTATTTATCATTGAATTATTATTATTATGTTCCAAATCACGCATGTCATTAGCAACTTGGGTTTATTAAAGTACAACTTAAAGTAGCACTCATTATACATACATATATATATATATATATATATATATATATATATATATACTTAATCAGCAAAAGCATGCGGATTTGAGCAATCCCAAGGGCAAAAAGAACACAAAAATAGTACACTACAACTTACAAGGAAGAAACCAAAAACAATTAATAATGCATCCGCATGCAATTGTTTAATCTCGATTGCCCATAAAGATTATAGCTTCACATTAATTATAACTTTTTTTAACATGAAGGCTCCGTTTGTTTTGACAAGGAATGAAATCTAAAATGGGAATAAGATTTCTGGTAATTTGATTACTAGAAATCTGATTACATTAATAGTGTTTGGTTTCTACAAAAAAATTGGGTAAGAATATATAGATTTTTTCCTTTTTTATGTTTGGTTCAAACTTCAAACACATGTAATAAAGAATGGAATTTAAAATTAAAGTCTTTGACATAAATACCCTTATTTTAAACCATATTTGTATAATCTAATTATAAATTTTCAACCATAGTAGAATATTTGATATTATATATATACATAAGTGTATATACACATATATATTTAATTTGGTTAAATAATAAAAAATAAATAAGATATCAATTTGGTTCAATTGCATTATCCTCTTTTAGAAAAATGATAATTAAATTGAACATGCTTCTTTTTATATTGTTTGACTTTTAAAAAATTTGATACATATATGAATTTTTCATATACCAATGCATTGATAATTATTTTAAGTCGAAAACATAATATTGTTAATAGATAAAATATTTTAATCATATGTGACCAACAACCATTTCAAAAGTACTATCACAAAAATAACATAACAATTTTTCAATTTTATTTAATAAATAAATATCAAATAAAATAAAATCCGATATATTTTAACAATAAAAATATTCAAATAAATTAAAAATACAAAACTATTTCTTAATAAATAATAACTTAAATGAAATGCATAATAAATAACTATTTTTGTTGATTTTATATTTATTATATTTGATGTAGGGGTAGTAAAGTCACTAAAGTATTTTATTTATGATTACCTTGAATATGGGAATCACATTACCTCAATAAATAAGGTATTGTGATTCCCTTATTTGAGGGGATAATTCTCACATTTTGGGAATTAGATAGCATTCCATTGTATTGAATAAAAAATACCAAACAAGGTTATTTGATTTTTGGGAATCATATTCCCCATTTTGATTCCATTCCCTTGACAAACAAACGGAGCCGAAATGATTACACCAGTAGATCGAAAATCTCAAATTAACACTTATCATAGTAAACTAATAAGAGCACTCACAATGGTAAGCGATTTTCATATTTTCCTATATGCTAAGTCATCTCCCTCCAAAATAAGAAGCCCCATAAATTTCTACCTACAATGGTAAAGCCTTTCTTTTGGACCCACAATGCCACGTCATCTTCCACTATGTATTACTTTATACATAAATAACTATGAAAATATTATCATCATAAAAAATATAGTAGATTTTTATACATTATTTTAATTATCATTTTTTATTTAATATAATTTTATTATTATTCTATAAGAATAAATATAATTTATTATAAGTATTATTATATTAGTAAAATAAAGTATAGACAAAAATTATAATTTTTTTAATAAAAACGAATTATAAAACATAATAATGTAATGAGGGTATATATAGATAAAATTTCTTATAATTAAAAAACAAAAAATAATAATAATAAATTGGGGTTGATTGCATGTGCAAAAATTAATTGCACATTTTATAATTAAAAACAAAAAAAAAATAAAAATTAAATTTAAATTAAAAAATAATGTTGACTCAGCATTTAAATGCTGAGTCAGCGTATTTTGGAGGGGCTGCCCCTTGAGAGGGGCTTTTCAGGAGCAGCCCACCAAAATCCTCATTGCAACTAAAAAGCCCCATGAAAATCCCCATTGTGAGTGCTCTAATAATTAATGTTTAAACTAAAAACAAAGAATTACTATATAAATAGAAAATTAATATACTGAGAGCCTCAAAATCACCATGTGGATTTAATTATATATAATAAATCATAATAGACCGGATCAAGTTCTCTACAAGCTTTACGTCTCCTCATCTACTCACGTTTAGGATTTGGAACAAACCTTAAGATAGAATATGATCGAAATTATGTACTCATAATTAATTTGAGAATTATTAATAATTATTACGTACAGAAATGAATAAGATGATTGAGCTTAGCTACAAGCAACCCTACTCCCAGTAGTTAAAGTTACAACGCCTCAAGATGATGTAATATATCGAATTTTTACTTTGAACTTGTCTCTTGATTACAATCCAATTCTATATTTCAATAATTTTTAACTTGTTGTAGTCGACAATACATTTATCATGTTGATTTTTTGTCTTCATGGCAAACTTTTCAAATTTATGAAATAAATAATCGAATTTCCAAAAAAAACAAAAAAAAAGTTAACTAAAGCTGATCCGCTTGTAAATTGAAGATAAAATTGAACCAATTTCAAAGTCAAAAACTTTGTCCAATTACAAATGTCATATTTATAATAGTGACTTTGTTTGTACTCAATCAGTTACAATTTTTTGTAATAATAAATGGATATATATTCACGAGTTTCTAAATCTCTATTTATGGTAACAATATTAATTTCATAAACTTGTAGGTGATGAATTAAAAATAATTAATCTGAGTAGGAAAAGAGAGTAGTAGACAAGAAATGTTATTAAGATGAGATTGTGGGACATAATTAGGAGACAAAGCATCCCTTTTCTCAACTCTATGTGCTTTGATTCCTTTACAAATTTCTTGGGCAATTCGAAATGTGATTCATTCTACTTAGTAATAATTGTTTATATATCCCCATTCCCAATAATATCGGGATCCTCCTAATTGATCATTCCAAGACACGAATAAAAGTTTAGGATAGAATGAGATTATAATTAATTAAACTAATTAAATTGAAGCATCCTCCTAAATCATGCACTTTTGTGCGATTGACAACAAACCCTAATTATTAATTTTTTTTTTTGAATTTCAATTTAAGGTAAAAATATACCCAATGCGAATAAGGAGATGTATCTTTACTGCACCAAGTAGCAAACAATTAGCTACACCATATAACCAAATACATAAACCTAATTATTTGGATTATGTATTTGTAAAGATGCATAAACCCCACAATGGAAAATATAAAAAGGTGGTATAGTAAAGTATTTGTGGAAGATCAATATACGTAATGATTGAGTATTTCTAATTTATATATGTTCATAATGTACGTAATACCACGATTAAAAGATAAATGATAATATTTTCTGAATGGAGGGTGGATATAGAAAGATAAAAAGTAAAAGATAAGTAGTGGAAGGCAGTTGTTCCAACGTCATCTCTTTCTTTATCTCTAAGGCTAAGCTTTTAAAATAATGAAAGCTAATTCTAATGGTGTGCTGTGGGTCACCCATTTTAATTTTAATAATTAACAATCATTTTTTCATAATTAAAAGCCATTAGAGGAGAGTTTTTTTTACAAGTTATTGAGAACTTAGTAGGAGTGTGGAGACGGGTTTTGCCATTGGTGGACCACTCGTGTTTTTTTTTTTTAATTACGATAATATATTAATATTTAAAGTTTTATAACTCTCTCGATGAAAATTTTGCTTGATAACCTCTTGTTTTGATTGAGTTAATATTATTCAAACTCATTTGGTACGTTTGATTCACTATACATAATTTCGAGTTTAATAAGTTGCACAGAAGCCAAATGTTGTTTAGTGACCTGAGTTTCAATCTCTCAAATAAATTAATTGGTTGGTAATTATCTCATGATACAATTACCCTTCACAAATGGACAGAAAAGTAAACAAATGATAAATTATCCATATAAATAAATAATGTAATAATGTTATAATCTTATCTATCCAATCCTTAATACCATTAACGGTTCACATTACCTGTCATTAATATGACTATAATTTTGGTACGCTGAAACATGATTACAATTACTGCGTTTATTTCTTACGAAAATTGAAAATAAAATAAAATAAAAGGTGATATAAAATTATAATTACGAGGTGATATTCATATCATATTAACGTGGTGTATATTATCTATTATTAAATTGCAATGTATTCGAGTCCCTGTCATGAGAAATGGACCACCTATACTGATGATATTTCTATTATTATAACAGTATGCTTTGATTATGTTTAAATGATAGTTCCCCTACCACAAATTTTGTCAACTAATTAATAGAATTTCTATTTATACATTTGGTCGTGTTCGAGTCCTTCCACATCAACAATGACATATATTACGATATGATATAATTTATAATATATTATATGTTTAACAATTTTTTAAAATTTATCATATTTTTCGCCTTGTAAATTAAATTACAAAAAATTTTTGGTACCCTATCAAATTTTGTGAACATAAAAATAAAAATAAAAATTCCCTTTGGTTATAGACAAAAAGAAAATGAAAATTTAATCAATTTTTTTTTTTAGAAGTTTTCCTAAAGTGTTTAATAAATTTAATTTTTGTTTGCGATCAAATAAACTATTTTTTTATTTTTTTATTTTTATAGTTGTGAAACTAAATATGAGACTTTTTATGACGTATGATATACAACAAGACGAGACTTGCAAATCACATGATCAATTCAAGAGAATAAGGCGGAAACTGCGATTAATCTCTCCCCTTAATTCAACTTTAAGATTAGCAACTGTACAGTAATTACTAATTAGAATTTGACAGTGGCAGTGTGTAAATTTTGTTAAACCTAAGGGCTGTTCATCTTCAAATTCTTTTTATAATAAGAAAACAATTTTCTCTGTCACTAATACAAAGGAAAGATGCCTCTGCTCTGTTTCTCTCATGCTTTCTGAAAAGAGTGTAATAAAACAACACAACTCAGAAACTTGGGATTCTTCAAACTTTTAAGGTTGGTGAGCTAGATAGAGTAACTGTGATTAATTTGGCTTTGGAGTTGATCTTTTGATGGATGTATTAAAATTCGTTGAATATTAAGTGACTGATGCTTATGTATGTTTTAACTAAAATGGATAGATCATCCAGAGATGGGATAGAGTTTGCTTTAAGCTTTAGTTGAGAACTTGACAAGGGTTTGTTGTTGTAAAAATGACATTTTTGCTTAGTTTACTTCTTTTTAATGATTAGCTGTAATAAATTTATGTTGGCTGGTTACCTTTAATTCCGAATTTAACTTAACTGAATATATTTTTATTCATGGATTTGTTACAATGTCTGAGTTGAATGGCTTGCTATATTGTCCTTGTTATCTGGATTCATTATGTTCTGTTTAAGCTTTATTCCGACGTGATTGAATTCTGATCAAACTTCTGTTTGTTCAAGATTACAATTGTATCATAGACTTCTTTGCCACATGAATTTTTCTTTACTTGGATTCAATTTTTGTCATTGTCGTCCTTTTTTCTTCCCCCCCCCCCATGGATTTGCTAATTCTCTAGTTCATTTTCTTGATTTGTTAATCCAGCTTGCCTAAGATTCTTGAGGGAAGTCCAAGATCCTCTTTTTTCTCTCGTCTCCCTGTTTCTCGATCTGCAATGCAAGCGTCCCAACAGCCCGTCCAAAACTTAGAAGCCTACTCTCATCCACAGTTTAATCAGCCTCTAAACCAGCAGAAGTTGAGCTACAACAACGGTAGTAGTGGAAGTGGCTACTACACTAATCTTTCTCAAGATCGATATTGTACACTTGAGTCATCCTCGTTGAGTGTCAATTACACCATGTATGACTCACCCTCAACCGTCACTTTCTCACCCAACGATAGTTCATTGTCTCAGCAAGAATCTCAATCATATAACTATGGCTCACCCATTAGTGGCTCTTGTGTAACCCAAGATGTGAATGACTTAAAGCACAAGTTGAAAGAACTCGAAACTGTAATGATGGGGCCCGATCTTGATTTTCTAGAGACGTATAACGATACCTTATTAGACGGCATAGCCTCAGCAGAGATCGAAAGCTGGAGACAAATGATGGAGGCTATACCCAGGGGAGATTTGAAAGATTTACTTGTTGCGTGTGCAATGTCTGTATCAAACAACGATTTGTTGATGGCACAGTGGCTGATGTCCGAGTTGCGCCAGATAGTTTCAGTCTCTGGTGAACCAATACAGCGTTTGGGAGCATACATGCTAGAAGGGCTTGTTGCTAGACTGAGTGCTTCAGGAAGTTCGATATATAAATCTTTGAAATTCAGAGAGCCTGCGAGTTTCGAGCTTCTATCTTATATGCATATACTTCATGAGGTCTGCCCGTATTTTAAGTTTGGTTATATGTCAGCGAATGGCGCCATTGCGGAAGCGATGAAGGATGAAGATAGGGTTCACATTATTGATTTCCAAATAGGCCAAGGGAGCCAATGGGTACCTCTAATTCAGGCTTTTGCTGCACGACCTGGTGGGCCGCCCCGTATTAGGCTAACGGGTATCGACGACTTTACGTCAGCATATGCGCGTGGAGGAGGATTGAATATTGTGGGCCGGAGGCTATCTAAACTTGCCGAGACATTCAAAGTTCCTTTTGAATTCCATGCTGTGGGGTTGTCGGGTTGTGAGGTTCTGCGTGAAAATCTTGTCATTCGACAAGGAGAAGGGCTGGCGGTGAATTTTGCATTCATGTTACACCGTATGCCTGACGAGAGTGTGAGCACGGAAAATCATCGAGATAGATTGTTGAGAATGGTGAAAGGTCTTAATCCCAAAGTGGTGACCCTAGTTGAGCAAGAGTTGAATACTAATACAGCTGCATTTTACCCTAGATTTGTGGAAGCACTGGATTATTATGCAGCTATGTTTGAGTCGATTGATGTGTCACTTTCCCGGGAACACAAGGAGCGGATAAACGTGGAGCAAGATTGCTTGGCAAGAGATG
Organism: Verbascum thapsus; assembly: GCA_963669365.1. Classification (NCBI taxonomy): domain Eukaryota; kingdom Viridiplantae; phylum Streptophyta; class Magnoliopsida; order Lamiales; family Scrophulariaceae; genus Verbascum; species Verbascum thapsus. The sequence continues at coordinate 17,359,647 of OY770111.1, forward strand.
TTGTGAACATAATAGCATGTGAAGGAAGAGAGAGGGTAGAAAGGCATGAAGTTGTTGGGAAGTGGAAATCAAGGTTCAGAATGGCTGGTTTTAGTCCATATCCCTTGAGTCCTCTGGTGAACGCTACAATAAAGGAGTTGCTTGGAAACTACTGCAATAAATATAGAGCTGAAGAAAGAGATGGAGCTTTGTATCTTGGTTGGTTAAATAGAGATTTGGTTGTTGCCTGTGCCTGGAAATGACAATGTAAACAAAGTAGTAATCAATCACAACATGAGGGGTGTGTATTTTTCCTTTGTTAACTGCAATCAGTTCCTTCACATCTGTACTGTACTGTACTGTATACTCCATTATGTGAAAAATGAACTAGAAATGTTTCCATCTCAATTGGAACCACCCATGCAGTTTGAAAGAATACAATTAAACAAGATAAAAGCAGCAGCAATGTTTAACAAGCAAAGAATATAGCTAGCTAGCTAGCTATTGGGAACATCTAAGCTATAATATATTTTTCATCAGTGTTTTCTACAAAGAGAGACTCTCTTGTCCGTGATACAATGATAAGAAATAGAAGAGAGCATTGAAGCTCAGTTTGCAGTAACATGAAGAACCATTTCTCTGGTTTGGATCTTGATTCATCATTTTTGGTTGCAACAGCACCAGCCAGGTGTGGTTTGTTTAACAGTCCTAGAAGGTGGGATGTTGTAGTAACTCATGAGAAGCTCTTTCAACATGTTTCTTAACTGGGCAACCGGCATTTGAACACCTGTAGTAACTAGTAATTCCTGCACAACTTATGTACATATCCAAGTATCTATCTCAAATACAGAGTCTAAGATAGTGTGATATTTTTGTATGGGGCAATTCATATGATCTCAAGGTAATTGACTTCTGTTTTACACCAATCATACATATGATCTCTCTACCTGGCAACTAGGAAAAGTACAGGGCACTCCAACACTAATTATACACATCAAATTAGATTAGTGTCGAATTAAGTGAAATGTTGTTGTTTTAACTTTTATTTATTTAAGTTGTAAAAACTATGTTTTGAGTTTAATTTGTAATTGATATAATTAAGTTGAAATATGTTTATTAATAAAATAAAGCACAAACAAATTTTAACCACCCCATTAACTTTTTTAGTTCAGGCAAACTAGAATTAAATTTTAACGGATTTAGATGCATGATTAATGTTGAAGGATTTCTTTAAAAAAATATATATACATACACTATGAAATTTTAAGCTTTGTACATTTCTATCCAATAAAATTTTATTTATAAAGTTAATTCATATACAATGGTTAAGAGCGAACACCTCTACAACTGAAGCCTACGCACGGTGTAGGAATTCCAACACAGTTAATCTGTGTCTAAAAATAAAATTAAGTTAAAAAATTAATTTGTACATATGTCAAACACGATATGTACATGTGCGGCACAAGTTGTGCCCAATGTTTGTATTGTTAATCATCACCATCAAATTTGTATTGATTCTTTTGTTTTCATTTCAAAATTTGTTTCTCTCTATTTTGTCTCAAATTTTCAATTAATTGGGAAAAGCAACAAAGTACAATTATCATTTCATCTTTTATACAATTAATTTTATTAATAACTGAAAGGCAACAAAATATTACAACCAACAAAAACACATTTAATCTAATTATGAAAAAATAATTTACATTCAACACAACCCGATTGCTGATAGAGAAGAGGACCAAACAAACATTTCATGAAGAAGATTGCACCCAATCCAATCCAATCCAATCCTACCCTAATTTCGTCTCCAAACAGTAGACTACACACCCTGCAAATTCTATTTTATAAGTATAAAATTAACCGAAAATAAGCACCAAAACCATGTTATCCCTACTCCCAGACATATCTACTATAGTATCAAATTCATTCTTTCTTAATATACTAAAGCTGTACCAAACTAAATTCAGTATAATTATATATAAACTGGACTAAATACAAATTAAAAATCTTTAAATACTGAATATGCAACAACGCTAGAAAATTAAGAAGAATAAACAATTGACAAACAAAACATAAATCGAGAGAGAGATACTAATATGAGCCATGGTGTGGATAGCTAGCCAGCTCTAAATAGAGAAAAGATGGCCGAAAGACCACACCATCTAGCTTAATTCATTATAGCTTATGATTATGTTAAGTACTGCTCACTGATTCAATAAAGCAGCACTAGACCGTCAATAAGCACAACAAAATCAGTAATTTCAGAAACAGAAGCCTCAGAATTGCAGAAAAATCAGCAAGGCCCGAAGGCCGTTAAGTCCCGAAAGATGGTGTGTTTTTTTCCATAAATTTCTTCATAGGCTTTAATTTAAAATTTAATAAAGAATGTATTTCTCATGGCCAATCCCAAGCGATAATAGCACAACGTGCTACACAAGGCGATAGGATATGAGATCGCTCCCCTTCTTCGTATATCTCAAATCAATTTGAAATCTCTACAAACAAGGAGGCTTTTTCTAGCGACGATTTCTTTTTGAGTCATACGAACACTAAATGAAAGCTCGCCCCAATATTTGAATAAATCGTCGCGAAAATCATCTATCATCATACATCATGAAGAAGAAGAAGAAATAAAGCAAAACAAATACAAAGTAGAAGTAATTTTTCTGTGTCGGCCGATGCTTAGAACCCTAATAGCAGCTAAAGCTGAGAATGAGATGTGTTGATACAATTCGAGTCAGATATTTATAGAGTGAATTTGATTTCATCGCAGCCGTTAGATGTGATGCAATCTATGACGGCCGCCCTGACCTAAGATCTACGGTTGAAGAACATTAACCACAATTTCCTTACTTAAGACGTCTATTTTAATTTTTCAAATACTATTATATTATATGCTTTTAATATAGATCATTATACATGATGTTATTAACTTCGAATCAACTGATTTAAAAAGGACCCCGTCAAGCACCTAATCAGGTTGCGCGTAGTCCTGACTTGGCAAAACAAGCCCACCTCAAAATTGACCACAACTGGTTAGAGATCGATCAAAGAGGGTCACAATTTTGCAACTCTTGTTATTTTCAAAAAATAAATTATGATTGAAACCACTTTGACTTGAACAATAGATCCACTAAAGATATCGATATAGTTTCCATTATACCAAATGAAGCTCCTTGCACATCTTATTATTTTAACTATATATAAATCTTTTTTGTTTGGATTTTTGCTAATTAAACTAGTAATAATCATTTTATCATACTATAAATATTCATTTATGTTATCACCCGAAAATTATTTAAATCGAATTGAATATATTAAACTAAGATAGTACACCATTAATCTCCATATATTTAAATACTGAAATTGAGTTTAAAATATCTCAATGTTGTAATTAGCTATTGATATTCATAATTGGTATGAATGAATGGAATTGAGTGAGAATGGAATGAAGATGAGAAAGAGAATGATATAAGTTTCATAAATCCTATGATTGGTATACTCAAAGAATGAGAAAAGAATTGAATTATTATTCATTTATTTGTTCCATCAAGCAACTAGTGATCGAAAATGAATTTGAGAAATGCGATTTTTTTTTGTATTCTTTATATTCGTATATTTGTGTTATTTATTAAACTTGAATACAAATTTGTATCCAATCTTGTTCTTTTAAATTTAAATAATGTGGGATTTTAATCCTTTTAATTAAAGAAAAATAATAGGAAAGGTTATATATATGTATTATTGTCTATACTATAATCTATACAATAATCCACGCTTTCTATTCCTCTATTGCTGAGGATAGTTTAAGGATTATCATTTGTTGAAACCTCACAATAGAGAAAGCAATTAGGCATTCCCATAGTGGGATTTGAACCTATGACCAAGGCCACAAGATTTAGATGCCCTACCAACTCTACCAGCGATTGCCCCCCATTATTTTATATTTTGTCAATGCATTTTATATGTTATCCTTATTTTGTTACATTTAAATTATATTTATTATAGTTAAAATAATTCTTATCGATGAAAATATTTTCGACTAAGTATGAAAAATAATATGTATCTTTTTTTGTTCTTTCAATGCATTTAAATATTTTTTTGAATTTATTATATATTATTTTTAAAATAATTTGAGATAATTAATCATAAGTAGAAAATAAAAAAAATATTGCATTCATTAATTTTTCAAGACTTTTTTTATTAGTGTGAAAAAAATAATTTTATCACAAAAAATAATGAAGTTGAGTCACAATAGACAAGGAATAGCTAAAATCAAGGGGATGGAAGGAACTATTCCATACTTTTGGGAATATGGATTACAACATGAATGACCATTCCCGATATTAAAGACATACCAATCATAGGAATGAGATTGAACTCATAAATGTTCATTCCATTCCCACATCATTCCAGTATACCAATCAGGTCCTAAACACGTATATAACTCTTAAATATATTATTTCATTAAATATAGGCAATATATATTTATGTAAAATATCTTATATTTAACTGTTGAAATACAAAAGTTATCTTATATATATGATTGTCCTGTGCTGCTTTTATTTATAATATAATATACCCTATGAATAATATATATAAATATATAGTATATGCAATACGACAATGCTTACAGTATATATATATATACACACACGAGTCAATCAATTTTTAAACTTCAATCCAATTAATTGAACCAGTAATTCTTTTCCAATTAACTTTTCGACATTGATCACCATTCCAATTAACTTTTCGACATTGATCACCATTCCACAACTAGAACTTAGACATGATAATATTTTGTTAATTGAATTGTAAGATTGACTCTGAACCCGGTTGACCGGCTATCAAACATTGTAAGATTGGTATAACACCTAAATAGGAGATAGAATTTGACAAAATAGTCAATTTAACTCTTTTCAATACTGCATCAAATCTTTGACTATGTTGGTCAAAATCGATAAACCATTTTATAGATTAATAGTGTTATATTCATAAATGCTTATTGCCATTTTTTCAAAATTTAACATGGAAACTATCCCAAAAAAAAATCCTTTAATTTCTCAGTCCCTTTAATCTTTTATGGCTGATTCTTGGATGCACATCAAGATACAAATTACAAGTCTTGAGCTAATAATAGTGTATGAATCCATGATTACGTCTTAAAGTAAACTGTCATTAAATATATTCATGATTCATTTCATCATTTGGGGTGGGGATTCAACCTTTTGGACAATGATTCATTTCATCATGCACATTTGCTTGCCCATTACAGTTTCAGCTAGCTACAGCCAAATTGGCAATAATATACCAAGAAAATGGTAACTTATCTAATTATTTATTCCTCTCTTTGACCAACTACATATTGTATATTACTAACTCAAATTTCAAAAATAGGACATTACTGAGTTACACATATCATATAATTGATATAAAGCTCAGGGAGAGTAAACATCCGGTTAAGTAGATGTGAACAAACCCGGCCCGCCCAAAAAAGAATTTCATGAAGAACAATTTGAAGGAACTTGGGGAGACCCTTGAAATCTAACATCCCAATTAGAACATGTAGCCGTTGTTGGTTTTCCTTTATAAGTGATTTTAATCCCACTGAGCTCTATGTCTTGACATGGCCTACTTTTGCTACATTCAACATTCACTGCAACTGGGGTTGCCGAGCTGCCCTTGACATCGATGAATTTCACACCTTTGATCAGAACATTTGATTCTCCCTTATTGGGACAATTAGATGAGTCTTGACAATAACGTTGATTGATGATGATAGGATTTTTAACATTGTTAACGACAATGTGAGCAAATGTAATGGTAGAAGCAATGCTCGGTGAAGAAGGTGCCAATGTTTTGATCCTCAACCCATTATCTGTGTTAGTGAAAATTGAATTCGTTACTGTAATTCCACTAACATCTTTGCCCCTCGAGTATTTTCCCAAGCTTCCGATGCTAATTCCATGGCCTGGACCGCAAGAAACATAGCTTATGTTTATGTTAGTACATCCGTCTACCATAGATACGCAGTCGTCTCCAGTGGCTATGTTAGAATGAGTGATCCTTATGTTGTCTGAGTTTCCAATGTGGATACCATCGGTGTTGGGGCTGTTGGCCGGGGCTGTTACGCTCACATTGTTCACAAGCACTTGCTTACTGCCATAGATATTCAGGTGGAACATTTTGCTGTTTACTAAATTTATATTTTGTATTACGCTGTTCGTCACACCGTTGAATTTTATTGACTGTACATGAAAGAACCAAAACGGAAATCAACTCATTAATTAATTATAAAAGAAATATATATGTCTGTGTTATATATATTCATGTATGTATAAGAATGAATACTACTTACACTGGGGAGCTGTTTGCATGAAGATGAAGCATCGGTACATTTGGATTGTCCCCAAGCCGAGGCTCCAGAACCATCAAAAATGCCATTTCCAGAAATTGTTAAGCTATCTACACTATCAAATTTGATCCAGTAATCTTGTTTAAGTGACGATGGATCTGAAGAAGCTTGTAGGGTTCCAACTATGTCGACGTATGTTTGGCCATTGCATGGCCCTGCAAAATTTGCTCCACTTAGAAAGTAAGTTCCTTTTGGGATTGACAACTTTCCTCCATTTGTTTCACAAGCTTTTGTCCATGCACTCAGAAAAGCCTAAATATATATATATATATATATATATCATCCTACATAAGTATTAATATAATATATAATAAATTCAATTTAAGAAAAAAGAATATAATAGGGGTTGAGGGTTTTCACCTTGTTGCTATCTGTTTTTCCATCAAGGTTGGCACCATAATCAGTGACTACAAATTCGTTGTTCTGCCCATATACATCACTCTTCAAAATGGACGCAAACAATACGTAAAGAATAAGCCATCGACTGAAACATTTCGAATCCATGTTTTTAGTTAATTAGATTAATTGATGTTGTTATGATGTCCTTTACTTAAGGTGGAATGGAATGAGTGATCTTTATAATGTTTTGACAAAATCATCATAAATGGTTAATTTTTTAAATGATTCAAATGAAATTTGAGTGATTATGGATATTCTAAAATTTAAATTTGAAAATATGGATTCTCTTAGTCTATAGTCATATGCAATAGTTAGACCAAATCAAGAATTACCATTTATATTATCATTTTCCTTATTATACGCCTTTAAGCATGTATAGTAATTAGTAGCTTTTAGAGAAGTAATTCAAATTAGATATATCTTATGTCATATTTTTAGTACTTAATTAACTCTTAACGAATTATATTTAGTATCTCATTATTATTAATAAATAAAAGACTAGGGATGGCAACGGGCCGGTTCCGGGTAGGAACCGGCGGGTCTAGATCCGGAACCGCATAATTATTTTTTGACCCGAAACCGGAACCGGAACCGGAACCGATTCCCCTATTATGGAACTGGAACCGGAACCACCGGATCTTACCCGCGGGTACCCGGATCAATATGTTTTTTTTTTTTGCCTTATTTTATTTTGTACCTAACTTATCATTCATCTACATTGAATTTATACAAGAAAATAATTTTAGATAACGTCATTATAAACATTATATGAGCACAAAATATGATAGTAAAATGCAATTAAATTAAACTACATTGATATACTATAGAAAAATATATTTAAATTAAGAACTTATATATATCTCCATAAATTTATATTAAATTATGTTAATATTACAAAATTATCAATATTACAAAATACTTTGATGTATAAAACCTTCTCTCTTTCTTCATTAATAATAAAAACAGAAATTTGGATTTTTTTTCCCAATTTACTAAAATTTTACACGGCCTAAACACACAAATTCACACACTTTGTGTTGTCTTAAATGCACATTAAATATATTTAATTAATTTAACATAAGAAAGAATTTATGTCACAAAATCATAAATAAATAAAATAAAACTTGGTAAAATTCAAACGACCCCATGTACAAGGAATGTTCATCTTTGAACCTGACCAAAAAAACTTCTAATCTCATTTACTCACTAAACTTCCTTAATTACATCACACACTGTAATTAATTATTAATTAATCCTTTTTAATTACTTATGTGGACTTTACCAAGTGTCGACACTTTTCACCTCCCCATATATCACCCCCAATAATACTGTTCATACTTTACCTTAACTAATTAAATTAAATTATTAAAACCCAAATATATTATAATCATGATATTTATATATATACATACAAAACTGTGCTCAAGTAACGGTTCCGGGTTGGACCCGGAACCGGAACCGGAACCGCCCAAGAACCGTTTAGTTGGACCCGGATCCGGATCCGGAACCGTTTAGCATTGAAAGAATCGGATCCGATGGGACGGTTCCGATGCGGTTCCGGGTAGACCCGGAACCGTTGCCATCCCTATAAAAGACCGAGTATAAGGAAATCCCATTAGTTAACTCAACTTCATGCTCTTACAATTTATGGCATAAACGGTTTGGACACCCTTCTGATAATGTCCTGAACTCTTTAAAAGATTCTTTACACTTCACTGAGATTGCAGAATCGAAACCTTGTGATATTTGCCATAAATCAAAACAAACTCGTGAACCCTTTCACACAAGCACTTCTAAATGTAACTCTATTTTTGACCTTGTTCACCTAGATCTTTGGGGTCCATATAGGGTAGAAAGTTATAATGGCTTTAAATACTTCCTTACTATCGTAGATGATTACTCTCGTGCTACATGGGTGTACTTACTTACCTGTAAATCTGAAACTGTTGATGTGTTAAAATGTTTCTTTTCTATGATTCAGACACAGTTTTCAAAAACAATAAAATGTGTTCATTCTGATAATGGTACCGAATTCACAAATATCGATTTTAAAATGTATCTTCTAAATCTGGGTGTGAAACAACAATTTACTTGTGTTAATACACCTCAACAAAATGGTATAGTTGAACGTAAACATCGCCATGTTCTTAATGTTGCTCGTGCCTTATTTTTCCAAAGTAATTGTGCTATTATGTATTGGTCTGAATGTATTTTAACTGCTGTTTTCCTTATTAATCGTACACCGAGCCTTCGGCTAAATGGAAAAACTCCTTTTGAATTAATATACGGATTCACACCAAAATTTGATGTCTTACGTGCCTTTGGTTGTTTGTGTTATGCCTCTAATTTTTCTACCAAGGACAAATTTGATTCTAGGGCTCGTAAATGTGTTTTTTTTGGCTATTGTGAGGATCGCAAAGCATACAAACTTCTGGATATTGAAACCAATGATATAGTCTTATCTCGTGATGTTCAATTTTACGAAACTATTTTCCCTTTTCTGTCTAACAGTTCAAATTATGCAGATTCGCTCACGCCATTTGATGCAGCAAGCACGGACGAGGTTGAGGCAACTACATCAGGTATATTGGTCGATGAAGACATGACCGCGCCCAAAACTGGTGTTAACAGTCGAGTTTTTAACGATGAAACTGTCACCGGGACTGAGGGCTTGTTATCCTTGGATAACAAAGGCTCCGAGACCCCCCTACCACCCTCATCCTCACCCTCGTCCGTACAGCATGATACCAGTAATACTGATTCCCTTCCGGCCTCACCGGAATTGGTGGTTCGAAAGTCCACTCGAACATCTAAACTCCCTACTCATTTACAGGATTATGATATTTCTTTTAGTAATTATGTTTGCCTTTATCCTGAATCACAAGTTGTTTGCTATGATAAAGTCCACTCGAGTTATAAATGTTTTACTTCCCTTATCGACAAACTTAAAGAACCAAGTAATTTTCATGAAGCAATCAAAGATAAAAAATGGAAAGCTGTTATGGATCTTGAAATGAATGCCTTAAATGAAAATAAAACTTGGATTATAACTGACCTTCCAAAAAACAGAACACCTATCGGCTGTAAATGTGTTTACAAAATTAAATATAACTCGAATGGCTCTATCGAAAGGTATAAAGCACGACTTGTAGCCAAAGGATATAGCCAAAGGGAGGGAATTGACTACTTTGAAACTTTTTCACCAGTCGTGAAAATGATTACAATCAGGTTTCTCCTCTCTCTGGCTATTTCCAAGGATTGGCCTATTTTTCATTTGGATGTGAATAATGCGTTTTTGAATGGTGATCTGCATGAAGAGGTTTATATGTCTTTACCTCAAGGTTTTTTTGATTCCAATGATAAACGCGTATGTAAGTTGCAAAAGTCATTATATGGCTTAAAACAGGCACCTAGACAATGGAACGAAAAATTCACAAATAGTTTAGCAGAAAATGGTTTTGTTCAAAGTTTGCATGATTATTCCTTGTTTGTCAAAAGCATGAAATCTGTCTTTTTAGCTTTATTAATATATGTGGATAACATTATTATTACTGGAAATTCTGAAGAGCATATAAATCATGTAAAAACGTTTCTTAACTCACAGTTTCATATTAAAGACTTAGGAAATATAAAGTATTTTCTTGGCATTGAGTTTGCTTGGTCGTCTGTAGGTCTGGTTTTAACCTAGCGAAAATATACGTTAGAATTAATATCTGATTTTGGGATTCTTGGGTCAAAACCCTCTCTTGTTCCTATGGAACAAAATTTAAAATTAACTACTGAATCTGATGAATCTGATTTATTGTTAACTGATATTTCGTCTTATCAAAAGTTAATTGGAAAACTGATATATTTGACAAATACCAGACCAGATATTTCTTTTTCTGTGCATGTTTTGAGTCAATTTATGCACCAACCTAAAACCTCGAATTTAAATTCTGCTCTCCGTGTTTTACGTTACTTAAAATCAGGGGTTTATTTTTTCCAAAAGAGAATTCTGATAAATTGGTTGCCTATTGTGATTCCGACTGGGCTTCCTGTCCCTTTTCTAGAAAGTCTGTTACTGGTTTTAGTATTTTTTTCGGAAAATCTCTAATTTCATGGAAAAGCAAAAAACAAAGTACTGTTTCAAAATCATCAGCCGAAGCTGAGTATAGGGCTATGTCTACTACTTGTAGTGAAGTGGTATGGATATTGGGCATTTTTAAAGATCTTGGTCTTACAAAATTAACGCCTGTTGATCTATTTTGTGATAATCAGGCAGCTGTGCATATTTCCTCCAACCCTATTTTTCATGAAAGGACGAAACATATAGAAATTGACTGTCATGTTATTAGGGATTATGTAAAAAATCAGATTATTTCTACTAAGTTTGTGTGCACTGGAAACCAAATTGCAGATGTGTTTACCAAAGCTTTGGGTCGGACCAGACACAGTGAACTGATTGCACAACTAGGAATGATAGACATTTTCTCCCCGGATTTCAGCTTGTGGGAGGGTGTTGAGAATAGACCAGTGGGCTGTGTGCTGAGCCCAAATATCAACCCTCAATCCGTGATGAAAGACTCAATGGATTAAACGTAAAAGGCCATACACTAAGATAAATTATATGGCCTTGGTCCATCAGCCCATCTTCAGATAAAAGGCTTCAGCCCATCTTCAGAAACTCGGCGGTCATTTCATAGTTTAACATATGTTCAGGGACCTTTTTGATATTAGCTAATAGTTGTGAATATATAAGCCGTGTTTTAGGGTTTATTTTATTCATTCTAGTTTTGTACAAGTTCTTTAGCTTCTCTCTTGTGTATCACGTTCCTTCTTCATTTTATATACAAAAACAAAGCAGCTCTTTCATCTGCTATATTTTCCATATATCAGTGACTTGTAGTATTTCAACATAACTAATTATTTTATTGTCATAACCCAGTCCATATTTAACATTAATATTTTTCTACAAATTAATTTAAGTGTTTAATTTATACGGATAGCATTAACATATATGATTTGTATGATCATTTATAATATCTTATAGAGAAAAGTAATAATCAATTAGATAATTATTCGTATAAAGAAGTACGCCCGTGTTATATGAAGTTTTGGTATCACCCTAGCGTCTTAAAAAAAATTCAAAAGATAATAATTTATAGTTACAAAATTTTCACATATTGAATTTAATTTTTGATTAATAAATTAATATGTTTATTGCCTCATGAATGATATGTAATTTGACAATTGCAATTAAAAAAAAAAGTAAAGAGAACAAATCTTTTTCTTTTCTTTTCTTGTGACCTCGGCCTTGCCTTCATTATTATTGAAACTCGTAAAAAAAAAAGATTTATCTGGAAAAGAAAAACAAGAGAACAAATTCTTCATTTGAAAGCAAAATCAAACTATTATCATAACAATATACAAGCCAGATCATGAATATTACGATTTACGAGTTTATACATCTATTAGTGTAAAATAATATACATAGATAAGACTAATTATTTTCTGGTCAAGTTTTAGCCAAAAAGAAAAAAAAAGTAATTATGATGATGTCAAATAATTTTGTAATCCTATGTGGCTGTGTAACAAAATTTTTCATAATATTATTATCGGCATCAAAAATGTAAATGAGAGTGACTATTTGTAGGATAAAATTGGTGCAGAATTCAATCAAAAGGATGTGTTTATGCCACAACATCACATGACGACGTATGTTATTGTTTATTTGGGATGAGACACATTTACTGAATCTCAAAAACACACACAATGAGATTATAGAAAGCAGAGAATATCATACAATTATTAGTATTATGAATGAGATGGAAGACATGAGTGGAAATTAAGAAGGAAAAATAAAACTAGAATTAGAATTTGATGATGTAGTCGTAAATGTGTTGAGAGAGTTGATCAGGTTTTTCTTGATTGAGAAAGTGAGCAACACCTTCCATTACAACAACTTCATCCAGAAGTGGAACATATTTCTTCAGACCACCACCATTTATGAATTCCTTCACCCCTGGAAAATGGTATGCCAAATCCAACTCACCAACTATGAACTTAACTGGCACTTTTATCTGTGATCCTGTCCATGCCGCTGTCAGCTCCCAGCTCCTAATGATTAATAAATCATGTTCTATTAATTAATTTCTGTTTCTGTAATATATATATATATATATATACATTCACCACAAATGGATGGATACTTACAAGTCCATGGCTCTGTAGTAGTTCAATCCACCGGTGAAACCAGATTTGTCAAATTTAGAGGCATAATAATTGATATCTTCATTGGTGAGCCATGATGGCAATTCAACTGGACCTGCATTGAACAATACCTCCATTCCTATTTCTACAGGTATCACTGGAGGCTTTGGATCACGCCCGGAAAGGAATCTTTTTATCACATTAGCTGTGTCTGTACATGCAAATGCCTCTTCTGCTTTTCCTTCTTCCTATTAAATATCCCTTCTTTCATTTTACTTAACATTTTTGAATTCATATATTAACATATTTTTAAAATAAATAAGTTTCGTGAAATTTATTAATTTCTAATCAAGAAAGCTGGTGATAATCTAGCACATAAATCTGTTAAAGCGTGAAATATATAGATATAGGAGATGTAGATCTAGATCTAGATAATAAATATTTGATTATAGGATGTGGCCAGGCCAACCATTTATTAAATTATGACGGACCATCTTGCTTTTCACATGGTCCAAACTGTTCTGTTAGTTAACTCTCTTTTTCATTTTCCCATCACGGAAGACTTTTCTATCTGTCTCTCTATTTTTGGATTCTTTCTAACACAAGGTTGTAATTCTATTAAACATTAATTTATAACTACTACGTGATCAGATTAGATAATATCAATATCTGTTAAAATCAATATTTTATTTAATTGAAAATTTCTGCATAATCAAATCTTGAATATGTGATATGTGTCCAAATAAAATGAGTAATATATACGCCGGCAGGTCACCGGTCAACATAAGTCTGCTGAGTAGAATTTTGACAAAGACTACCTTTAATTACGTCAAATAATATTAATATTAATATAACCTGGAATCTGCACATGTAGAAGCCATCTCCAAGCTTGGATCTGAAGCTCTCGATTGTTTTGATGGAAGGATGTCTTGGCTGAAAAACAACGCTGGTGTTGACAAGAGCTTTGATCCTATCAGGCCTCAACATACAAAACCACCAGGCTATGATTGCACCCCAGTCATGTCCCACCAAAAACACCTGCTCCAGCTGAAGGGCGTCCAACAGTGCCACCAGGTCTCCTACTATGTGAAGCACCGTGTAGCTGGTGGCTGAAGGCGGAGCATCGGTGTCGCCGTAGCCACGGAGGTCAGGGGCGATGGTGCGAAAGCCTTTGTTGGAGAGATGGAGCATCTGGTGACGCCATGAGTACCAGAGCTCAGGGAAGCCATGGAGGAACAGCACGGCTTTGGGGCCTTCACCAAGCTCGGCTACGTGCATGTTTATGCCGTTCACTTTCAACATCTTGTGTTCCACCATTTCATCCATTTCTCTCTCTCTCTCTCTCTCTCTTTCACTAGATGTCTTTGTACTTGGAGAAGTAGTTCTTGCTCTGCACTATCTACTATCAATTTATGTTGCCTCAAACTCAATTTCTGATTTGGACAGAATACCCTTTTATGTTTTGGTGTAATTATTAAAATACCCCTCACTTATTAAAAAGTTGGCAGCACACCATTTCATATTAAATATATCCTGCACTTACATGCCTCAAGTGTTTTTCAATAGGTACAGTGAGTTTCTAAAAATAACACAATAAATAAGGAAGTATTCATTTCTGGCCGGTGATATAGTTGGAACAAATTCCGTAATGGTAGGGAAAATCCCTGTTTTACTCTTTTTGACTAACTAGCAAAGTGCACGTGCCACTTGTACGTGAATGCATGCGTGTGATAAAATGTTTGAATGTAATTTAACACTAAAAATATTTACAGTTAAAAATACATGTTTATAATTCGATAATTATACCTAAATAAAGTCAAATAATTCATTAATTTTTAAATAACAAAAAGAGAAGTTGATATTCATATCATGATTCTCAACTAATACTTTAGAATAATATAGTTCTCAAATTATAACTCATTTAAAATAGTTCCAATACTATTAATTTTAGTTCATATGTATTGGCATGTGGGTACAACTTATTAATTATAAATTATTATTTCTTATTGCCATATTATACGTTATTTGTTGGATGGCATTCTCAACACTTTTTTAAAATGAGAAAAGGTTAAGGATAATGTTTTACTATTTCTTTTATGCATTCACATAGTATATCACATAATGGACACAGAAAGATAAATGAATAGTGGTTTTCATTATTATTTTTAGAAAGTTAGTTTCGAATATTATGGTAATTTAATATAAAAAGAATATCTTGAGACTAATAGAATATTTTTCAAAATAATACTAAAAAGCTTATGTAATCGAGCTTTTGAAATTGCGATTATAAAAAATAACAGACTCTAAAAATGAATACAAATAACAGACTCTAAAAATGAATACAAATAAGTTACAAATTAAGGTGTTAACCTTAAACATTCTAATTAATTAAGAAAGTAAAATTTTGATAGGGTAATTAGATTCTCACATTTTATGAAATATTTTTTCTAACACAGTCACATCAAGAATTTGTTTTGTTCATTATAATCAAATTATATTTTCATTAGTATCAATTGGAATTTTAAATATTTTCGAACCATACTTTATTTATCGATGCACATATTTTCTTGGTATTAATGTTACTGAAGAATATAAAATCAGTCATTATATAATCCTTCTTTTTTTCTATACTTTATTTGTTATTTCGTAGATAAAATTAGCGATATTTATTGGATAAAAGATATTTTAAACCCCTTATGTAATTAAAATGGGAAGCATTAACCAATGTGTTTTCAAATTGAGTTAATTCCCTCTTATGCTTCAAAAGATAAGACGAATAATACCTAAATGTACTCTTATATACATATCAAAAATGAAAACAATACTTTTATATATATAGGAATCATATTTGATATATTTTCTTCTGGTTGTTGTCATTCTTTCTAATCATTAAATTAAATTAATATATAGAGACAACCTTTATATTTAATAATAAGGTGCATATTATTTAAAAATATATAAAATATATAGTATATATTATAATTACAGATCTCCTCATTCATATTTAAAAGTGTTTTGCCTGTAAATATCATAGTTTTTTAATAAATTTGCTATGAAGCGAGGTGTCATTTTTAAATTTAATTAGTATCTTAAGAAGATAGTGGAATTAATTTTTATTAAATACCTTTAATTGTATTTATTTACCTCAGATAGTTGAGGGTAAAAATATAAAATTACAATTGGAAGAAATTTCAAATTTATTTATAGATTTAGTTAGATAACATGTACAAAATAATTTACGAAAACAACTTATTTTTATTAATTGGTGTAATCATATTTCTCTTTATATTATTTCTTTTAAGTAAAAAATTAATCATGTCATACAGTGTCTAATATATATTAAATAGATAATTATAGTACCAAATTATAATTTTTAATGGAATTGCAACAAAAATGAGAAAATTCAAACTAACTTTCTCTTAATATCGACTAATACAACTGAGTTATTTAAGAATTAAAACATAAATTTATAAAATTCTTTTTAAAGAAAATAGTTATAGTGCAAGTCATATATATAAATCAACGTGAAATAATTTAAAATAATTATATATTTTCTCTATATTACTGCAGTCATATTTTTTATTTGTTTAATTTATAAGGGATACAATAATATCCAAATGAATTACTGTTCAATTAAATGTAGGGTCAAATTAATTAAATTTTAACTATAAGAGTGTAAAATATCATTTAGAATATTGTAATAGATGTATGTAATGTGAATTTATTATATAAATTAAGAGTATTTTGATCTATTAATATATATGATAAAATGTGTTTCTATTTTATAGAATAACCATGTAGGAAGTGTAAAATTAATTTTGTGACATTCTTTTAGGATTAAATAATATGACTATATTAATTTTAACAAAAAAAGAAATATAAAAGCAAAGTTTTTTATAACTTTGTATTAGTAAATTAATATAATATACTGTATACTTTGTATTAAAATCTTTTAACACATGATCGAATAAATTGATTACCTGATTTCGTTGTTGAATTAACTGATTCATCATTTAATATATAAAAATATTACACATTGTCTCCTCTCTTTTCAAAAGTAAATACTAATTATATGCATTGCTTAGTCTGAAAACTCGCTTATTATACATCATCTTTCACATATTTGAGGTTTTGTGGTTCAATAAAACTTTGAGATTTGCTATCATATTTTTTATTTTTATGAATGAAGTAAATAAAATATGTTTCACATTCAACAATGCCACAATTTGGTGTCTTGTACTTTTCAAAGTTTTTTTTACGGTTTTGATTTTATCTATATGGTAAATCAAAACCGTTTCACGTCAAAATTTCTTCACTAATACTTTTCAAATCTATCATTTTCTCATCTTCCATGGAAACCTGTTCAACCATAAAATTTAAGTTAACGTCTTAAATTTCTCATAAATCCATATTAAAATTATCTGTAGATTTTACATGTTTTTTTGATTGATTTTATTTCTTCATATATTTTAAATTTAAAATGATTAAAGCGCACAAAATTACTTGATAATTTGAGGTTGATAACTCATTAATACATATGTTGAAGTTATAGCTAGATCCATGGATTACAAATTCTCTTAAGACAGTAGCTAGTGAAACTATGTTTCTAACTTAACCCTCTATAGGAAAAGTGATATTCTTCAAAATTATAACACTATTATAAGAATTAATGATATTACTTGTATATAAATATTCTATATATAATTATTTTTAATTTTTGGGTTAGAAATATTTCTGCCCATTTTTTTAATTTTTTAGTAGTTTAAGGAATGCAAACCAAAATTCACATGCTAAAAATATATTTTTGTTCAAGGTTAGAAAATGTAGACAATAAAGCAAAATTTCTAAGCACAACATTTCTTGTTGAGTTCCAAAATTCTTCTAGACATAGTCTTCACAGTCACGGTCCAACATGTGCATATTGCTAACTTCTTTAATCATCTTGATTGCTTTATATCACTGAGTCCATATTAATTTTATTTAAAATGAGAAAATATTATTCAATGGCAAGAATATATCTAAGTACCACAAGGATTCAACACTCATATTTTTTAGTAATTATAAACATTACCCACCCCTTAATATTTGATGCCAAATAAGCTTTACCATCACTAATGTACATCTATCAATTTTTTGAAAAAAAATTCTTGATGACCTTCCTAATGCACCATTTCCAGTGACGATAAATTTCAACCAAATTATTGATGTCAACTTTCACTTGGCCGTGGGCCATTGATTTCAAGTATTCCACACCAGATTCATAAAAAGAGCGCTAAAAATAATGATAACGTACATTGCTCTTAGTTTATATGTTTAACACGTATATATCATTATATATTGTCTTTATCCGTTTCTATTTTTATGAACCATTTATATTAATTCTAATGTTATGTCCACTCCATTTGCTTAAAAAACCCATAATAGATATATTGTGACGTTACAAGATGTACTATAAAACTCATCATAAAGACCATTAAAATACATTCTTATATACATTAAAAGTCATAAACCAAACAACACAAAAAATGTACAATATCTTCATGTGCCAAAAGAAGTATAATATTAAAAACTTATGAATATTTAAAAAATACAAAAAGACCATTTATTATCCATCATCCACATATTCAAATACTTAAATTATTCTTATAAGTTATTAATATATTTATTAAATTTCATCAAAATACACATTGAATAATGTTAACTATTAATTTCAAGTTCGCATCTAAATATACATTGAACAAAGTTTTCAAGTTCATGTAGATTCATTTTATAATAATTAATTTGTGGATTATCTAGTTATTTTATTATAAACAAAAAAGTTAGAGATGTAAATAATTTTATATGTAAATCATATAAATCATTCACACTTTTAGAATATAAATATAAATATAATAATATATAATATAAATATAATAATATATAATATAAATATAATATATATACATATATATAATATATATATATATTATTTATTATGACATAAGCTCTTAATTCTTAAAGTTATTATCCAACTTTTATTATTTGTTATATGTGCCTTTTTATGAAAATTAACTATTAGTTGAATTTGGATAGATATTTTATAATGTATATGGTCAGGCATTTTAAAATGTAGAAGTAGAATATTTCTAATCAATTTGGAGTACTTTAGTCCTTACACAATTGAAAAGATATGGATTTATTTCTCTAATTGTAAATGACATTTACATCATTTGTTAAGCATCTTATTAACTGATATTGTTAAATTATTATTGTTATTATAAGTAGTTATTAAAAGTTAACGGGTTTACAAATTACTATATTTAATTAGGAAACTGGTATTGTTAAATTATTGTTGTTATTATAGTTAGTTATTAAAAGTTAAAGGGTTTACAAATTGCTATTTTTAATAAGGAAAAATACCAAAAAGTAAAAGTTTCAAATGAACAGTTGTATGTGACTGAAAGCTACTCATCTAACGATTATATAAGTGGATCAAAATAAATGCTTTAATATACAGAATGAACCTTAAAATAGAAGAGTTGTTTCTTTGAAAAATGAAAAAACTAATCAATCCTTGTCTTATGCATATCTTCATTGGACCTTCACATTTCTTCCTGTATAGTTCCATTACTTTTTCTTTTGAAGCTACGTACTGTTCTTACCGTTCCAACATCATCATTCCACTTGACTTGCTTCTTCATACATCACCTACAAATAACGGTAAATTATGAGGAAAGTTTCTACAAATATTCAAAACATAATAATATAACATACGTTGCATAAGTTTCAAATAGGCAATGAATAGTCAGCATAATAAGCCTTGATTGAGTGCCATTTGAAAGAAGCGAATACTCAGCATAGAAGTCAAGCTGACTCTTGACTGACATGTCGGCGTAAACAGTTGTATTATTTAGGGGATGTGTTATAAGAGCTGTGCAATGTCCCAAAATGAATTGATATCGAAGCATTAACATTCGTGGATGGAAAACGAGAGATGTTTGTTCTTTTCTAAAGAAAGATGGCTTAGATTGAATAGTTTTAAGCCTCTCCTTATATTCCCGGGAAACTCTAGATTTTTCTGATCAGACAGAGGAATGAATGGGTGCAAAGGGCACTCGAACCCTATCATGAATTTGAGTTGCACATAACCATTTAACCAATGAGTGGTAACATGGTAAGGACGATAAATGCCAATTCCCAGCTTGCTATAAAAGCTATAACCAATCCAACTACAGTTGAGGAAAGATCTTGAACCAAATTTGCCAGTGCATCATCGACATAAACTTGAGAACAAAAACAAGGTAAAATATCTTCATGAGTCAAATTAAAACTTATGAATGTTTGAAAAATACAAAAAAGTTGCTTATGGTATATAGCAAAATAAGTAAACTATTCATATTCTTAAGTTATTAATATAATATTTTTATTAAACTTTATCTAAATATACATTGAATAATGTTAACTATTAATTTTAAGTTCCCATCTAAATATGCATTGAACAAAGTAATCAAGTTCATGTACATTCATTTAATAATAATTAAAAAATTAATTTTATTTGTGATAAAATTAATTGATTGCTATAAGGTTATTTTAGTCTAAACAAAAAAGTTAGAGATGTAAATCATTCACACTTTTAGAATAGATACAGATACAGATATAGAATAGATATAGATAGATAGATGGGTCAGTTGCCATAAATGTAGATGCACCAACAATCTCATTGGAATATGCATGGCAAATACCAAAGGACGCCCGTTCTCAAAATAGTTTTATCTAATAAATTGATAAGAAGTAAGCTGTACACTAATAAATGACAGTATAATTAAGAGTGAACTTGAAATATTGTATTTTGTATTGCAGGATAGGAATAGGATACACAAAGGTGAGTGAGTGAGTGAGTCTGGAAGGAGAAAAGGTGATTCTAGATTAGTGCATCTGTACAAGAATACCAGATGCAACTCAGTACGCACATACTGAAGAACTTTAAGACATGGGTTTGGACATCTTCCAGTTCCAAATCCAATATTGATTGATGATGAAATATGGGATCTTCTAGGGGTTCTTACAGTGAGTTCTTCACGGAGCTTATAAGTTGTACGTTTCACTAAAAACTTATACTAAACATTTTGTAAGGTTAAAACTTATTTCTATTCTGACCAGCATCGATCCTTTTGGTGTATTTCAGGTTACACTGGAACTACCAATAACAGAATCCAAGAGTTATGAACTGCATCAGTTAATTGGTAATGTTGTAACTAGTACCATTCTTGTGGCTTAATCCAACATTTCAGGAAAAATTCTGTTCTGCGGATATGTTTGAAACCTGAAAACTGAGTTCTGATGTTACCATTTGCATCATTGCCTATGGGATTATACCATTCTGGCCCTGTATGCAATTGAAACCTTTCTGAGGGATGCAATGTAATTCCAATGAGAAGATTGGAGATCACTAAAGACTCTGTGGGGGCGAGAAAGTGTAATTTTGAGCAGAGGAAATGACAAAAACTGCAGATGCCATTGGTATTGGTATTGGTATTGGAAATCTAATTTGATATTTGGATTAGTTGGTAAGTTCTTAGTGAATTAATTAAGATGGAGGTTGGTGGGAAGTTGGAATTGAAAAAGTCTCTTTGCTTAATTGACATATTGAAAATGTCCTAACATCTGGTTTGAATATTGAAATGGTTATACTATACATACAAGATTTGAATTGAGGGTAGAGACTTAGTCAATTTACATGATGGTAATTCTCATATCATGGTAATTTGAAGTGGTCCAGTCCACATTAGAAAAAAAAAAAATGTTTGTTTATACTGGAATGGTCAAACACGTTGTTGCATAAAAGAAATACTTTTCTCAATCATAATCATAATCATGTTGAAACAATTTCTTATGTGAATTGTTCTTTGAATACATATATATTCCACATATCCTAAACTTCTTGATGGTTAATATTTAACAAAGATTGATATCCAAATTTTAGTAACAAAATTGTGTTGCTTGAGTCAAAGCCTTTGCTTAGAATATACTAAAGAAATGGCCACTACTTAATTAAAAGCTCACAATACAATATATGAAGAATAAATTGCAACTATTTAAGTGTCATACATTAATAATACTTGATTAGAATTAAACCGAAACTTGTAGGCCGGCATTGCTGTGTATGAACGATTCTTTTGATTTTATTCATTTGAAAACAGACGAGTGATCTTAATTATTCTCATGTTGTACGTAAGCGTTTGAATTTAAAGATATTAATTATTAATTTACAAAAAAGCAGCATAACGTATGAAAGCAGGAGAATGGTTGGTGTCCTGGACCAATCACCGAAACAATAGCACCATAGATATTTCAAACAATCTTTCTTTTTCTAATAATTAAAAGTAGTAATAGGGGAGTTTTTAGACGGAGTAGACAATGATTTAAATTGAATGGAATTTGAAGGTAATGAAGAAACTGAATTCCAAAGTTAGAGAATTTCCTGGCTGCTTCCATTCTTCTTTGTTTCCAAACTTAATGTAAACGTAGTCAACCATTCCCATTCCCATTCCCATTCCCATATTCTACAAACGCCTACTTTTCTTCTTCACCCTTCATCACTTTCATCTTCTATATAATAAAGTAACAACTCATCCAATTCATCAAATCCAATACACAGAAACAAAGAGATACAATATAATATCTCTTTGTGTCATCATCTTAAACATGGACAAGGCTTTCTTGACCATCATCATCATCATCATCAGCAGCTCCCTGTTTGCTTCTTCCCAAGCTCAGCAGGATTGCTCAACCTACTTTGCCAACAACTTATACACATCATGCAACAGCCTTCCAGTTCTCAACTCTTTCATTCACTGGAGTTACCATCCCTCCAACCATACTGTTGATATGGCATACAGACACACTCAAATGACCACCTCCAACTGGATTGCTTGGGCACTCAATCTCGGCACAGGCCAAATGGATGGTGCTCAGTGTTTGGTTGCTCTACACAACTCGAGCGGCCTTGTCCACGCTTACACTTCCCCTATTACTGGCCATCAGACCACCCTGCAACCGGCCCCCTTGAGTTTCGGTGTTCCCAGTCTCAGAGCTGAATTTGTTAGTAATCAGTTGATTATATATGCTACCATACAACTTACACAGGGAAGGACGAGGTTTACTCAAGTATGGCAACATGGGGATGTTTCTGGGAACACTATTGTGCCACATCCTCAGAGTGGAGACCAGATGAGGTCTTTTGGGACTATTGATTTTGCTACTGGTACCACTACCGATACTGGTGCTGCCAGCGGAGGATCGAGACAGCGCAGGAGAAATATCCATGGAGTGTTGAATGTAGTGAGTTGGGGAATATTGTTGCCTCTAGGTGCCATGGCAGCTAGGTATTTGAAGGTGTTCAAGGCAGCAAACCCGGGGTGGTTCTACTTACACATAGCATGCCAATCATCGGCCTACATAGTAGGAGTGGCTGGTTGGGGAACAGGACTAAGGCTGGGAAGTGATTCACCAGGAGTGGAGCGAACTACTCACAGGAACATTGGGATTACCCTCTTTGCCCTTGGAACACTTCAGATATTTGCCCTGCTTCTCAGGCCAAAGCCTGAACACAAGTACAGATTTTACTGGAACATATACCATCACTTAGTTGGATACACCGTTATAGTTCTTAGTATCATCAACATATTCGAAGGCTTAGATATATTGGACTCAGAAAGGAAATGGAGAAGAGCATATATAGGAGTTTTAATATTTCTAGGAGCAATTGCTGTATTGTTGGAAGCTTTGACATGGTATATTGTGCTAAAGAGGAAAAAGGAAACGGATTCTGATAAGTACCCACATAACACGTCCAATGGAACAACACATGCAGTTAATGGATATGATGCTTAGCCTCATAATCATTCATATCTATATATATATTTACACTTAGTTATTTTTTTTTTATTGTTTTGAAATGATTTGAGAGATAGATTGCTCCTATATTGATATGGAGGTCGTGTAATTTTTTTTCTCTTTTTTATGTCTGTATATTGTTATAAACGATTATGGTTCTAGAATTTCAGTGCTTGTATTTGGTTTTTCGTTATAATTAAATCAGATTAAATAGACAATGGCATCGTCATGAAAAAATTGACCATTGTGTTGTAGTAATGAAATCTGGTTTGGTTTTGTGTCCAAGTGGGATGTTTCTGCAGAAAACGCGTCCCCGACCTATTTTATGTGGAATAAGCCCTTGACAAATTAGCCAAAATCTACTAGATGTTTTAATATTACTTTTTTTGGAAGTATTAGAAGGTTGATTGAGAACATTTAATAAAGATTATGGTGTTCAAATATCTAAAAGTATGTGGCGATTTGGGAAGAAGCTACGTGAATGTTTAACATTAGGGTGTAAATCGAATCAAGCAATTTTAGCTCGAGCTTGAAAAACTCCAGCATTTAGTTGAGTTTGAGTCCACTTCAATTTGAAAAAAGCTTTCCAACCAGACTCGCAAGCTTTTCAATTTTGTATTATAAAAACATATTAAACAACTTATAAAAAATTTAAAAAATTCAAACTTCAAAATATCCTCAGTATAAATTTAGATTTGCAAATCGGGCTCGATTCGAATTCGACGAGCTTGAATCCAAAAAAATCACCAAGTTCGACTGATTTACACTCCTAGTTAACATTTAGATTTGTCGGGTTGGATCAATATATCAAGTGATGAAGGTAATTCTGGTTACGTTTACCAAATATGTGGGTGCACCTACTTTGATTTTGAGATTCTAATCGAGGGAATTGAACAGTTACATAAATTCAATCATTAAACTAATTAAGCAGAGGACACTTGACAAAATATTCAGATGTTTTGACATTATCACATTCAGATGTTGAACTTCCATTATATGACAAATTCCACATTTTGGCATGTACTGCATTTCAATCGAATGAATTGCTTTTGCTGGTGTCTCAGTTGTAATCATCTTTATATCTAATATATTTTGTTAATCAATTCTTTATAAAATATTTGTTTAGTTAATGTTTGTCTAATTAAACCAAAAAAATAATTTAAGAATTATAATTTGATTGATCACTTCTAAAAACTATATAACATATAAAGAAAATAAGGCATTTGATAACATCAATAATTTTGGCTATAATTAATAATTAACTGAATGACGAAGTAATCATTTTTTCATTTCATGAGTTCAAAATAATTAATTTTTTCATCATTTTATTTAGACAATAATTATTAGTATGTATTCATGGAAATATTCTTTCATCTTTAAATTATTATATGGATTAATAATATTTTCAAATTGAAAAATAGCTAGGTATATGAAATATTTTAACGAGATTAAATAATTAACGTTATTTTGAATGGGTTATTTACTAATTTCCTAACAACTATTCGGTTAGTAAATTAACCAATTAGCTCACTTGTTAATTACATATATATATATATATATGAAACTAACTTAAAAAAAACACGACCTAGATACGTATATGGTTTTCCATGTAATACGTTATTTTGTTGGTAGAAAAAGAGATGGTAATCATTCACAACTCTCGATCTCCCATTTTAACCTTAAAATAGTTGTTGGTGGAGATTCAATGACAGTGAATACTATAAATTGAAACGCTTTAGCTACTCCTCAATCGTCATCATCATTCATCCCATATAATTAAGGAAGAGAATTAATTAAATAACCATGGCCGTTGCTGCTGCAATTCTCTTCCTGTTGCCATTGTTGACATGCAATGTTTACGCAGACGGCCCTACTATCTTCGACATCACAAAGTATGGTGCCAAACCTGGAGCCGACATCAGCCAGGTACATATGATCCTTTCTGTTTTTCGATTCGATCCGATCGTCATAATTAATAATGTGCATGTGTATATATATATATATATATATATATTCTGTCATGTCATGTGTAATGTGTAATGAATATTTGTATATTTGTACGTATATTTGATGAATTAGGCTTTGTCTAATGCTTGGAAAGAAGCATCAAGCTTAACCACCCCTAGCAAAATAGTGATACCACAAGGGCAATGGTATCTAAGTCAAGTGAAATTGTCCGGAAACAAAGCCCCTCTTGAGCTTGAGATTAGAGGCACCATTACAGCCGATTCAGATCTTTATAAACTACCAAACAATGAAGGGGAATGGATTACCATCAACTACGTTAACTATTTCACCCTATCCGGTGGTGGAGTTCTTGACGGTCAAGGCCTTAAAGCTTGGCAGCAAAATGATTGTCATATACGCAAATGCAAAAAGACTCCATTGAATTTGAGCTTCAACTTCATCAACAACACAATCATCCGTGACTTGACCAGCAAAGACAGTAAGAATTGGCACGTAAATTGTATATCAAGCCGTAACGTCACCTTCGACGGGGTCACCATTACTGCCCCTGGAAATAGCCCAAACACGGACGGGATCCACATTGCACGTTCAAGCCTTATTAACGTGATCAACTCCAAAATCGGGACAGGAGATGACTGTATCTCCATAGGTGATGAGACATCAGAACTCCACATAGAGAATGTGATTTGCGGGCCAGGTCACGGTATCAGCATTGGAAGCCTGGGTAGATCAACAACAGAAAAGGATGTGAGGGGAGTTACAGTGAAGAACTGCACATTCATAGACACAAGCAATGGGGTAAGGGTGAAGACATGGCCATCAGCCCCGGCCACATTGGAGGTCTCAGATTTACATTTCGAAGATCTGATAATGAAGAATGTGAGCAGTCCAGTGATACTAGATCAAGAATACTGCCCATACAACCTGTGCAAGCTAGACAAACCATCTCTAATTAGGATAAGCAAAGTGAAGATATCAAACATAAGGGGGACAACATGGACTCGAGAGGCATTGATATTTCAATGTAGCTCCATGAAGCCATGCGATGTGACAGTAGGTGACGTTGATCTTACATACATTGGAACCGCACCAGGCGGTATAACCACCAACTGTTCCAACGTCCATCCCGTTTTCACAGGCAAACAGAACCCACCTGTCTGTGCCCCCAACTCTGCTTAATTACATTACATTACATTATATTGTATTAACTTGTAAAATTTCAATAACCTCATCTAGCTCAAATTCTGGTGTACACCAAACATATGTGATGCCCCATATTAATTAATTAAATTCGTTTATTAAATTGCATATTATGTCTTCGTTTCTTTCAGCGCCATACATCTTTGATATCTATCGGTTACATTTATATCGATCCTTAAAGTGATCCTTGGATATCATATGCCACAATTTTCAATTTATACCCCTAATGTTGTTCACTAATCATATATAGTTTGTTGGACAAATATGCTTACCTCAGTCGATAATTTGGGTCAATTGTGAAATTAATTTATACTTGTCTCATTCTCAAATTATAGATACTTTTGCACTATTAGTCAATCTTTGGTATCAATTCAAAGTTGGAAGAAACACCCTCCAAGATTCATGTTAAAACTTGAACAAGAACATAACGAATTCAATTCATCTTATTGATTTTGATAAGAGAAACAATTTGTGAAAATTCAGTTTACATATATGTGACATAACTAATGGATAATGCAAAAGCTCCATAAATATAATATAACAGATAAAAACAGCTTAAAAACTCCATCTTATGGAACATGTTTCAAAAAAACAACTGAACAACATTTATGTACTTATTCATCCTTAACCTTCTAGATTAAATAATAATCCATTGTAGTTTTTTTCACTTAAGTTTATTTATTTAGAACTTTAGATTGACAATGGATATCAATTATGATTTTTATCTTAATTGAATGCTCTCTCCATCCCCTATGTTCCAACTGATGCATTTCTCGAACATAGGCAGGGCCTCTTGTATGCTTCTCCACGTATGCGATGTTGAATTCCTTGGTCTGGCTCTATTCCGGATTGGGACGTGGGCATAAGGGTCTTTATGATACAATCAATAATTCGCTTCATTTTCAATTAGGCCTTGCTCTAGCTTCTTTAGGGGTTATTACCTCCTTGGTAGCTCAACACATGTACTCTTTACCTGCTTATGCATTCATAGCACAAGACTTTACTACTCAAGCTGCATTATATACTCATCACCAATATATTGCAGGATTCATCATGACAGGAGCTTTTGCTCATGGAGCTATATTTTTCATTAGAGATTACAACCCGGAGCAAAATGAAGATAATGTATTGGCAGACGTACTTGTGAAGTAGCACTTGAACCCATAGTTTTGATTCGTCTATCATTAATTGCCACCCCAGTTTTCCTAAGAATGCCAAATTAACTGCTCTTGTATTTCGTATCCCCAGGCCACCATATAGCTTGTCTCTACATACCATATCCCATGAGACTAGGTGCATTTTCCTTTCTTCATCTGATCCACCCCATAAAAATTGACGATTAAGCCGATCCACCTTACCACAAATACTCAAAGGGATCTTGGCTGTTTGCATGACATAAGACGGGATAGTGGCCGATGCTGCTTTAATCAATGTCAACCTCCCCGCCAACGATAGATGTTTTCATTTCCACCCTTATAGTTTCTTTTTCACTCTATCTATTATAAATCCATAATCTGCCACTCGGATTCATGTATGATGTAGCGGTGCTCCAATGTATCTTCCCAAATTGCGTGTGATTGTGAGATTGGCCCGATGTCCCAAATCCCGAACTTGTGGACCGGGAATGTTGCCAGAGAAGCATATCCGAGATTTCTGCATATTGACCTTTTGTCCTGACATCAAGCAATAGGCCTCCAAGGTGGAGTGTATGACATTAATTTGCGTCACCGAAGCTTCTCCAAACAGAATAAGATCGTCCGCAAACATAAGGTGTGAGACACGAGGTCTTGAGCGTGAAGTGGTGACCGGCTTCCAGAGGCGGTCCTGGACAGCCTTCCTTATAAGAGATCCCAGCTTCTCTACACAGAAAACAAATAGATTAGGTGACAGGGGGTCCCCTTGCCTCAAACCTTTCTCTGGATTGAACCACTCAGTAGCCTCCTCATTCCAAAGTAGAGCTAGTTTGGCTGTAGTGGTACACTCCATAATGAGCCAGGTCCAAGGCAATGTGAATCTCATTTCAGCTAACACACCTCTCTAAAAGGTCCAATCAATCCGATTGTACGCTTTCTCAAAGTCAATTTTGGCTACAAAGAATCCTTTTTTACCTTTCAAAACCCGTAAATTATGAATTACTTCATTTGTTATAATAATATTATCAATTGTTTGTCGGCCTTTAATGAAGCTACTCTGAGTTTGTGGTATTAGTTCATTCATTAAATTTCGAAGTCGATTAGCCATCGTCTTGGTTATGACTTTGAGAATCACGTTACTCCAACTGATTGGACGGAAATTAGAAAGGTGTGTAGGGTTCTTTTCTTTAGGGATCAAAGTTATAAAAGATTCATTGATGCGAGGGTCAATCGTACATGTGCGGAGTGCTTCGCTTACCATTTTGGTGACTGCATCGCCCACCGTGTTCCAACATTTTTGGAAGAACATAGGCTGAAGTCCATCTGGGCGGATTTATTCGGATGCATCTCCATAATAACTCTCTTCACCTCTTCCTTGGTAACCAGCACGAGAAGACCCGAAAGTTGCTGGGGGCTCAGTTTGGGGAAGTCAGGTGTCTGCATGTATTCAGTAACCGGAGGGCCTTTTCCATAAAGACTTTTGTAGAAGTTTATAGCCATTGTTTTTAACTTGTCTGGATCAGTCTCCCACTCGCCCTCTCCATTTAGTAAGGTTCGTATTTTGCCTCTACCTTGTCTCTGTGTGGCTGAAAGATGAAAGAATCGAGTATTTTTGTCTCCCGCCCTAAGCCAATCGATTCTCGATTTTTGTTTCCATAAAAGCTCCTCCTGTCATAGAGTCTCATGATATTGCGTAGTGAGCTTCTTTTCAAGCTTTTGTAAGTAGCGATTGTAACAACGACTTTGAGCTCGGTGAATTCCTGTTATTCTGTTCGTCAACTCTTTCTTCCTCTTAAAGATATTACCAAAGACTTTTTTATTCCAGCTATCTGATTTAGATTTGATATCCCCAATACAGTCATATATCTTGTCATATTCATTGCTTGACCAGTTTTGTGCAACAAAGTTCTGATATCTCGTATATGTAAACCAAACTGCTTGGATCCGAAAGGGCTTATGCGATGTAGTGTGTCTATCACAAGTGGTAAGTAGTAATGGTGAGTGGTCCGAGACTAAGCGAGGTAGATGTTGTACTGTGGCACTAGGGAAAGAAAGTTGCCAGTCGGTGTTGCAAAGGGCTCTATCAAGTCTTTCTTGAAGAGACGAGTTACCTCCCTTAGCCCATGTAAGTGGGTTTCCGCAGAAATTTAGATCTAAAAGACCCACTGTGTTTACAAACTCAAGAAACTTCCTACATTTGGACATATCAATTGGAGCGCCGCCTGTTTTTTCCGAGTCGCACGTAACTACATTCATATCTCCTGCTATAGCCCAAGGACCATGGATAGCACCGGATAACTGACTAAGATACTCCCACAAAGTATCTCGTGGTGTCTGTTGCGGACTAGCATATACGGTAGTGAAAACCCAGTCCGGCATACCTGGATTTCGTATCACGGATGTAATACATTGATCATTAACTGCTACAACCTCTAAAGAGATCCTTTGGGAATTCCAGAACAACCATATGCCCCCTTTGAATCCCCTAGCTTCGACCTTTTCAACACGGTCCAGACAGCTACGCCTAAGAATTTTGTCAGCTTTATCTCCGCTAACTCGTGTTTCCATAAGAAGTAATATCATCGGGTCATATATACGAAGAAGATCCATGAGCGCGACAATCAATTCCGATTTGCCAGCGCCCCTACATGTAACAACCCATTTTTGGAAAATCTTGCATATCATATTTTTGGCATATAAATACAATTTTATTTATTAGTTTATTATTTCTAATTCATTTAATGTTTAACCGAGCTTTACGTTTAAATGATTATAATGAGCTAATATTTTCTCAAGTTTGCTTAGTCTTGTAGGATAGCTACCCGAAGGGACCGAGTTCGATAGTGATGCACTCGACACGAAATATTTTTATGAACGAGCGAACAAAAAGAAAATATAGATAAGTTGAATAGGAAATAATTTCAATAATTAGTGTATATATATATATATTAACTAATGGGTTCAATAATCAAATAGATTTCTTTTATTATATAGGTTATTTGCAATAATTATGTGGCCTAGATTAAATTGAACGAAAATGCATGCAGAATTACCATAATTATATTTGAATAAGCATGACACATTAGATGAAAATCACACTCAACCTCCCATATCCCATCAAAATCCATAAATCATTGCACATTTATATATATATATATATATATATATATATAAATCATACACATCTTTATATATATGTGTATATATATATATTGCAATAAATAATTATACAACTTTTTATATAAACATATATATCTATATATATATCTATATATTAGGCAAGAGAGAGATACATGTATTATACATTTTTATATACACTATATATATGTATAAATGGTCTTTAGAATCATTTACACCTAAACACTCTCTCACTCCTCTATACAATTCTCTCCATTCTCTCTAACACTTGTACTCTCTCAACAAAATTCTTCACTTTTCTCTCAAAATGAAAGAAGCAAGAGCATAACAAGTAGTAAGGGAAAGTAAGCTCAAGGTATAGTAGTCTTCATTTAAGCATAAAAAACTTTGTTAAGCTTTTAAGAGGTAGTTTTCTCTTTCTTGTTGCTTATTTTCTTCATTTTTTCTTTAAGATCATGTTTAAGTTGCTAAAAATTGATTGCATGTATGATCAAAAGAGGGATTTCTAGTATGTGATGATTTTTGTTGCATGTGTTGTTTTTATGTGGTTGATTGTCAAAGCATGTCTTTATTTGGAGTTAAGGGTGCAAATGCATGTTGAAAGGGGTATTGCATGTATGATTTCTTTACATAAACTCATTGCATGTGTGATCTAAAGATAAATCCCCACAAAATTAAGAGTTTTTGTTGAATAATTTGCTTTTTATGGTTGATCTTCAAATAAGTGTCATTTTAATTGTTGATGGTGTGAATAAGTGTGAAAAATGGCTTTGCATGTAGAGGTGGGAATAGGCCAGGCCATCCGATAGGGGCCTACGGCTCGTCCTATTTAAGGCCTAGCTCGGCCTAGCCCATTTAATAAAAAGGCCAGGCTCAAGCTTTTTATAAAGCCTATTTAGTTAAATAGGCCAGGCTTAGGCTTACAAAAAAGCCTATCAGGCCCGTCAGGCCGGCCTGTTTATATATAGTATTTTATATTTTTAACCCTTGGACATATAGTATTTTAATTTTGAGTTTGGACAAATATTTGACTCCTAAACATGCAATTTGTATCTCTTCGATTATTCTTAATCTTCACATTGTTAATTTTTTTTATACATTCATGCTTCATAATATTTGTCATAGGCCTTTATGTAAAATAGGTTAGTTGGTGTTCATATGTCTTTATGTAAAATATACTTTTAAATAGGCTTTCAGGCCTTATCAGGCCTTTAAAAAAGTCAGGCCAGGCCTTAAAAATTAGCCTATGACGGGTAATAGGCCAGGCTCAGGCCTATCATTTTTAAAGTAGGCTAGGCTTAGGCCTTACAAAGCTCGGCTCGGCTCGGCCTATTTCCACCCCTATTTGCATGTTTAATTTTCTTACCTAAAACTATTGCATGTATGATTTGAGAGTGATCTCCTAGAAGTATGATGAAATTTGTTGAACATTTTGTTAAATGTGATAGATCTAAAAAAAAATATGTCATTTTGAGTGTTGATTGTGAAATTGCATTTTGAAATTAACTTTGCATGTTCGATTATCATGTCTAAACTTGTTGCATGTGTAATAATATGATGTTGAGGTGGTTTATATTGAGGATGTTTGGTTATAAACTTGGAAGTGCATTTTTATTTTTAGGAAATATGTGAAGTTGAGCAGTTTGTGAAGAATCCTGAAATTTCAGTCCATTTTGTCGATTTTTATAAATTTTTGTACTTGAAATTTTAGAAAACTGTTTAGTATGTTGTTATATATGATGTTGGGATCTATGGTTAAATTTGGTGATTTTTTAAGTTGTGTATGAATTATGATGAATTTTCAAAAATAGTCCCGCTTCAATTACAATTTTCTATGGTAGCTTTTCGATGTTGTTTAGGTAATCAAATGGGAGAATTTATTCATGTTAATTTTTCTGGAATTTAAACATCATGTCTAAATGATATATAGAAAATATTGAAAATTTTTGAGTTGTGTGTAATTTTCTAAAATTCGTTTAGTATAGACTGCCAAGTGAGATACCAAAATCTTAAGGTTGTGTAGTTTTGTAATTATTTGAAATATTTTGAGATATTTTCTTCTTCTAAAAATTTTACTACATGCTCATGTGTGTGTTGTTAAGTGTTTCATAAAATTTGAGAATTTTTTGAGTAATAAAATAATTTATAACATTATTTTAATTTTGGTTGTCTGTCCTAAAATTATTCATGATAAATTATATATTTTGTAAGTAAAGCCCAAATTTAGAGTTTTAATTGGTTTTAGAAATTATATGGAATGTTTTACATAGCTTATGTCTATGTTTCTTTAGGGTTTGAATTAGAAATGTTATAGTTATGAATGTTCATATATTAGATGTTAATTTGTTATTGTTTAGCCTTTGAGTTTAATGGATAAAAAACTACCTATATTTAAATATATGTATATACATGTTTTTGAAATACATATATTTTAAAATCTAAATGTTGATAAACGGTCGAGGCAGTACGAGACGATCGGAACTTCAAGAGCTATCCCCGCATCTTAGCGAAACGTCAAGTGGGTAACGTTTAATTTAAGTTACATTGATTAGAATAACTCTTATGTTGAATGAGATGAAACGAAATGATAAAGTATCAGGTTGACGAACCTTGGAGTAGACCAGGCCTTCGGACCTTGGAGTTAGGCCAGGTTGACGAACCTTGGAGTAGACCAGGTCTTTGAACCTTGGAGTTAGGCTAGGTCTTCGGATCTTGGAGATGATGCCTTTGACGTATTGGTTAATCTCTTTAACGTAACAGTTAATAACCGTTATCCACTAAGATTTTTGAATCTTATGTTGCTCAGTTTAAATCTTTTTCAGGTCCAGCTTACGACGAAGCGGAAGAGTAGCTGGCTGTATAGACTTCCCCTAGAAGCATATATATATAATATATATATGAATATTACGCTTTTAATATATGTTAATTCATAGAAATCTGACACTTGGTATTTTGGGAACTACTTTATCGGATTAAGTAAGAAAATTTTCATTTGTTCATAACCAGGTTTTGATTTACAAATGTGGGTATAACACGAGTCCGTTGTGCATGATTAGCTTTTAAAGTTAAGAAAAAAAATACTCGTGTTTTTATAATAAAGTCTTCCGCTGAAATTAATTATGAATACTATATATTTTTTTCACGCTTAAAGTCACGGTGGCAACTCGACTCCTGTTAAGTTGGGGTTGGGGTGCTACAGCGTGATATCAGAGCCGAAGTTGGGTTTTTCCTTCATCGGACTGTAAATCAAAACGTTTTCTTTGAAACAATGTCTAACTCTTAGATTTCTGAGGGATAAAATTTAGAATTTTCTTAAAACTGGTATGTCAAATAGTTTAATAATGGGGAGTCCACAGCGTAGCTAAACATCCGAATCGTACCAATGTAAGTATATGTGTAACGTTTTAAAGTTGTGTGAAAGATGTTATATTTGAATGCTTTCAAATGATATTTTATGTGCTATACTAAAAGAAAGATGTGATAATGAATATGATTGAAAGTCATGAGTCAATAATAAGGAAGGAATGCATGTTATGAAAAATGTGAACCACTATGCCTTACATGCCTTATGTTTGTTCTCGTGCTCTGTACTTTTATTTGTTATAAATAACTATTTATATCTCTATCCAATCTTTACCTTTACGTTTGAATGAAATTTTTTTTTAGAAAAATGCATACATTTTTTTTTCAAATGCACTCCCCCAAACTATACAACTAGAATTTGACTAGGGGTTGACTTGTCGTTCGATGATTAAACTTACTTAGGATGGATCGTGATGAGACACGTAGGCTGAGTTTGGAGGCAGAATATAGGATTTGCTACCAGGTCGGGTGGGAGGACATCCGAGAGTTCATAGCTAGGATCACTGTTTGCCGTAGGAGAGCTCATGCATACGGAATGCAGGACACTGATATCCAGGCAGCTGAACATCTTAGGGCCAGAGTACTTTCGAGGTTTAGGGCCATAGCTCGGACGGTGTTCAGGCAGTTACTTGTTTATGACCGTGAGGGTGGTGCAGAGATGGAGTTTCGAGCATACTGCTTGAGCCTACAGGAGGCGGTAGAGCGTCATGAGGCGCGTGTGAGAGAGGCTTTTGAGCTGGAGGCTGAGGCGCATCGCTACGTTGGACGAGCGATGAATTGGGAGATCCGTATACAAACCATTGAGGAGATGTTGGTAGAGGCTTATG
Organism: Verbascum thapsus; assembly: GCA_963669365.1. Lineage (NCBI taxonomy): Eukaryota > Viridiplantae > Streptophyta > Magnoliopsida > Lamiales > Scrophulariaceae > Verbascum > Verbascum thapsus. The sequence continues at coordinate 17,395,136 of OY770111.1, forward strand.
CTGAGCATGAAAGGCTCAGGACACGTAGCCAGAAGTTGTTTCAGGAAGCTAGGTCTATCCGAGTATCCCAGGGATTAGAGGATCCTCCGGTCGCGATACCTAACGAGGGCCCGATAGTAGTTGCACAACCAGACGTTATGTCAGGCACACACCCTACCACACCAATAGCGCCTGCTCCGGAGTATGGGTGGTCGTTTGAGGATGAGGCAGGTCCCAATGGACAGCCTGTTGATGATGGGGAGCGCATGTCAAAGCGCCCTTGCTATGGATGGCTTTCTGATTAGGAGGATTGATATGCATCCTCTAGTTAGATGTTGTAGATAGTAGTTTTTGCTTAACCTGTAGGCTAGTAGAATATGCTTCCCCGGTGATATGGCTTAGACGCCTTAGCTTTTGATGTTTATTAGGCAGTTGCATCTGTAGTGCCTTCCCTATGATAAAAACTTATTTTTGCTGTTAAAATGGGACAATGCGATCCCAAAATTTTCCTAATACCAAAATATTAATGAATGAAAAAGAAAAATGGTTTGTTTACTTCCTTTTACTATATGTTTTAGTTGTGATACTGGTTAAAATATTTTAATTCAATACCAGTAAAGATGTTGATTTATCAAATGTTTTCAATTACAGTTTTAAAATACTCTGCTACCTTGTAGACTAAACACTATGGACTCACCCACTAGGGCACAAAGGGATATACGATGAGCAGAAGAGAGACAGAACGATGAAGAACAACCTCTTGAACAAAATGCTAACGCTGATATGACAAGAGACTTCTTTGCTCAGTTACGAGAGTTTATGCAACACCGGCCTACATCTGCCCCAGATAATCATGAGGAACACCAACTCAAGCCCAATCACGTGATTGAGCAGTTCAGGCGTTTCCAGCCACCCAGGTTCAGAGGAAAGGAAGGACCAATGGCTACCGAAGAATGGATTGCTGAATTAGAGAGAATTTTTTAGCACATGGAATTGTCAGAAACACAAAAAGTCTCGTGTGCAAGGTTTCAACTAGTAGAAGATGCCAGCCAATGGTGGCAGTCTCATGAGAGGACAATGACGGCAGAAGCAAAACGTACTCTAGAATGGGAGTAATTCAAGGAAATTATTTTAAATCGTTATTTCCCACAAGCCTTGAGGGATCAGAAGGAAATTGAATTTATGAACCTTCGCCAAGGAACCAACACTGTCACTGAATACGAGCGCAAGTTTAACTCACTCTCTCGATATGCACCGCATCTAGTTAATACTGATGATTGAAAAGCACGCAGGTTTGAGAGGGGACGTCGTCCGGAAGTTGGAGGGATAGTATCTGGCCTAAGGTTGCCACATTTCAGGGATGTATTCGAAAGGGCTTGTATAGTTTCAATGAGTTTAGGGTTAGAGACTGAGCAGAGGCCGATGGTGAATCAATTGAAAAGGAAAGGAGCACCGTCTATCGGACTAAGAGGTAACACCCCAGTTAGAAGCGTCCGACATATCATTGCTGGACCCCCACGAACAACACCATTATGCCAGAATTGCAACAAGAACCATTGAGGTGAGTGTTTGTGGGGGAAAGGAGTTTGTTTTTGCTGTCATCAGCCGTGCCACAAAGTTAATGAGTGTAATAATTGTACGAGCATACCAAGTGGAAGTGGCAAGGCTCCTACACCAGGACAAGGAATTTCTCGAAATCCAAATTTCAGAGGTAAAGTCAAACTGAATGCCTTGCCAGAAGTTCAGTTCGCGGAAGAAAATGAAAACCTGTGTGAGGAACAGCCAGGGAAAGGTGACGAGACAAAAGAAACAATGACAGGTATGTTGTTTATATCAGGTATATCAGCATATATTTTGTTTGATACAGGAGAATCACACTCTTTTATATCTGATGCCTTTAAAAAGAAGCTTAGACTAGATTGTGAAAGAAATGCAAATCTAGAAGTCAGATTACCATCAGGAGAGAATATAAAAATCAAGAATTTAGTCAGGAACGTTAAGGTGACGTTGGACGAGTACGATCTTGTAGCTGATTTGTATGTAATAGGGATGAATGGTTTCGATGTTATACTGGGAATGAACTGGTTGTGTAAGAACAAAGCTATTGTTCGTTGTGCAGAACGAGAGATAGACTTAGAAACACTAAGTGGCCATTGCTTCACATTCTATGGAGTCGGAACACGAGTGTGTATACCAATTATATCAGCAATGAAGGCAACCAAGTTGTTGATTAGAAGAGAATGTCAAGCGTACCTTGTAAACATTGTAAAAGTTGAAGAAAAGAAATTGACACCGACTGATGTTCCAGTTGTAAAGGAATTTCCCGATGTCTTTTCGGAAGACCTATCGGGAATCCCACCTGCTCGACCTATGGAATTCACCATCGATCTAATTCCAGGAGCTGCACTAGTGTCAAAAGCTCCATACCGTATAGTGCCAAAAGAGCTACAGGAATTGAAAGTTCAAATACAAGAACTCTTGGATAAGAAATTTATCCGACCAAGTGTTTCGCCATGGGGAGCACCTGTATTGTTCGTGAAGAAGAAAGACGGATCAATGAGAATGTGTATTGATTACCGAGAGCTTAATCGACTAACGATTAAGAACAAATATCCTCTACCAAGAATTGGAGACTTGTTTGATCAATTGAAGAATGCAAGTACTTTTTCAAAGATCGATCTTAGATCTGATTATCACCAGTTAAAAGTTAAGGAATGTGATATTCCAAAGACCGCATCAAAACCCGATATGGTCACTATGAGTTCACCGTAATGCCTTTCGGAGTTACCAATGCACCGGAAGTGTTCATGGATATGATGGATCGCATATTTCATGAGTATCTAGATAAATTTGTCATTATATTCATCGACGATATCTTGGTTTACTCGAAAGATACAAAACAACATGAGGAACATCTCAGAGTGGTACTAGAAGTTTTACAACGAGAGAAGTTGTATACCAAGTTTAGCAAGTGTGAGTTCTGGCTAAACAAAGTGTCTTTTCTAGGACATTTGATCACATCACAGGGAATAGAGGTTGACCCTGCAAAAGTTGATGCAGTTCTGAGCTGGAAGACTCCAACCAATGCAAATGAAGTTCGCAGTTTTCTTGGTTTAGCAGGATACTATAGGAGATTCATTCAAAACTTCTCGCGTATCGCAAAACCACTTACACACCTTACGAAGAAGAATGATAAATTTATATGGACTTCGGAATGCGAGTTCAGTTTCCATGAATTGAAGCAGAAGCTAACTTCAGCGCCTGTCCTAACGGTGCCCGATGGATCTGAAGGGTTTGTAATTTACACGAATGCTTCTAAGTCAGGACTTGGATGTGTTCTAATGCAACATGGGAAGTTTGTAGCTTACGCATCCCGACAATTGAAAGTGCATGAACAAAACTACCCAATACATGACTTAGAATTGGCTGTAGTTGTTCACGCGTTCAAAATTTTTTAGGGATTATCTGTATGGAGGAAAGTGCGAAATATACACTGATCACAAGAGCTTGAAATATTTTTTCACACAAAAGGAACTCAACATGCGCCAAAGAAGATGGTTAGAACTGGTGAAGGATTACGATTGTACCATTCACTATCACCCAGGTAAGGCGAACGTTGTGGCAGACGCACTTAGCAGGAAAGAAGAGGGTGAGTTGGCATTATTGCCTACTCAACAAGGGCGACTGATTGAAGAATTTGACAAAATGAGTCTAACAGTCATCGAGTCAAAGCAATCAATGGCAACGTTAGCCACATTAACAGTCCAGCTAACATTGAGAGAACAGTTGACAGAAGCCTAGAAGAGCGACAAATTCCTCAGTTTAATGCGGAATAAAGTTCAAACAAAGGAGATTGGAGATTTTTCGATAGCGAATGATGGGGCTTTAATGTTCAAATAGAGAATTTGTATACCGAAGAATGAGGAGACATGGAACGAGATAATGAGGGAAGCTCATAATACACCATACACTGTGCATCCTAGAGAGAGAAATATGTATAGAGACCTCAAACAGAACTTCTGGTGGAGAGGAATGAAAAGGTCAATTGCACAATTTGTTAGCAGATGTCTTACTTGTCAGATAATCAAATCCGATCATCAACGATCTGCAGAATCGATGATCCATTGGAAGTGCCAGAATGGAAGTGGGAACACATAACAATGGATTTTATCACAGGTTTACCGAAAACTTCTAAACAACATGAAGCTATATCGGTAATTGTTGATAGACTGACCAAGGTAGCTACACGAAGAGACTGAGTTCGATCGTGATGCACTCGACACGAAATGTTTTTATGAACAAACGAACAAAAAGAAAATATAGATAAGTTGAATATAAAATAATTTCAATAATTAGTGTATATATATATTGACTAATGGGTTCAATAATCAAATAGGTTTCTTTTATTATATAGTTTATGTGCAATAATTATGTGGCCTAGATTAAATTGAATGAAAATGCATGCATAATTACCATAATTATATTTGAGTAAGCATGACACATTAGATGAAAATCACACTCAACCTCCCATATCCCATCAAAATCCATAAATCATTGCACATTTATATATATATATATATATATCATACACATCTTTATATATATGTGTATATATATTGCAATAAATAATTATACAACTTTTTATATAAACATATATATCTATATATTAGGCAAGAGAGAGATACATGTATTATACATTTTTATATACACTATATATATGTATAAATGGTCTTTAGAATCATTTACACCTAAACACTCTCTCACTCCTCTATACAATTCTCTCCATTCTCTCTAACACTTGTACTCTCTCAACAAAATCCTTCACTTTTCTCTCAAAATCAAAGAAGCAAGAGCATAACAAGTAGTAAGGGAAAGTAAGCTCAAGGTATAGTAGTCTTCATTTAAGCATAAAAAACTTTGTTAAGCTTTTAAGAGGTAGTTTTCTCTTTCTTGTTGCTTATTTTCTTCATTTTTTTCTTTAAGATCATGTTTAAGTTGCTAAAAATTGATTGCATGTATGATCAAAAGAGGAATTTCTAGTATGTGATGATTTTTGTTGCATGTGTTGTTTTTATGTGGTTGATTGTCAAAGCATGTCTGTATTTGGAGTTAAGGGTGCAAATGCATGTTGAAAGGGGTATTGCATGTATGATTTATTTACATAAACTCATTGCATGTGTGATCTAAAGATAAATCCCCACAAAATGAAGAGTTGTTGTTGAATAATTTTGCTTTTTTGGTTGATCTTCAAATAAGTGTCATTTTAAGTGTTGATGGTGTGAATAAGTGTGAAAAATGGCTTTGCATGTTTAATTTTCTTACCTAAAACTATTGCATGTATGATTTGAGAGTGATCTCCTAGAAGTATGATGAAATTTGTTGAACATTTTGTTAAATGTGATAGATCTAAAAAAAATATGTCATTTTGAGTGTTGATTGTGAAATTGCATGTTGCAATTGACTTTGCATGTTCGATTATCATGTCTAAACTTGTTGCATGTGTAATAATATGATGTTGAGGTGGTTTTTATTGAGGATGTTTGGTTATAAAACTTGGAAGTGCATTTTTATTTTTAGGAAATATGTGAAGTTGAGAAGTTTGTGAAGAATCCTGAAATTTCAGTCCACTTTGTCGATTTTTATAAATTTTTGTACTTGAAATTTTAGAACACCGTTTTAGTATGTTGTTATATATGATGTTGGGAGTCTATGGTTAACATTTGGTGATTTTTGGAGTTGTGTATGAATTATGATGAATTTTCAAAGATAGTCTCGCTTGAATTATTGTTTTCTATGGTAGCTTTTCGATGTTGTTTAGGTAATCAAATGGAGAATTTCTTCATGTTAATTTTTCTAGAACTTAAACATCATGTCTAAATGATATGTAGAATATTTTGAAAGATTTTGAGTTGTGTATAATTTTCTAAAATTCTTTTAGTATAGACTGCCAAGTGAGATACCGAAACTTAAGGTTGCGTGGTTTTGTAATTATTTGAAATATTTTGAGATATTTTCTTGTTCTGAAAACTTTACTACATGTTCATGTATGTGTTGTAAAGTGTTTAATAAATTTTGAGAATTTTCTGAGTAATAAAATAATTTATAACATTATTTTAATTTTGGTTGTCTGTCCTAAAATTATTCATGATAAATTATATATTTTGTAAGTAAAGCCCAAATTAGAATTTAATTGGTTTTAGAAATTATATGGAATGTTTTACATAGCTTATGTCTATGTTTCTTTCGGGTTTGAATTAGAAATGTTATAGTTATGAATGTTCATATATTAGATGTTAATTTGTTATTGTTTAGCCTTTGAGTTTAATGGATAATAATAAACCACCTATATTTAAATAAATGTATATACATGTTTTTGAAATACATATATTTTAAAATCTAAATGTTGATAAACGGTCGAGTGCAGTACGAGACGACCGGATACTTCAAGAGCTATCCCCGCATCTTAGCGAAACGTCAAGTGGTTAACGTTTAATTTCAGTTACATTGATTAGAATAACTCTTATGTTGAATGAGATGAAACAAAATGATAAAGTACCAGGTTGATGAACCTTGGAGTAGACCAGGTCTTCGGACCTTGGAGTTAGGCCAGGTCTTCGGACCTTAGAGATGATGCCTTTGACGTATTGGTTAATCTCTTTAACGTAACAGTTAATAACCATTATCCACTAAGATTTTTAAATCTTACGTTGCTCAGTTTAAATCTTTTTCAGGTCCAGCTTACAACGAAGCGGATGAGTGGCTGGCTATATGGACTTCCCCTAGAAGCATATATAATATATATATATATATACATGAATATTACGCTTTTAATATATGTTAATTCGTAGAAATCTGACACTTGGTATTTTGGGAACTACTTTATCGGATTAAGTAAGAAAATTTTCATTTGTTCATAACCAGCTTTTGATTTACAAATGTGGGTATAACACGAGATCGTTGTGCATGATTAGCTTTTAAAGTTAAGAAAAAAAATTACTCGTGTTTTTATAATAAAGTCTTCCGCTGAAATTAATTATGAATACTATATATCTTTTTCACGCTTAAAGTCATGGTGGCAACTCGACTCCTGTTAAGTTGGGGTTGGGGTGCTACACTACAATTCCAACAAATAATTTTCATAAGAGATTACGTATAGTAACAATAAGAACTATAGACAATCAGTCATACCTGGGGGAGGTCGTTACCCCCCTCTCCCTCAAAAGCTGGGTTATCTAGCATCTCTAGATCGGTCGTCGTCCTTGTTGGCTTGCTGGTGTTGTCCTCCATCATAATCACGTGCGAGATACTTTTCGTTTGCGAGCTACCTGCATTGTTATCACCCGCCCTAGCATCAAATCTTGACCCGACATTTGGAATTGTATATCCAACATTATCAGGTCCAATTTGTTGCTCGGACATGTGCAATATTGGAGTGTCCAGGTGGATTCCTAGTTTAATCGCATCCATGCATATCGTGGAAGTTTGTGTGGAATGTGTGTGTGAATGAGCAGTCATATGTGGTGTTATAGCTTTCCTATCTGTATGAACGTCACTTAGTCCAACCGGGGAAGGGAGTATAGTATTATTACGTATTACATACGAAGTACCTTGTTTAATTTTTGGGATTGAGTCCAAGTCCACCAGATTGAGTTGTTTGGCCTGTGTCTTTCCTTTCATTTTAGAGTTGGTATGTTCCATGTTAGTATCTTTGGGCAATATCTGCTGCATAATCGGTGTTGTTATTGGATCGGCTTGTGGGGTGTAGTTATCATTATCATATTGTGGTTCATCCTCTTGATCCAAATGGACTAGCATGTCGTATCTAGAGCCTGTTGCCCCCTTGTGGTTCTTGTTTCCATTTTTTCCATTTTGACGGTTCCTTAGATTAGCTTCCATCTGTGACCTTCTATCGTTTCCTCTTGGTTTTGTGGTGGAATTGGTAGTCAAATTACCACTTTGTTTCCCAGTTGTGAAGATAGGCGGTTGATTTGGTGTGCTTTTGCCCACAGTGTTATTTGCTTCTAAGTTTCTTTGGTCCTCGGCAATGTTCACTTTGCGCGATGGGCGACGGGTTCGGGTAGGGGCTAACATCCATGGCCCGAATTCGGACTCTGTAGTGTTAATTTCTCTGCCCTCCATGTCCATGGATACATTCGATTGTTGTTCCAATGACGAGTTTGGTTGCTTCTCGGTTGCTCCACACATCTCCTGCCTATGCCCATATGAGCCACACTCAAAGCACACAAGGTGGAGTCCCTCATATTCAATGTTTTGAAGTCTATTCATTAACGTATATGTATGGCACTAACGGTTTTGCAAGGTCAATTTCGATGCACACTCTAGCAAACCGTCCACGAAGGGATTACATGGTATGTCTATCAACTCGAATCACTTTTCCAAGGATAGCCCCCAATTTAGTCAGAAATTCTTCATTGAAGAGGGCTATTGGGAGTTTTGGGAAACGAACCCAAGTTAGCGTTGATGTGATTGTAGTAATGTCAGGATCAAATTTCGGAATCCATTAGTGCATAGTAAGGTAATGACCAAGAATAATCCATGGGCCTCCTTGTAGCACTCTATCGTATTCTTCCTTCGTGTAGAACCTTACCATATAATAATCGTTGTCAAGATCAGTGAGTTCCAATTCCTGTATTTGCCATAGTACACGAATTCTCTGCCGTAGAGCATTGAAGCCAACCTTTTTTCCCAACATTTTCACAATCAACGCTCTTTTAGGCGGAGCATACAATTTTCTGAGATCCTCATCGGATACCTGAAATTTTGGCACATCCTTTAGTGGTTTATTTGGTTTCGAAGGGAGCCCTGCTATTATGTTTAGGTCCCAGTCAAGGTCATCTTTTTCCCCCTCTCCCGTATAGTACAACTTTCTTGTAGGTTTCTGATTCCAATTTGATTATAGTTGTCCAGTCGACCATACGTTAGGGGTAGTTGTTATCGTTTTTTCGGGGTCTGTAACATTTTCTCCATCCATAACCATGCCTAGATTAGGGGAAATTTCGAGAGCCCGTCGATCTCCGGTGAACCCTCGCTTGAATTTTTTGATTGTCCGGTCATCGCCAACAGCCATAGTGGGCGGCCACTATGGCGGTTGGCCTTGCGATTCTTCTTCCATGGAGTGTATCAGAGAGGTGGCAACTATATGTTATCCGAATTTAGCAGCTCCTGTTTGGTGATTATTTGCACTTCCCGTCGGCGGCGGCTAGTTTTTTTTTTAAAGATAGTAATGATTAACGTTCTTTTGAATGGGTTATTTACTAATTTCCTAACAACTATTCAGTTAGTAAATTAACCAATTAGCTCACTTGTTAATTATATATATATATATGTGAAAATAACTAAAAACTAAAACACGTATATGGTTCTCCATGTAATACGTTATTTTGTTGGTAGAAAAAGAGATGGTAATCATTCACAACTCTCGATCTCCCATTTTAACCTTAAAATAGTTGTTGGTGGACATTCAATGGCAGTGAATACTATATATTGAAACGCTTTAGCTACTCCTCAATCGTCATCATCATCATTCATCCCATATAATTAAGGAAGAGAATTAATTAAATAACCATGGCCGTTGCTGCTGCAATTCTCTTCCTGTTGCCATTGTTGACATGCAATGTTTACGCAGACGGCCCTACTATCTTCGACATCACAAAGTATGGTGCCAAACCTGGAGCCGACATCAGCCAGGTATACAATATGATCGTTAATTTCTGTTTCGATTCCTCATAATTATATATTCTGTCATGTGTATATATATTATGTGGTCATGACTCATGTGTAATGAATAATTATATTTGAATTAGGCCTTGTCGAATGCTTGGAAAGAGGCATCAAGCTTAACCACCCCTAGCAAAATAGTGATACCAAAAGGGGAATGGTATCTGAGTCAAGTGAAATTGGCAGGAAACAAAGCCCCTCTTGAGCTTGAGATTCAAGGCAACATTAAAGCCGATTCAGATCTTTACAAACTACCAAACAATGAAGGGGAATGGATTACCATCAACTACGTTAACTATTTCACCCTATCCGGTGGTGGAGTTCTTGACGGTCAAGGCCTTAAAGCTTGGCAGCAAAATGATTGTCATATACGCAAATGCAAAAAGACTCCATTGAATTTGAGCTTCAACTTCATCAACAACACAATCATCCGTGACTTGACCAGCAAAGACAGTAAGAACTGGCACGTAAATTGTATATCAAGCCGTAACGTCACCTTCGACGGGGTCACCATTACTGCCCCTGGAGATAGCCCAAACACGGACGGGATCCACATTGCACGTTCAAGCCTTATTAACGTGATCAACTCCAAAATCGGGACGGGAGATGACTGTATCTCCATAGGTGATGAGACATCGGAACTCCACATAGAGAATGTGATTTGCGGGCCAGGTCACGGTATCAGCATTGGAAGCCTTGGTAGATCAACAACAGAAAAAGATGTGAGGGGAGTTACAGTGAAGAACTGCACATTCATAGAAACAAGCAATGGGGTAAGGGTGAAGACATGGCCATCAGCCCCGGCCACATTGGAGGTCTCAGATTTACATTTCGAAGATCTGATAATGAAGAATGTGAGCAGTCCAGTGATACTAGATCAAGAATACTGCCCATACAACCTGTGCAAGCTAGACAAACCATCTCTAATTAGGATAAGCAAAGTGAAGATATCAAACATAAGGGGGACAACATGGACTCGAGAGGCATTGATATTTCAATGTAGCTCCATGAAGCCATGCGATGTGACAGTAGGTGACGTTGATCTTACATACATTGGAACCGCACCAGGCGGTATAACCACCAACTGTTCCAACGTCCACCCCGTTTTCACAGGCAAGCAGAACCCACCTGTCTGTGCTAAATCTGCTTAATTACATTACATTATATTGTATTAACTTGTAAAATTTCAATAACCTCATCTAGATTGTGCATGCTCAAATTCTGGTGTACACCAAACATATGTGATGCCCCATATTAATTAAATTCGTTTATTAAATTGCATATTATGTTTTCGTTTCTTTCAGCGCCATATTGTATAATAGCTATACGCGTGTTGCAACTTTGATATCTATCGGTTACATTTACATCGATCCTTAAAGTGATCCTTGGATATCATATACCACAATTTTCAATTTATACCCCTAATGTTGTTCACTAATCATATATAGTTTGTTGGACAAATATGCTTACCTCAGTCGATAATTTGGGTCAATTGTGAAATTAATTTATACTTGTCTCATTCTCAAATTATAGATACTTTTGCACTATTAGTCAATCTTTGGTATCAATTCAAAGTTGGAAGTAACACCCTCCAAGATTCATGTTAAAACTTGAACAAGAACATAACGAATTCAATTCATCTTATTGATTTTGATAAGAGAAACAATTTGTGAAAATTCAATTTACATATATGTGACATAACTAATGGATAATGCAAAAGCTCCATAAATATAATATGACAGATAAAAACAGCTTAAAAACTCCATCTTATGGAACATGTTCCAAAAGAACAACTGAACAACATTTATGTACCTATTCATCCTTAACCTTCTCGATTAAAAAATAATCCATTGTAGTTTTTTTTCACTTAAGTTTATTTATTTAGAACTTTAGATTGATAATGGATATCAATTATGATTTTTATCTTAAACTTTCGAATTCTTTAATCTTTCTTAAAGTATTGAAAAATTAATTTATACAAATAACATATTAAAATAAAATTAAATTGCTAAAACTATTTAATATCAATAAAATAAAATTTATAGATATAAAAATTTATTTCAGTATTTTTTTATTAATATTTCCCAAAATATTATGGATAATAATTACATATCTTATTTTCAATACTTATTTACAAACTTGAGGAGAATCATGTTACAAAATCATGGTTTAATTGAACGAATTTATCAAAACACATACCAAAAAATATATATCAAAATATTATAATTTATTATTACTGTTATAATTATTTGGTGGGTGTCGAATTTAACAAAAATAAAAACCTACTTTAAAAAGATTTGTAATCAGCGATAAGTAGGGTCGATGAGAATGGTGTAAAATTCAATTCCTAAATTACTAATATCGATAAAAAGGGGAGGTTTTGAGATTTTTAACTAAATCAAAATTAAAAGACGTAAATTAAAAAGCACAAGTAAAGCAAATAAAGTTAAATTCGGATTTTATATGATGAGAAATTTTAGTCTTCGGATTTTCTCGGTATTGATTCAATTAATTCGATTACTGATGCAATGATAATTCAATGTTCTATAGATAAATTGGCTATAGTTATTAACAAGCTCTAATAACCTAGTCTTTCTTTAAGTCGTCGATAACCAAAACAAGCTCTTTGATTACTTCTCTTATCAATTAGACAACCCTAAACAAGCTCTTAGGATGTAGCATATCGATAGCATGCACGTATTAGAAAGACACAAATTCTAGCCAACAAACACATAAGCTCGGTTTATTTAGACCAGATTACTAATTCCCATAGCGACTAATCAAAAATATTTTCATAATCAACGTCGCTAACTGCTACAAAATTAGGGTATACCAGTCACGGATTCAGCCCTAAATAGCTAAATACGATTACAAAGATTAAATAATTGATCAGGTTATCTAAACCTATTGAAACATATTATCAACAGAGCTCAGAGAAAAAGTAAATACCTAATAACGGAGAAATTGTGGCACAATTCGATCTCACGAATTTAAAGAATCAAACCTTGATGAATCATCGACTAGAAGTGTGAGTTTAGCAACTCATAATCAAAACGTAAACAAAATAATAAAAATCGAGAGCTCCAGAATTAAAGGAAAAAACGTTGCTTGAATTAAAATTAAAATTAAAGGTTGTCTTGTGGAATAAAATTTCACATATTTAAACTAATAGAGTCCTAATCCAAGAATGAAACTAATTAGGGCTCTAACAAACTTAACAAACAAAGTATCTTGGGAAATCTAAAAATAAGGAAATTAAATCCTAACAAATAAAAGGGAATAAATCCCACAAAATAGTCTTTAAACATAATCTTCAAATAGGAGATCCGGATTTGGCAGTTGCGGATCATAACCAACTCAATAACTGAAAATCTCCCGAATATTCCAGCAATCCCGTTTCTGGGCAGAAGCGTTCGGTGGTTTAAGCGTGGGCACGCTTAACTCTTCGAAGTCTTCTGCTATCCTTCTTGTGTTAAACTCTTTTCTTCGTCATTTTTCCTCTTTTTCGTCTCATTTGGTTCTTCTCCTTCTAATTTTCTAAAATCTAATTGTCAACCTAAAATTACAAAATAAGACGCATAAGAGATACAAACAGCCTGCCTATAAACATGTAAAACAGGCACAAAACTCGACTTAACAAATACACCCACACTTATGCCATTGCACGTCCTCGTGCAATGCTCAGAAGTTGACTATGTAAAAACTACTCAAAACAGTATCATGCGGCAAATTAAACCAATTAGCATTGTGACCAAAAGAACAAAGTCAAACTCGAAAGGGCGAAACATGTAATTAATCAAAATTCTCGATACCACATTAGTTTCATGCTAGAACAATGACATCAATTGAACAAGGAAAACAGAAATTTCAGTCGACTTTCACTCAAATACTCTCCAACTCTCGTGTATGGTTATAAGTGTATCGCTCGAGTCTCAACGTGTTAGTGTTATTCCATAGGCTTGGTTATACACCAATGTCGCCACTACGGTTGAGAGTGTGCACGCTCGAATCAAAAGGTCTTTATTAAGAGTTGTAACGGGGCTAAGGCTCGGGGTAGGAGTGAAAAGAGAGGTCAAAAAAGTGGCTAAGTCTGAAAATTTTATCGAGCATCGAGATCTCATTGGGTATATTTGACGTTAAGGACCCAATTACCACACATTTTTTTTCTATCTTCTCGGGGGCTCGGTACCTCATCGATTTTCGAACTTCTCTTTTATTCTCCCTTTTGTTTTTTTTTGTTTTCGAATTTTTCTGATTTTTCTAATTTTTCTGAATTTTTCTTTTTTTTCTTTCTTTCTTTTGTTTTTTTTTTTGGTACTCTTTGTATTTTTCACGAGTATCCCCCACACTTATTCGTAATCGTCATCTTCTTGACTTTTTGTCCCCAAATGATAAACAATCTCCAAGCTCGAATTATTTTCTAGACGGGTAAAACGAGGAGGCATAAAAACGGTAAGGGCTCAAATTCGGTGTAATTCAAAAAAAATAGGATAAAAAGGCTCAAAGTGGGTTGACTAGTGGATGATGCAAAAGTACAGTTTATTTTGGCAAAAATTGTTAAATCCTAAATGCCTTTATCATTTTCAATCATGCACATACTCGTGTAATTTTGACAAGGTTCAAAACAAGTTCTAGAATTTCAAAAACACGTGAGTCACACAAGAAGAAAGAGATCATATCGTGAATTATCGATCAAATGACACAAGTCTTCACAAGGTAGGGTAATCGACTAAAACATGCGTTCCTATGCTCGCTTTTAATCATAGAACGTAACACAAACTTCATATGGCACGAAAATTCATTCAAAGCATGCTCATTTATCCAAGTCTAATCGTTCAAAAGAAACACAAGCTAAAGTTTAAGAATGCCGAAAACGCAAAAAAATTTCGTTTCACATAGTCATAATCAAGCAGAAACACCAAGGCACACAATCGCATAGGAAAACTTCCTCCACACTTAAATCATGCATTGCCCTCAATGGATAAGCAATAAACAAACATGCAACGCAATAAAAAAAAATAAAGGATCAAGGAGGGGGACTTCTCTACGACATCACTCGGTCGTGATGTCCAAGCGATCGGTGATGAGCTTCAAGGTGGCGGTGATTGATGCGATTTGTGATGCGAGATTGTCGAGTTGCGTTTGAATGGGCTGCTGGGCAGTCTCAGGTGGTGCTTGAGGAGTGGCAGCCGCACTTGTTGTGGCTTGATCTTCGGATGGTGAAGGGGCAGGGGTGGAACGAGCTGCGGCCGTGTTTGAACATGTTTGGCGAGGGGTAGCATCTGCGGGCGTGCATTGGCCGGGTGGTGCAAATGAGTATCGACCTCGGTCGGAGATAACAATTCCCATCCGTGTTAAGCACGCGAGGTCCATGGGCTCCATCTCGCAAGCGACCCGCATGTTCGTGTCCTGCACATTTAAAAGACCAAGTGAAATGGCAAGGTGCGTGATAAAGGACCCCAAAATTAACGGTCTTTTCTTGTTTCCCGCGGATTGGAATTGGTGGGCGAACCACACTCCCAAATTAATGAAGACTTTGTTTTTTATACACCAAAGTATGAAAAATTCAGCCTTCGTTAAAGTGCCCGAGCTGTCACGTCTACCCGAAAAGTTAAACGCCAAAAAACATTGAATAAGTTTTAAAACCGGGTCCTTTAAGTAACAGGCTTTTGACGAGCTCGGGTTATATGCATCGCGACAAACAGACCATTCGGGCCACAGATTTTAAGGGCGAAAATCGCTACAATAATCGACATTTGAATTCAAGTAGACAGGGGATTTTGCAAATTCTTGTGAAATAAAGCCTAGTCTGATATTAAATTTCGTGATTGAAAAAGAGAAATTTTTGCCAATTAACCGGAATTTAATAACCCCGGGAGTTGTTAACGTTAAATCTTTTTTCTTGTCAAATTTGAAAGTGGTATAGAACTCCCGGGTTAATTCAACATACGCGGGGCAACGAATTTCAAAATACGGGGTCAAACCAACACCATCAACCAAACTCATAAATTCGTCATGCACGTTTAAAGCATCTAAAGTTGGTAAGTCGATATACTTACAAGGCACTATGGATCGAATTGAGACTTGGGCATAGCGGGTATGATCCTCGGCCGATTGGAAAGTGCAATAGCCGCCCGTTGTGGTGTTTGGCAAGACCATTTTTCTGATTCCGAGTCGTGTACGTCTTTGAGTAGGCGCTCGTGAAATGGTAGCAGCAGTTTGTTGAGGCGGAGTTGGCTCAGGTGAGCTGTCCGAACTCGGAGCAGGGGCTGGAGTGGACTCAGTAGGTTGGTGTGAAGACGCCGGGGTTGCGGCAGGTGGTGGTGGTGATGGTGTACGTAAGCAGCGTCGCTTTGGTGGTGGAGCAACTACGGGCGCGACCTTGGGGCGGCACCGTGAAGTAGATGGCCGCTCGGTTTGAGTAGTGACCGGTTCAGTAGCTGGTGTGTTAGCCAGAGTTGCGGCAGGCGTCGCCGCTGTGGTGGGTGGAGGTGCGGTAGCAGCTTTGGGGAACCGAAGTAGGTATTTGTTGCGGTACATTTTAGCACTCGCCTTCTTTTCAGGCCTGGTTTGGCGCGGTGGAGGTCGGTCTTCCAGTTGGGGCTCCGGTGAGGAATCAAGGATGAGTGGTTCATCGGATGAGGTCGGAGGGACATTAGGTTTTGTGCGCCAGGCAGTGCGAGTAGACCGCCAAAGAGGTCGGCGTGGCGATGGAGAAGGTGACCGAGATGTGGAGTCTTCGGTCTCAGCAGAGGGTTCAGTCGGGTTAGGGTTTTGTGGTGTAGCAGTAGCCGCGGTTGTAGGGTTGGAGGACGAAGCGACGAGCGGTGGTGGTGAGGTATGGACCGGTGAAGGAGGGTTCCCGATTTCGGTAGGGTTTGGTGGTTGAGGGCGATTTGCGGTGGTTTGAGCCGGCGGTGGTGATGGGGTCTCGCCGCGGTGAGCAAGGGATGACATTGCTTCGCCCATGGTGTTGCTTAGTCGGCGATTGAAGGTGATGACCGGAAACCTGCAATACGCGTCGGAGAAGAAGGTGAGTAGCGGCGGCAATCGGGTATTCGAAATTGGGGGGAAAAATGAGGTTAGGGTTTTGTCTTTTCGCTTTTTATATTTTCCATTTTTTTTGTGTATATATATATATAAATATATATATTATATATATATATATAAAAGTCTGAAAAATTGAAGTGTGTAAAACAGAAGGGTTTGAAATTTTAAGCGTGGGCACGCCTAATTCTTTAAAGTCTTCTGTAAAAAAATAAAAATGCAAAACAGAGAGGTTTCGTGAATTAAGCGTGGGCACGCTTAACTCTTGAAACGTTTCTGTAGAAAAACTAAAAACTAAAAATAAAAGATAAGTAAATAGGGAAAGAAAACTCATGGGTTGCCTCCCAAGCAGCGCCATTCTTTAACGTCGTTGGCTAGACGATGCTACAAAGTTATGTAGCATTATTGGGTGGCTCTAAATCCTTCGTCTCGACATCGTAATTTTGAAATCCTTCGTAAAAAGGTTTCAAACGATGCCCATTTACTTTGAAAGTTTTCCCCGTTATTGGACTTTAGACGTTAACTGCACCATGAGAAAATTTATCAGTAACAATAAATGGCCCAACCCAACGAGAACGAAGTTTACCCGGAAATAATTTTAAACGAGAATGAAAAAGAAAGACTTTTTGTCCTATGACAAAATTCTTTCTCATAATTTTTTTATCTCGGCGAGCTTTTGTTTTTTCTTTGTATAGGATTTCTTCGAGTTCTTGTAGTTGCAACTTTCGTTTAATTCCCGATTCATCCAAATTCATGTTGAGTTGTTTGATCGCCCAAAACGCTTTATGCTCTAACTCAACGGGAAGATGGCATGGTTTTTCGAAAACCATACGGAACGGGGACATCCCGATTGGTGTTTTGTACGCTGTTCTGTACGCCCAAAGAGCGTCATCTAGCCTCGTGCTCCAATCCTTCCTATTTGGATTGACCGTTTTCTCAAGTATAGACTTGATTTCTCGGTTTGACACTTCAGCTTGTCCGTTTGTTTGAGGATGGTAGGCAGTGGAAACTCGATGAGTTACATTGTACTTTTTCAAGAGCGATTCGAATACCTTGTTGCAAAAGTGTGTTCCTCGATCATTAATTATAGCTCTTGGCGTCCCGAACCTCGCAAAAACATTAGACTTGACAAAATTCACAACGTCCTTAGCGTTATCAGTTTTTGTGGCTTTAGCCTCGACCCATTTAGAAACATAATCCACCGCGAGTAATATATAATTGAAATCGAAAGAAGGGGGAAAAGGGCCCATAAAATCAATTCCCCATACGTCAAAAATTTCACAAACGTGTATAGGATTTAGTGGCATTTGATCTCTGTGTACTCTCGAGAACTTTGTGAGCGGTACGTTTTGAGCCGAATTGTCCTCCACAAGTTAAAGTATGACAAAAACGAAGGATAGAAGGTACCTCACTTTCCGGAACGCATCTTTGCATGACTTGGTCTGAGCAATGTTTGCATAGGTAAGGCTCATCCCATACGCAGTACTTAGACTCGCTTTTAATTTTATTCTTTTGAGTTCGAGTTAAGTCCTCCGGTAAAATCTTAGTCACTAGGTAATTCCCAATATCTACGTACCATGGAAATTCTAATTTTATCGAGAAGAGATGCTCATCGGGAAACTCGTCTCTAAGTGGCATGGATTCTTCGCAATTAATTAATCGACTTAAGTGGTCAGCCACTAGATTTTCAGCTCCTTTTTTATCTTTAATTTCTAAGTCGAATTCTTAGAGCAGAAGGATCCATCGTAGGAATTAATTAAATATTATTAAAAATGTAACTTGAATTAAGTCTGTAGTTAAGTAAACTTAATTTAATCTATTAGATCAAATTATTTATGAGGTGGCAACTATTTAAAAGGGAAATGGAGACAATTGGTGGGAAGTGATATTGGAGAGGACACTTGACAAACAAATGGCCATTAAGAGTTGTTTTGACATTATCACATTCAGATGTTGAACTTCCATTATTTGACAAATTCCACATTTTGGCATGTACTGCATTTCAATCGAATGAATTGCTTTTACTGGTGTTTCAGTTGTAATCATCTTTATATCTAATATATTTTGTTAATCAATTCTTTATAAAATATTTGTTTAGTTAATGTTTGTCTAATTAAACCAAAAAAATAATTTAAGAATTATAATTTGATTGATCACTTCTAAAAACTATATAACATATAAAGAAAATAAGGCATTTGATAACATTAATAATTTTGGATTTGACAAGGATTAAAATCATTATATAATTAATAATTAACTGAATGACGAAGTAATCATTTTTTCATTTCATGAGTTCAAAATAATTAATTTTTTCATCATTTTATTTAGACAATAATTATTAGTATATACTCATGGAAATATTATTTCATCTATAAATTATTATATAAGTTTTTGGATTACTAACTAAGTTCAACTCAAATCAACAACTACTACACTCATACTTTTTAAATTTATTATTGTTCAATTTGACGATATTGGTAATGATTATAACTAAGTGAACTATGATTTTAAAAACGTAAATATTGACACGAAAGAATTAATTAATTTTTAAAGGAACTAAGTTAATTGGAAAATTGAAACACAAATGGCCATGTCCGACATGTTTAGGGCATGGGTGCCCACCTTTTTTTTAAATAAATTTAAATCTTTTGGTTAAAATATAAAATACAAAAATATAGAAACCTTATTGTAAAAAAAATTCGTATTTTATCAAGAAATACTCCACAATATATGAAAGGTGAGACTAAAATGTGGGATGTCGGTGGAGATTCTTTTTAGTCCAGTGATGACGCTGAAGTTTTAGAGATTGCAAATCTCACTCTTGATGAAACGGATTTGGAACATGACTTGTTTGTCGCTGAAGTTGGTCATGAAAAACTTTTTAATGATTATGATATTTGACCAAACATAGATGATTAGACAATTATTTCCATTATTTATACGGCAATTAATGATTGATTGTTATAACTTAAAAGGCTAAATGAAAAAAATTATAACGAATTCGATAAATTTTAAAGTTGGACAAAAATATAATATTCATTTTTTATATCTATATCACTTTCATTTGCAATGTTTTTCTTTCTAAATCTTCATCTTTTTCATTATTGTTCCATATTTTCAGTGTTTTATTGAGTTTTCTCGAATATATGAAACATTTTTATTGTAGTTTGTGTTTTTGTCTATCACAATCACGAAAACGATGGATTTTTTTTTTATACAATTCAAGACTTCAAAGTTATTTAATCTTTCCTGCAATTATCTTACTAAAACATAAATATGCTAATGCACTAAGTATTATAAACTAAGCAAAAGGAACAATAATATCTGGAAATATAGATCATAATATTAATTTTATAAATAAATATGAGTAGTCTTGTACTCCTATTAAGAAGAATAGGAGGTTTCATAATCATACACGAACAGTTGATGATATAATTATTCTTAATTTTACATAAGTATGTGGATTTACTGCACATATAAATCACATAAGAGAACTTATACTAACATAATTTATTTTGACAAGAAATTAGTCTTTTTTCCATACTTAAAAAAACATTTTACTATGCTATACCTATAATAAACATTGTTTTTGTGATTTATAAAACTGTGAATTGAAAATAATACCTAATTAATAAACTAAGCATTGTTTATGGTGACTTCACAAAAAATGTCAATATGTTCACAGTACGTAAATTAAAAGTAAATTCAAAATATGTTTTTAATTTATTATAGTTATAGTTGGATATAATCCTATATATTACACTATTTTATAGCAAAAGATTAACATTATAAATTATATATATTTTAATACTATTCTTGTAGATATATACAAGGTATTTTTATTTACATGTTTGTGTCGTGTTGTGCCTCATGTTACGTGTTGGTATTTATGCATTACAGCACATAACTAAAAAAAGACTTAGTGCAGTATTGTATAGATGTCATAACCGTGTCTGTTATGGATACTCTTAATTAAATGCTTTATCGGGATTCACTTTAAAATGTCTGAAGATGTTACATTGATCCCTCTAACTAATGGTCATTACTCAAGTTGCAAAAGACTTAAGTAATAAACAATATTATTTGAAGGACTAATTTTACCTTGATCCCTCTAACTAATGGTCATTACTCAAGTTGCAAAAGACTTAAGTAATAAACAATATTATTTGACGGACTAATTTTACCAACTCCCAAGTTATCCAATTAAAATGTCAAGTATCTAAATCTTAGCTAGTATCTAGGTACTAATAACTCAGTTTTTTGATAATAATTAAATGGTCTAATATTCAAAATATTTAGGAACTAAAACACTCAAATTAAAAATTTTAAATTTAATAGAATTCAGAAAAAATTTGAGAACAATGATAAAAAATTAATTTTTTATGTGGATGGGAAACAATATTTATCGTACTCATGTGTTACGCTTTCGGTACAGATAGTACCAATTCGTTTATTAATTTCAATTAAAAGCCTCACAAATTCTATGACCACAAAAATCTAACATAAGTACATTTAACTATATTTTGGAATTGTTTTTTCTTATTTTGACCCACCCGTTAACTTCTCTCTTTATAAACAAATTGAATATATTTAAAATAATAAATAAATATATAAAGAAGAGTGATTTAGTGTACTTTTATTAGTTTATCTCTAGTTACTTTTCTATCAATTTTAACTCCATTAGGTACATGTTTGACTATTTCAACATTAAAATTGAATTTTATAAAGATATTTTAGGTAATTAAAATATATAAAAAAAAAACTCATACTTTTAAAAGTGAAATTAATTCTTTTTCCTAATATACATATGTTATAAAAAAATTTATAGTGAATAATCAAATTTATTCTCAATTATTGTGTGACATAGTCAAATTATAAAATATCTTAAAATAATTGAATAATTAATAAATATATTAAATAAGTAATAATGGACCTTTCTCCAATTTCTCTCTCAATATTAAATAAATATATAAAGAATAGTGATTTAGTGTACTTTTATTAGTTTATATCTAGTTACTTTTTCATCAATTTTAAGTCCAGTTAGGTATCATGTTTGACTATTTCAACATTAAAATTGAATTTTATAAAGATATTTTAGGTAATTAAAATATATAAAAAAACTCATACTTTTAAAAGTGAAATTAATTCTTTTTCCTAATATACACATGTTATAAAAAAAATTATAGTGAATAATCAATTTTATAAAAAAAACTCATACTTTTAAAAGTGAAATTAATTCTTTTTCCTAATATAGATATGTTATAAAAAAATTTATAGTGAATAATCAATTTTATTCTCAATTATTGTCTGACATAGTCAAATTAAAAAATATCTTAAAATAATTGAATAATTAATAAATATATATTAAATAAGTAATAATGGAGCTTTCTCCAAGTTCTCTCTCAATAAATGTCATCATTCTTCATTGTTAGTTTTATATAATTTTACATCCATGTGGAATTTATCGTAGAATATTTCTAATACATATTAAATAAGTAACAATGAAGAATGATGACATTTATTGAGAGAGAACTTGGAGAAAGCTCCATTATTACTTATTTAATATATATTTATTAATTATTCAATTATTTTAAGATATTTTTTAATTTGACTATGTCAGACAATAATTGAGAATAAAATTGATTATTCACTATAAATTTTTTTATAACATATCTATATTAGGAAAAAGAATTAATTTCACTTTTAAAAGTATGAGTTTTTTTTATAAAATTGATTATTCACTATAATTTTTTTTATAACATGTGTATATTAGGAAAAAGAATTAATTTCACTTTTAAAAGTATGAGTTTTTTTATATATTTTAATTACCTAAAATATCTTTATAAAATTCAATTTTAATGTTGAAATAGTCAAACATGATACCTAACTGGACTTAAAATTGATGAAAAAGTAACTAGATATAAACTAATAAAAGTACACTAAATCACTATTCTTTATATATTTATTTAATATTGAGAGAGAAATTGGAGAAAGGTCCATTATTACTTATTTAATATATTTATTAATTATTCAATTATTTTAAGATATTTTATAATTTGACTATGTCACACAATAATTGAGAATAAATTTGATTATTCACTATAAATTTTTTTATAACATATGTATATTAGGAAAAAGAATTAATTTCACTTTTAAAAGTATGAGTTTTTTTTTTATATATTTTAATTACCTAAAATATCTTTATAAAATTCAATTTTAATGTTGAAATAGTCAAACATGTACCTAATGGAGTTAAAATTGATAGAAAAGTAACTAGAGATAAACTAATAAAAGTACACTAAATCACTCTTCTTTATATATTTATTTATTATTTTAAATATATTCAATTTGTTTATAAAGAGAGAAGTTAACGAGTGGGTCAAAATAAGAAAAAACAATTCCAAAATATAGTTAAATGTACTTATGTTAGATTTTTGTGGTCATAGAATTTGTGAGGCTTTTAATTGAAATTAATAAACGAATTGGTACTATCTGTACCGAAAGCGTAACACATGAGTACGATAAATATTGTTTCCCATCCACATAAAAAATTAATTTTTTATCATTGTTCTCAAATTTTTTCTGAATTCTATTAAATTTAAAATTTTTAATTTGAGTGTTTTAGTTCCTAAATATTTTGAATATTAGACCATTTAATTATTATCAAAAAACTGAGTTATTAGTACCTAGATACTAGCTAAGATTTAGATACTTGACATTTTAATTGGATAACTTGGGAGTTGGTAAAATTAGTCCGTCAAATAATATTGTTTATTACTTAAGTCTTTTGCAACTTGAGTAATGACCATTAGTTAGAGGGATCAAGGTAAAATTAGTCCTTCAAATAATATTGTTTATTACTTAAGTCTTTTGCAACTTGAGTAATGACCATTAGTTAGAGGGATCAATGTAACATCTTCAGACATTTTAAAGTGAATCCCGATAAAGCATTTAATTAAGAGTATCCATAACAGACACGGTTATGACATCTATACAATACTGCACTAAGTCTTTTTTTAGTTATGTGCTGTAATGCATAAATACCAACACGTAACATGAGGCACAACACGACACAAACATGTAAATAAAAATACCTTGTATATATCTACAAGAATAGTATTAAAATATATATAATTTATAATGTTAATCTTTTGCTATAAAATAGTGTAATATATAGGATTATATCCAACTATAACTATAATAAATTAAAAACATATTTTGAATTTACTTTTAATTCACGTACTGTGAACATATTGACATTTTTTGTGAAGTCACCATAAACAATGCTTAGTTTATTAATTAGGTATTATTTTCAATTCACAGTTTTATAAATCACAAAAACAATGTTTATTATAGGTATAGCATAGTAAAATGTTTTTTTAAGTATGGAAAAAAGACTAATTTCTTGTCAAAATAAATTATGTTAGTATAAGTTCTCTTATGTGATTTATATGTGCAGTAAATCTACATACTTATGTAAAATTAAGAATAATTATATCATCAACTGTTCGTGTATGATTATGAAACCTCCTATTCTTCTTAATAGGAGTACAAGACTACTCATATTTATTTATAAAATTAATATTATGATCTATATTTCCAGATATTATTGTTCCTTTTGCTTAGTTTATAATACTTAGTGCATTAGCATATTTATGTTTTAGTAAGATAATTGCAGGAAAGATTAAATAACTTTGAAGTCTTGAATTGTATAAAAAAAAAATCCATCGTTTTCGTGATTGTGATAGACAAAAACACAAACTACAATAAAAATGTTTCATATATTCGAGAAAACTCAATAAAACACTGAAAATATGGAACAATAATGAAAAAGATGAAGATTTAGAAAGAAAAACATTGCAAATGAAAGTGATATAGATATAAAAAATGAATATTATATTTTTGTCCAACTTTAAAATTTATCGAATTCGTTATAATTTTTTTCATTTAGCCTTTTAAGTTATAACAATCAATCATTAATTGCCGTATAAATAATGGAAATAATTGTCTAATCATCTATGTTTGGTCAAATATCATAATCATTAAAAAGTTTTTCATGACCAACTTCAGCGACAAACAAGTCATGTTCCAAATCCGTTTCATCAAGAGTGAGATTTGCAATCTCTAAAACTTCAGCGTCATCACTGGACTAAAAAGAATCTCCACCGACATCCCACATTTTAGTCTCACCTTTCATATATTGTGGAGTATTTCTTGATAAAATACGAATTTTTTTTACAATAAGGTTTCTATATTTTTGTATTTTATATTTTAACCAAAAGATTTAAATTTATTTAAAAAAAAGGTGGGCACCCATGCCCTAAACATGTCGGACATGGCCATTTGTGTTTCAATTTTCCAATTAACTTAGTTCCTTTAAAAATTAATTAATTCTTTCGTGTCAATATTTACGTTTTTAAAATCATAGTTCACTTAGTTATAATCATTACCAATATCGTCAAATTGAACAATAATAAATTTATAAATTATTATAAATTATTATATAAGTTTTGGAAATATTATTTCGTTGAACGTGGAGCATATGATCTCGTTAAATAAATTATATATATATATAGTTGTCGTTCAACTTAAAAGATGTTAATAATTTAAAGTTAACTAAATAAATTATTACTTAATAAGTTTGTTATTTGAAAACTAAAATATTGATTGATATGAATGAATTAATCATTTGAAGAATTAAGTTAATTAAAAAGTGAAACATGAATAACAATGTAACTAAATAATCTTTTATGTAAATGCATGCTTCCTTTATATGCATATCTTTTAATTTTGAATAATCAAACACTCCACTTCTTTTTCTTCTCAGTAATTTTTTATTTATTAAATTGAGTCTACTTAACAAAAAATAAAAATTAAAAAATTGCCAATACTTACAGTTAATATACAATATGGGAAATAACTAAAACATAATGAGATACTTTTTTTCTTTAATTTGATAAGATCATCATATTTTGGTTTGCTAGCGTGTTGACCATAATTTTAATAAATATTTTCCTATTAACACTTGTAATTTAGTTACGTAAATATATTTGATAAACTATGCATCAATTTTTGAATTTGTTGAAAAATTATAATTAGTTGAATAATCAAGTTAATAAAGGAGGAAATATCAATATACTCAAACTTCTAAATAAAATACTTAAAATAAACTAAAGTATTAAACAATAATTTTACTAAGTAAATACTTACTAAATAAATTATAAGTCATGATCTCGTAAAGTAATTCAATTATATAGATAATCATAATTTTAATTAAGTATATAATTATTTAAAGAATATATATTGATTGATATGATAGGTTAAATTAATAATTATAATATGTTGTAGAACATAGAAGGTGTTTTTGATAATGTGATTAAAAAATATTTAAAGTATGTCTTAAAATAGAAGGTGTTCGGGTATAATAATTGATAATCAAATATTTCGTGACATACTTTCAGTAATGTTGAGCATGTCCTTTTTATTTATTAAATTGAGTTTACTTGATAAAAAGAAAAAAGAAAAAATGTGCATGTTGTAAAGTTAAGGCACGAAGAAAAACTGAGACATTTGAATGAGGTACAAAAGAATAAGGTTTATTTCCAAATATTATAACCCCTTTTGAATTAGAATTAATTGATGGGCTTAAGCAAATACCAAATTTTTTGGGTAACTAGGAAAAGACACGTGCGTTGCACGTGATGAAAATTATTTTAAAATATAAAATTATATAATAATTTAATGTAAATTATAAAAGTGTCTATTACTTTCTATACATATATATTTGAATTATAGGCATACTCAAATTATAATAATTTGATATTCTTATTGATAAAAAATAACAACATAAAATCAACGTACCAATGTAAATTATTTATTGATAAATAAATCATAGTAAGTGAAAGTAAACATGTTTCTGTCAATCTTTTTCTATTTTGATCTTCTTATGTAGTACATTTCCAGCTGTTTGCCCTTGTAGGCTTTTTGTCCTGTCCGTTTAACAAAAGTAGCCAACTTTTCATCAGCTTCAATATCAACATAATTTTTGTGCGTGTCATAAATTATTTGCACCTCATCAGTATCAGTCATCGAAGAAACTTCATGTTGTTTTATTTCTTGAACTTTTTTTCGTTGATTCTTCTTTTTGGTAGCATCCTTTCTTGACCTTTTTAGCTCTGAAGTTTGAGGACTTTGTGATCCACGTTCATGGATCGTGTGGTTTTTGTTTGTCGGATCTGCAATTGCTTCAGCAATAACCATTAACATTCCATTCCGGACTTCAACATTATTGTCAAGCTTGAAAAGGAACTCCCGTTGAGTGCTTTCGGTTTTTTGCAAAGATATGCAATAGGTTGAAGAATTTTGATGCTGCGAAGTTAAAAAGTTTTGTGAATTAAATGTTTGTCATATTTTAGAATTAAATAAATTGTATATCTTGGCAAATGAGTCGATGTACTCGTTTACAGGACAACCAATGTATGTGGTAGCTACATCTTCAAACAAAGTGATTATCGCTTTTTCATCGCCATCAGAGACATTAATTTTCAAGCGATATCTGTAAAAAAGAAGTTTGTGTTTCTCATTTGAATGTTAAATAAATTGTATATGTTAAATATTTTATGTACCTTGGAGATACTTCTACTTGTTGACTTGTGCAGTTTTTGCATTCAATTGCACCCATTATTTTGGATACTGATTTGGTGCAAGTGTTGCAAGCCTCATACCGGGGCATTGTGATATTCTCCACTTTGTCAATGGTCACTTTGAAGTAATAATATGTATTCTTTTTTTCACAAATAAAATAAATAGTGAATTTGTAGAAAGTAAGGTAAGTATAGATAAACATATAACATGGAATCTAAAATGAAATTTAAAGTAAGTAATGTAATATTAAATAATAATAATAATTATATATCTTAAAACAATTTGTATGAAATCTAACCTCAACTAATGAGTTCCGATGATTGATAACTTGCGTAAGTGTGACTTCTTCAGATTCCTTTATCTTCTTAGCCATCCACAACTCTGCTAAATTAGTGGTTTTTTCCTCAACCTATTTCATCATTGTAAATGTTAAATGGAAATTGTTAATATTAAAGTATGAAGTAAATAAGTATGTGCATTGTATTTTTAAAAGAAATTTGAAATCTATATTAAGCGAGTAAAGAATAGTCACCAATAAGCCAATTTTTTTGTTTGAGTGCAGAGTGGTTTGAGCACTAAAGCTGTAGTAGTTGTTGATTTGAGTTGAACTTGTCCTAAAAAAAATGTATCATATTCTAGTTCTATTATAAAAGTATGAGTGTTTCTTTGAATTTTTGATACACCTAATATACCCTTAAATAATTTACTTTTTAATGGTAAAATAGTAAAAAAAAAAGAAAAAGAAAATCATTATTCAAATAAATTTGGAGTCTCCACAACAAGTATAATCTCATTAGAACACTAAGAATTTACATATAATAGAACTCTATTTATTTATCATTATAATTATAATTATAACAAGATAAATTTCACCATTCAATTTAATTATAATTATAATATAACAAGATAAACTTCACCATTCAATTTAACTATGTAATTATGTATAATTCTGCTCATGTCCACGTAATTATGCAAACTAAATAAAGGGAAAGATAAAATATAGGGTAATCAGGATTTATTTTTCATATTTTTACGTATATCCGTTTTTACTTTTTACCTAAATATAAGGAAATCAATTAAGACTTGAGAGCGTAAAATATTGGACCGAAAAATTAAATATTTCCTAAAAGTTTAGACGTATGTGATTAACTTCTTTTAACTCATTAATCAAATCGTAGCTAAGATAGATCATATTATGATAACAATGTAAGAAAATACTTGGTTTATTGAGAATATTATTTCAACATTTACTGCCAATAAAAATAAGAATATATATTTCAGTTAGTTGAAATGAAGCTCAAATGGAATCCAAAGAGCTTGTGAAGTTATAATCTTCACCAAACTTTATTAGTATTATTATTTTATTGACAATCTAAGTCTAGATGGCTACCACCCCAAAAAAAAACTCATCTTATCTAGAAGAATGATCTAATATAAGTAATTGTATACCTAATAATCAATTTTTAATAGAACGAGTCTTATTAAAGTGTCCGTTAGTTCAGTCATTTTCAATTCAATTTTGTATATAACTTTAGTCACTTCCTTAAAAATACTTGTTTGATTATGCCGAGAATGAAAAAGAAAAAAAAATTTGTAGCCTAATATTCAAAAGCTAAAATATTACATGTATAAAGAATGAAACATTGAGTTTCACTTAATCGCAATTGCATAAGTAAAAAATGTAATGAACACCTCAGACTTTTATCTTTTCAAATTGATCTACAAAAAAATAACTTTATAATTCATAATCAAATATAATTCCAAAAATACTGAGTAACTTAAATTGATGCTTTATATTTATTTTCAAAAATCTTCTGAAAACTTATATAAGTAAACAATTCACAATCTAGCAATTCAATTAGGAGTATATATGAATTTCATTTAGCTATAAAAATAAATAAACCAATTTATAACATTTTGTTCAGCACAACTTTTAATGGTGTTTAAGTTAACAAAAGAGAAAAGCACAATCTACAATAACCTATTGAGAATACTCGCAAAATGAAATTAATGTCCAAACTAGAGATATTTTGAAGAATTTTGATAATAATTATGATACAGTTAGCTATTTTTGACATGGAGAAGATAAAAATGAGTAAGAAAAAACAAGAAGCCTACATAAAATATCTAAATAATATTAAGTCACTAAAAAGACTATTACATGTAATGAGATAAAGAAAAAGAGAAACACGCTCCATAAAAATATACAAGAGAAAGTATAGGAGAAACTTGAATCTATTTAATCATTTATTTAGTTATATTATTATTTAAGTTTCAGTTTTCAATTTACTTAGCTTCTTCGAGTATTAATTCATTATTTCACATAAATTAATATCTAATTTTTCATATTATTATAGTTTATTGAATAATAAATATATTAATTAAATTATTATTTAAATTTTAAATATATAACACTCTAAAATTAAATAATATCCATTTATATTAATTATTGTACTGAGCTCATATTATTCACGTGCGATGCACGTGTTGCTTACTAGTAAAATAAAATTTATAGATATAAAAATTTATTTCAGTATTTTTTTATTAATATTTCCCAAAATATTTTGGATAATAATTACATATCTTATTTTCAATACTTATTTACAAACTTGAGGAGAATCATGTTACAAAATCATGGTTTAATTGAACGAATTTATCAAAACACATACCAAAAAAATATATATCAAAATATTATAATTTATTATTACTGTTATAATTATTATGCATTGCTTAAGTATAATTAGAACATATTGTAATTAAACTTTTAAGGAAATTTGAATATATACTGTCATATATAAAAATAAATTATAGTAATTAAAAAAAAACTTGCAAGCTTATGAATAACTTTTTGTGAACTCGAGTTCACTTCGTTAAGATGTTCGCACTTAAAAATCTCGACTCAAGCTCCAATCATAAATCCCTAACCTAACAATTATTTCACAAATTAAAGATAATTTTATTCATCACTCAAGGAACATGATTGTCATCAATTGTTATCACTATAGTCATTTAAAACTCACACTTAATTTATAAAGAAATAGAAGGATTTTTCTGAAGTGTAATAGGATGTTAGTATAGTGATAGGGAATATTTGGAGTTTGATTACGTGTAAATTTTGGTACTAAAAGCTTCGAGTATGCCCCCAACGTAGATGTAAAGTCTTTAAAATTATAAAATCGCTTATCAAGTTCCAAAAAAAATAACTGATACTTTAATTTTAAACAATTATACATCCATATGATTTCATCTTATTAATAAATGGTCAAATCTATGCATTTAATAATACAGAATGCAAACGAAAAGCATCATTTAATCAATATAAGTGACTCGGAGATAAATAAATTGGGTTTAAAATATAAACATTTAAATGTTCTTGAAAACAGATATAATATTGTAGCTTTAGAAAAAGAAGAAAAAAATAATTCAAAAATAAAATACAGAAACTTTTGAATATAATGAAAAGTATGCCAAAACACAATAACTTAATGACATAAAGTATCAAAAATTAAAAAGCTAAAATAGAAGAAATTAAGCACATTCACGTTAGAGCTAGCTTTATATAGTAAATATAAAAATAGTATGCATGCCAATGGTGAAAGAATACATACAGTTGGAGGAATAACAAAGTTATAAGGTGTTTTGTTGGTAGAAAAAGCAAGTTGAACCCAAATCATCGGAACCTCCTACATTATGACATTGCTAAAAATAGTTACTAGACGATTTCTTCGGAACTGAGTACACTATAAATTCAATATTAACGACACAAATATTCATCATCCAATTAAATATAAGTAAATAAATAAATCATGGCTCTTATGATCATGAATTCCATTGTTGTCGTTCTATTCTTATTTCCATTGCTTACATACAATGTTGGTGCTCAGGAGGCCGTTGTGTATGATATCACAAAGTATGGAGCTAAACCTGGAGCTGATATCAGCGAGGTAAGTACAATATATATATTTTGACATTAATTATACATAATATATATAATTAAAATGTTTTATGTCGTAAAATATATATAGGCGTTGTTAAAAGCTTGGAACGAGGCAAGCAACTCGACAAGTCCAAGCAAGATAGTGATACCAGAAGGGACATGGTCACTAACTCAAGTGAGATTCGGAGCAAACAAAGCCCCTCTTGAGCTTGAAGTTAAAGGCACTGTAAAAGCCGATCCAGATATCAATAAATTACCTAACAAACAAGGTGAATGGATTACTATTAATTATGTGAATAATTTCACCCTCTCCGGTGGTGGAGTTTTCGACGGACAAGGCCAGGAAGCTTGGAAGAAAAATGATTGTCACAAAAACTCAAACTGCGTCAAACTTCCCATTGTACGTAAGAAGTACTATACATATTATATATTAATTATATTTACCGGTTAACCCCTAGCTAATTAATTGGTAATTATAATTATATTGGATCAGAACTTGAGCTTCAACTTCATCAAAAACACAGTAATCCGTGACGTGACCACGAAAGATAGCAAGAATTGGCACGTAAATTGTATATCAAGCGAGAATGTGACGTTCCAACGGTTTACAATAAGTGCCCCTGGCAACAGCCCAAACAGTGACGGTATCCACATAGCACGTGCAAGCAATATAAAAGTGATTGATTCGATGATAGGGACGGGAGACGATTGTATCTCGATAGGTGATGAGATGAAAGAACTGCACATAGTGAATGTGACATGCGGGCCTGGACACGGGATTAGCGTAGGAAGCCTAGGCAGGTCTACAACTGAAAAGGATGTAACGGGAATATATGTGAAAAACTGCACATTCATTGAGACAAGCAATGGAGTTAGGGTGAAGACATGGCCATCAGCGCCAGCAACATCACACGTCACCGGTTTGTACTTTGAGGACCTTATTATGAAGAATGTCAGCAGCCCTGTCATCATTGATCAAGAATACTGCCCATATAATCTCTGCAAGCTAGACGTAAGTACTAGTACTAGTACGTAGAATTTCTTTGATTTTTGAATTCTGATTTCTGATGGACATATATATGTATATACATGCAGAAACCATCTCTAATCAAGGTTAGTAATGTGAAAATAAACAACATAAGGGGGACGTCATGGACAAAGGAAGCAATAACATTTAGATGCAGTGCTGCAAAGCCATGCGACAATGTGGAGATAGGTAACATTGATCTTACATACTCCGGAACCGATGCCGGCGTACATCTCACCACCAACTGTTCCAACATCCTCAAACCAACTTTCGTTGGAAAACAGAATCCACCAGTCTGTGCTCCCCTTCCTCAGTCTTCTTAATTTATCCATTATTTTATTTCATTTCTGTACGTGAATAAAATGCTAATTAGCCTCCTACAGAAGTTGAGAATTAATTAGATATATAGCTACCTTTTTTCTTTTCTTTCTTGTTTTAATAATTATCAAGGATATAAAAGCAGTGCCTTTGTGCTGGTATACTTGATTTTTGACAGTGTTAATTTACACTATTACAAATATAGCTCATGTTAATAAAAGTTTTCAATGAATTATGACAATGTTACGTTGCTTGACATCTAGTTATTTTTTGCTACTACAAATTTTAGCTTTTCCATTATACAAAAACATGTTTTTTCCTTTTCTACAAATTATTATTTGTTAATACAATTCTTATTACTATGACGATGATGATGATGATAAGATGTATATATTAATTTATTATCAACATAAAATATGTAAATATGATTGTTCAACTAATAGTTGCTACATTCAAATAATTCAGACGAAACAATACTTAATATAACATCGATCAGTTATCATTTAACTATTAAATTGCAAGATTACCAGAAATACTTAATTAATTAGATATCAACATAGTCATTGAAAAAATTCTCAAGGATGAGAAGATATGAGATACCTTGAAACGGTGAGCAAAAATGAATTTTCGGGAAATTAATGAGGATATATATGTCAAAATAAATTTTGGAACAAAAAAGTAATGCTAGAAGCTCTATAAGCAACTCAGGTGCATCTCTCAGATCTCCTTATTCCTTCTTGAATTTTATCTCTAACAAAAATGAAAGCCTATTCAACGTATTTTGTCCAATCATGAAAATCTGGATTGGTTACTATTGATAGAATGTTGGTTTTGTATATATTGTCGAATGATTTATAAACATACAATTACAAGGTATATATACACAATAGATGAAATATACATTCCATGATTTTCTCTAAAGAATCCCTAAATATATGCTCTAAATATATTCTTTCTAAATATACTCTAACACTCCCCCGCAATCTGAGCAGTGGGACCAACGCAAAGATTGGAGCGCAACTGGATAAACTTTGTAACAGGCAAGGGCTTGGTAAAGATATCAGCAACCTGATCAGCAGTGGGGACACATTTAACTTGGACATCTCCGAGAGCAACTTTTTCCCGGACAAAGTGATAATCTATCTGATAAGGATCGAACCCCTAACTACTCTCAAAAGCTAGCTCAAGAGTGTAGGTTTGAACCCAACCTTATATCCAGCCCAGGTCTCTCATCTACCTTCGATGTGGGACGCACCTGAAGTGGTATTAGAGCTACGTTTGCCACGTAGTTTCTGGAAAGCCCTACCGGCAGTTATCTCTTATTTGAAGTAGAAGTCTTTTATTTCAAATAGAAAGTATCTTTATTTTTCTTAGTTTATTTTTTTTCTAGTTTTTTGGATTCTATCCAATTCTTTTTTATTATCTAGTTAATTTTCGTACCTGAAGGTAAAAAAAAAATTCAAAAAAAAAAAACGAAAAAAAAAATTTGAAAAAAATTTGAAATTATTTGAAGAGGAACTTTAAAATGTCGAAGGAAAGTTTTCCTCAATATGTAATAGGAGGAGTTGACTTTAAGTTCATCCTTGATGGGCTAAAGGCTGAGATGAGAAGGTTGATAAGAATTGAAGAGAAGCGCTTCGAGGAGAAGATCGATCGGTATGAGCGCCAACTCAAGAGAAGGGATAGTTTTTCGCTCAAAATCACAAGCTTTGGAACATGCTTGGGAACATGCTTCGGAACGTGCTTGGGAAGCATACCAATGGAAAAAGAATGAGTGGCAAGCCAAACAAAAATCAAAGATGGAGCACAAACAAGAGACAAGCCACCGTGAAAACCAAAACGATGAATCAAAGATGGAACACAAAGAAGAGATGAACCACCATAACAACCAAGCCAATAAAGGTCCCAACCCTGATGAGATTCCATCATTGGAGGATTCGAGTGAGGGGTGCATATCTAATGATGCATTAACTTTGGTTTCGAAAAGAACATTGAGCGAACACGTGAAGGTGGTTGAAGATAAGGTAAGTAATGTGACTATCGATGATGATAATTGCCCAAATCTCGCTAACACATCTACCGTGGAAAAATTAGACATATATGTTTTGGAGCAACCTAAATCATACAAGCTACAATGGGTCAATGATAGTGGTGAGACAAAAGTGAATGAACAAGTGATTGTTGCACTAACACCTCAACAAGTGTATGAAGATCAAGTGAGGGTAAAGAAAAAGAGTGAGCCAAAGCACATGGGTGGACAAAATTTCAATGGTGATCATGTTCAATTTCAACAACGCATCGACGATACTGCATACAAATAACGCTTTGGATTTGAGGACAAATCCTTTTCAAGAGGAGGGGAATGATATGAATAATAATAGCAATATTATATTTCCTTTTATGTCTTTTTATATTATAGAATGTTTTCTTTTTATTAGGATTCGAATCTAATAGCTTTCCTTTTTATCAAGATTCGAATCTGATTGCTTTCCTTTTATTAGGTTTCCTTTTTGTTTTAGAAGTTGACTTAGTTAGCAAAGTTTTATTTTAGTAGGAAAGTAGATTTGGAAAGATATCAATTTTAATTGATATCCTTCTTTTATTAGGTTTTTTTATTTGGTAAGTTTAGTTAGTAAGTTTTTATTTTTAGTAGGAATTAGATTTTGGAAAATATCCTTTTCTATAGGATTTTTACCAAAATTAAGTTTATTGTTTTTGCCTATAAATAGGCTACGTTTTTCATTAATAAAGTAGAGAATATTTTTGATTAAAATCCGTGAGTTTATTCTCTCGTCGTTCTTTAAGAACTTTTGAACTTATCGGATTTTATATCCGTGGCGTTCGTTCCCGACTTATCAAGCGGCAATCCATACCGTTTGTGGCGTCATCATAATTTCGTTCTGAGGTTCGTCTTCATTGACTTCATCGGGTCGAGGTCTTTGATACCAAGGTTCGTTGTCGCAATCGAATTCGGGTTAAAGATATCCATCTCACCAATCAACTCGTGCGCAAATTAAGATCTTGGGAAAATTCCGCAATGAATCAATCCATCATGGGAAGATTCGCATCAAGTGGTATCAATGATAAGGATCGAACCCCTAACTACTCTCAAAAGCTAGCTCAAGAGTGTAGGTTTGAACCCAACCTTATATCCAGCCCAGGTCTCTCATCTACCTTCGATGTGGGACGCATCATCCCCACCCTCTTCAGACCCGACTGCCGGCGATCGGCCGAACCCCAAGAGACATCGAGAGGTAGTGTGAGTAGGCTCTGATACCACTATCTCAATGTGCTTCGTGCGAGCATGAAAAACAGGATTAAGAACAAGATAGATCGCACTGATATTATCACAAAAAACGCGAATAGGAGCGTGAAGAAAGAGGCCCAGATCACGAAGGAGAAAGCGCAACCAACAAGATTCTGCAACTGCATGAGCAATAGACCGATACTCAGATTCAGTACTAGAGCATGAAACTGTGGCCTGCTTTTTGGCAGACCAAGATAGAAGGTTGTCACCCAAATAAACGGCGTAGCCAATAGTAGAACGACGACTGTCGGGGCAGCCAGCCCAATCAGAGTCAGCATAAATGGTGAGCGAGTCAAGAGAAGAGGGCTTGAGAAGTAAACCAAAATCAAGAGAACCACGAAGATAACGTAAAATTCTCTTGACCATCTGAAAATGCGTAGTGCGTGGAGCGTGCATAAACTGGCTAACCAATGTGACAGCATATGCAATGTCTGGCCTGGTGTGTGTGAGATACTAAAGGCTGCCAACAATACTGCGAAAAAGAGAGGGATCATGGAACGGTTCACCCTCAAGTGCAGATGGAGCAGACTTGGCCGATAGGGGAGAAGCTACCGGCTTGAGAGACCACATATCAAATCGCTGTAAAAGATCAGAGGCATACTTCTTCTGAGAGAGAAATAAACCAGTAGAGTCCCTTGTGGCATGAATGCCAAGAAAATAGTGGAGATCACCAAGGTCCTTCATAGCAAATTCCTGAGACAGACGAGATACAAACGACGAGATAGCAGTGGAGTCATTTCCTGTCAGAATGATGTCATACAAGAGAAGCACAAGCATAACCTTTTCGGACCGATAAATAAACATCGACGTATCTGCTTTGCTTGAGAGAAAGCCTAACTGTAATAAATAAGAGCCAAAGCGTTGAAACCAAGCACGAGGGGCCTGTTTCAAACCATAAAGGGCTTTCTTCAACTGACAGACATGAGATGGAAACTGAGGATGAATAAAGCCGCGAGGTTGAGACATGTAGACAGTCTCGCTGAGATCACCATGAAGAAAAGCATTCTTTACATCAAGCTGACGAATAGACCATCGACGAGAAATAGCAATGGAGAGAACTGTGCGAATGGTAGTAGGTTTAACTACATGACTGAAGGTCTCACCAAAGTCAATACCTACCTGCTGCTTAAATCCCTGAGCAACCAAGCGGGCCTTATACCGTTCCACAGAACCATCAGACCTGAGCTTCACACGATACACCCATTTGGAGCCAACAATATTTTGAGATGAGTTCGGGGGCAC
Organism: Verbascum thapsus; assembly: GCA_963669365.1. Classification (NCBI taxonomy): domain Eukaryota; kingdom Viridiplantae; phylum Streptophyta; class Magnoliopsida; order Lamiales; family Scrophulariaceae; genus Verbascum; species Verbascum thapsus. The sequence continues at coordinate 17,432,375 of OY770111.1, forward strand.
AAGGATCCAAGTGTGGTTGGCTTGAAGAGCATTAAACTCATCAGCCATGGCTTGTTGCCACTTTGGATCCTTGACTGCCTGAGTATAGCACGTCGGTTCAGTGGGAATGGAAGTGGCGGTGAGAGAAGGAAGAATCTTAGGTCGACGAGTGCCATCTCTAGTGCGAGTGATCATGTGATGACGATGAAGATCAGGAGGAGGAGATGGACCATTAGAAGGTGAGTGATCATGAGGAGGAGATGAATCAATATAAGAAGATGGATGAGGAGGAGGAGATGACTCAGCAATGGGTGACTCATGAGGAGAAGTCTCAGATGGAACAGGATTAGGCAACAAAGAATCAGAAGGAACAAGAGAAGATGGACACGGGCCAGAGGGGGATGTGATGTCAGTAGAAGGAGAAAGAGACGACTGAGTACAGGGAGTAGTATGATTGACAGAAGATGCTAGGTGTGGTGGAGACGAGCCTCGATACGCAGGGTAAGGAAGGGTGACTATGGAGGGTAGTGTAGTAGACGAATGATCAGTTGGATTAGAGATGAGATCAGGATATGGGAAACTAGACTCATTAAATATAACATGACGACTGATATGAGTGACACGCGTAGCGGGATTTAGGCATCGATAACCCTTGTAGTCAGAGGCGTAGCCAACAAAAACACATGAAGCGGAGCGAGGAGCAAGTTTGTGAGGGGCACGATGCCCAAGGTGAGGATAACATGCACAACCAAAAACACGAAAAAGAGAGTAGTCTGGTAGACGACCAAAGAGAGTGTGGAAAGGAGATTGATGAGATAGGAGAGGAGTAGGAAGACGATTAATGAGGAAGACAGAAGTGTAAAGGGCATCGACCCAAAACGAAGACGGAAGACGTGCAGTGATAAGTAAAGTACGAAGAAGTTCCGAGATATGACGGTGTTTGCGTTCAGCGAGACCATTTTGTTGAGGAGTGTAAGGACACGATAGTTGAAACTGAATACCAGAGCGAGCAAATAAATCACGAAAATGAGTATTATCAAATTCACGACCGCCATCACTACGAAAAAATTTAATATGCGTAGAAAATAAATTTTCAACTAAAGTTTTGAAGTTTAAGAAACAGGAATAAACGTCAGATTTTGCACGTAAGGGATAACAATAAGTAAAACGAGAGAAATCATCAACAAAAATAACATAGTATTTAAAACCAGTTTGAGATAAAACAGGGGATGTCCAAACATCAGAATGAATAAGTTCAAAACGAGCATAGCGTGACCTCTCAACAGGTTGAAAGGGGAGCTTATGCGAGCGTCCTAACTGACAATGTGAACAAAAAGAAATATTTTTATTACGCAATTTTAAATGTGCAGAATGACAAACTTTTTGAAAAACAGAAAGACTCGGATGACCCAGACGTTGATGCCAAACATCTCCAGAGGTAGATTGAGCAACCAGAGCATGTGACGAGACTGAAGGTAAAGAAGCAGACGAGGGCAGCGGATAGAGGCCACTAACTGAAGGGGATGCCAGAAGAGTCTTGCCCGTGTGTTTGTCCTTTAAAACAAAACCAGTGGCAGAAAATTCAATTACACAATTATTATCTTTGCATAGTTGGCGGACAGATAAAAGATTATGTGATAACTTAGGAACATGCAATACATTATGAAGCTTGAGGTCAGATGTGTGTGTCCGAATATGTGAGGAACCGACGTGCTGTATAGGTAGGTTAGCCCCATTACCGACCAAAATTTTGTTTGAACCAAAATATGGAGTAAGGTGTGAAAGCTTACCTGTATCCGGTGTCATGTGAGCAGTGGCGCCACTATCAGGATACCAGGTGAGATCAGAGGTTGGTGGGTGTCGAATCCAACAAAAATAAAAACCTACTCAAAATAATTTGCAATCAGTGATAAGTAGGGTCGATCCTCAGGGAATGGTGTAGATTCAATTCCTAAATTACTAATATCAATTAAAGGGGGGATTTTGGATTGATTAACTAAAACAAATTAAAAGGCGTAAATTAAGTAAACACAATAAGAGTAAAATCGGATTCAATAAATTGAGAAGTTCTAGTCTCCGGATATCTCGGTATTGATTCTATAATTCGATCATCAATTTATATGATAGTTCAATGTTCTAGAGTAAATTAGCTATAGTCGTCAACAAGCTCTGACGACCTCGTTTTTCCTTATGTCTTCGATAATCAAAACAAGTTCTTTAATTACTGCTCTTATCAACGTCGCTAACTGCTACGATTATTAGGGGTTGCCAAACAATTACGGATCTGGGCCCTAATTAGCGAAATATAATTCTAACGATTAACCAATTGGCCAGACTAATTAACCGATTAAAATATATTGACAACAAATCACCGGGAAAAAGTAAATACTCGAAGAACAAAGAATTTAAAAGCACAATTCAAATTTCACGAATTAAAAGAAATCAAACCTCGAAAATCCTTCAACTAAAATTATGTGTTTAGCAACACATAATCAAAAACGTCTACAATGTCTTGAATTCGAGAACTTGGAAGAACATAAATAAAACAAACGTCCAGCTAGCCCAGAACGTGAATAAAATCGAGAGAGAGATGTGGAATAGAATTCCACTTATTTAAACCCTAAAAGAGTCATATCTCGATAAGGAAACAAATTAGAATAGGATTTTAAGAATCCTACCTAGACTAAGATTGTTCAAAAAAGGAAATAAAATCAAAGGAAATAATTCCTAAAAACTAGGAATCATAATTCCAGCTGTTTTCTCTTCATTCCAGCAGTCAAAGTCAACCTCAGCGGTCAAAATCAACTTTAGCGGATTTGTGTGTTCCCGTGCAGAAAGTTTTCAGGAGTTAAGCGTGATCACACCTAAAATGAACAAAGTTTCTGCTGCCATATTTTTGCCTCCAAATACTTTAAGTCTTTTCAAGCCCGTTTTAGCACCTTTTCATCTCTTCTCTATGCAAACACCTAATCGTTTCAATATAAGCACAAAAACATGAGATAGAGAATAAAAACATAACAAATGACGCTACGTAAAACACATAAAACGTGCATAAAATACACATTAACAGAGGTCTCAGCTGTAGTCAGAGTAGAGAATGACTGTGGCAAGTCTTCAGAGATATATGCGTGATTAAACCTATTTGAGCAGGTGAGAGCAGCATGACCAGAACGACCACAAATCTGACAGGAAGTGAAACTGGTAGGAGTGGGAAAGAGTCCAGGTCCAGAGGAGGGGCGCGGAGCACGTGAAGATGTAGGTGCAGAGAAATTGTGAGACTGAGAAGGATGTCCACGACCAGTGCGACCACGTCCACGACTGTGGCGAGAACCACGACCACGAAAACCACCACGAGAACCACCTGAGGTAGTGGAGGAGGCTAAAAAGGCAGGAGTTGGAGGAGAACCGGATGAGATGTTACGAAGACGGTGCTCAAACTATAGCAATTGAGCCCGGAGGTCATCAAAGGAAATTATAGTAGGCTGGAGTGAGATAGTAGTAACAAAGGATTCAAATTCCGGCGGGAGACCACTAAGGGCCTGGATGACGAGGTCCATTTGAGAGGCCGGAGAACTAACTGAAGCGAGATGGTCAGCGAGTGATTTAAGTTTGCTAAGATAAGCATCACAAGAAGAGTCACCCTTTTTAATGTTGGTGAATTCAGATTTGTACTGTAATTTCTTAGCGAGAGACTGTTGGCGAAAGCGACGTTCTAGAGTGAGCCACACATCATGAGTTGTATGTAAGGTATAAACTTCTTGAATAATAGATGGAGTCATGCTGGCATTCATCCATGATCGAATTGTCCGATCAGTGCGGAGCCAAGCATTATAGGACGAATTTGGTATAGGCTCACCATTAAAATTAAGTAATTGGGAATTAGGGCATGAAATAGTTCCATCAATATATCCCAAAAGATCATGACTCCCAAGAATCAATTCAAATTGATATTTCCACATTAAATAATTTTCACTAGTTAATTTCGTACTCATAAGAGAAGGATTGAGATTGGAAGGATAGGAATTAGGAGGGATTAGATTTGTTTGGTTCGAATTTGGTATGTGGGGGTTAAAATTATAGGAATTTAATATGTCAGGGGTATTTTGGCTATTGGGGTTAATATGATAGGAATTTGATATTGCAGGGGTATTGTGGCTATTTTCGTAGGGAAAATTAGGCATGTTATTAGGGTGAGATATATAAGGAGCAGAAAGAATAGAATTAGGGCTTGGTGAGTGGGGTTTGGCGGCTGCATTGTAGAGAGGGGGAGAAATGTTGATTTCTGATGGCTGTGGCATGGGAAAAATTGTGCCGGCGAGAGTGGAGGTTCGAGGAATAATTGCAACAGGAGGCTCGGCACGAAGAGGAGCAGTAGTGGCGGCATGCGGATGATTAGCAGCCGCGGTGGTGACGGCATTCAGGTGGCTAGCAGCCGCAGATAACGAAGGTGTTGAGGAGAGTAGAGTTGCGACATCGTGAGGTGAGAAGTTCAGGGGTGGGGAGACGAGGTGGTGTATGAGATTGAGGAGTTGAGAGAGGGGGATAGACGACGGCGCCGCTGTTGTAGAGGTGGCGGCGGCCGAAGATAGGGTGGAGAGGAAAGTAGAGACAGAGGGAAAGATAGTGGTGGTTTCGGGTGATGCCGTGGTAGTGGCATCGGTGGCGGCCGGTAGTGGTGGCACGGCGGCGGCGGGATGTGCCGTAAGGGCGGTGGGGGAAGACCCGGGAGAGGATTCCCTGGTGCTTGATACCATGATAGAATGTTGGTTTTGTATATATTGTCGAATGATTTACAAACATACAATTACAAGGTATATATACACAATAGATGAAATATACATTCCATGATTTTCTCTAAAGAATCCCTAAATATATGCTCTAAATATATTCTTTCTAAATATACTCTAACAACTATCACAAAAAACATAATTTGGTTAAAGAACTCGTATATATATGGTTTCTATCTAATTGGATGAGAGAATTACTTAATTAAGTCAAATTCGTTATACTTAATGTTATTTTAAATAATTACTTTGCTTGAAACATTTTTTATCTCAATTATTTTTCTGTCATATGTGAGAAATTGTTTCAAATAGGAAAAAGGAAATTAATTAACTTTCTAGTCGCTTCTTTTTCTCGATCCTTGCAACAACTACTAAAAATTCATAGTGTATCATATCTTATTTAATTTTCTTCCTAATTATGTAAATGTTGTCAGTTTTGCAGTTTATATAATAAATCACTATGGATGTGTTTGGAAGCACTTTTCAAATGGGCTTTTGGAGATAAAAGTCCATTTGCAAACATGTTAGTTGTTTGGTGAAAAATTCAAATGGACTTTTAGAATAAGTCACTTTTTTCAAAAGCCCATTTTGGAGAAGTGGGAATTTGTGACTTTTTCTCACGTTGGTTTCCCACTTTTCTATCATGGTTAGTGGCATTTGTTATTTTACAAATTTGCCCTTTATTTCTTATCTAAAAACAGCCATGAAGAAGAGAATTCACACGTACCTCTCTCAGAAAACCCTTGGACGTTGAACACTCAAACACTTCAAGGTTAGCAATCTTTTATAGTTTAATTTACTGTAATTTATTACTTTTATAATTGCTGGAATATGTGAATTTGAATTACTGTTTTAATATGTTTATGTGAATGTTTATTGCTGGAATATGTTTTATTGTAATTTATTACTTTTGTTGAAAACGTAATGGTGGAACTGGTGCTGATTTTATGGCTGGTTTCCTTGTGGGAGGTGCAGTATTAGGAACGCTAGCTTATATTTTTGCTCCGCAGGTGTGAATTGATATTTATTTAAACAGTCAAGTTCCATTTGATCCAACTTTTACTTCTGAAGCTCATTTAGGGTCTGTTGATAGTTGCTGTTAATCTGGAATAAAGTAATTTCCCTAGCTCAATATGTATAAGGCATCAAATTAGCACTATGAGATTAGCCGATTGCCTAACAGAATATAACACGTCAAGCCCGAGTGTCGTAAAGTGATGCTGCACAGATATCCAAACATCAGATATTCTAATATCATATTCTCTACTTATTAGCATACAAGGACTACAAACTAGGAACAACTCAAATTGGGGAATCTTTATTATTGCCAATAATTTTCTACCTAAAGAAGGCATTGTACAATCTATATAAATTAGTTATAGGATTATAATTTGAGTCAATTCATTAATGAAACACAATATGGCTGGACAATCTAATTTTAGGTGAACTTCTCATTTTGGTTAATGTTACTCAATTGCTCCTCCACCAATAGTCTTTGAATCCCTTTTAAGTTTAAGCTTCTTACACAGTAATTATTTTTGGCTCATGAACTCCCTTTCTTAATATTGTGCAGCCATCTGACTGATCTTGATGCGAATAAAGATGTTTGGAAATTGTTATTTTAATTTTGGTTCCAGTTTCAATATAACTTATCAGTTGTAGGGCCTATTGAAGAACTAATTTAAATAAATTTCTTCTTAAATTATAGCAATAATTAATAACCTGCAATTTATACACTGCAGCTATATTCATTTTCCAATCTCCAAAAAATTAAGTTGGTACTTGGTATCACGGGTTGATTTTAGGAATTTCAAATATTTAATGACTTCCAGATAGTTATAATATATATATCTTAAGAAACTCATTTTTTGGCAAGTTTTTAAGGAATTTATTCATGGCATACAAATATATATTATATATATACAATATTAATCATAATTCATTATAAAAGTCTTACAGATTAAATAATTATTAATTATATATACATTTGAAAATCTTAAACTAATAATCCATAACAACCATAGGGTCACAGACTGCACATCAATTCAAATTTGCACAATATTCCTTGGCATGAATATTCGAGTAATTATTGTTTAGTTTATTGTTTAGTTTATGACTATATACTGTGAATTATTTGATGATTATGTATTTAGATAGTGAAAATGCTAATTTTTTCTTGTTATAAATGAAGATATGGAATTCGACCCAAATGCCAATTATTATCCACCACCACCACCACCACCACAATTTAAGAAAAATTCTAAGCCAAAGGCATTTTGGACTAGCGATGCACATAAGGTGTTTGTTGATTTATGTTGTGAGCAAATGTCAAAAGGTAGTAAAGTAGGGACCTTCTTCACTAGAGATGGATGGAACAAAATTTGCTTCGAATTTGCACGAAGGACTGGTTTGGATTATGATAAAAAACAGTTGAAAAATCATTGGGATAGTACCAAACAAGATTGGAGAGTGTGGTATAAGTTGATGACTTCGAATACTGGACTTGGTTGGGATAATATCAAAAATACAGCATCTGCATCTGATGAATGGTGGGATGAGTACTTGCAGGTAACTCGTTGATTTTTATTTAAATAGGAAGCTAAAAAATCATATTTAATATATAGAACAAATTATAATACATTATTTTATAATCTCGTAGGCTAATCCAGAGGCTGCGAAATTTCGATACAAAGGACTAGAAAATTCTGAAAAATTAACATCTTTGTTTCAAGAAGGATATGCTACTGGAAAAAATACGTGGGCACCTTCGGAAGGATCTTTACCAAAAGATTCTAGTGGACCATGTGAAACCCAACCAAGTCAAAATATTGACCAAGTAAATTCAGATGTGGAAGTGCAAACTGAGGAACCAAATAAAGCTACGCAATCAAATCAAAATAAGAATGGAGTTGGAGAAACTAGTACTTCTCGCCATCGTAAAAGAGCTAGGGATCTAACATACGAGATTCCCCCACCTGAACGCCCACGTAAAAGTTCAGCTGCTGCAAATATGGATAAGTATCTTAATCGTATTTGTGAAACTGTTGAAGCTATGGGTGCAAAATCCGAGAAAACAATGCAAGAATGCGTAAACATACTAAATGAGATGTCTGAAGTGCCAAAAGGAAGCGATCTTTATCTATTTGCTTGTAGGTCATTTCTAAAAAGGGAACAAAGAGATTTATTTATCGCTTTGGGGAGTTCAGATTTGCGATTCTTGTGGCTTCAAAGTGAAAAGACTCAACATGAGGAAACTATTAATAGGATTTATTCTGTATAGATTATGGTTAAAAGATTGCAATTTTTTAGACTATGTAAAAGACTTGAACTTAGTGTTATTTTTTGTATTAGTTTTTTGATTACTTCTATTAATTATGTCATAAATTAACTTATTTATGTTTTGTATTCTATATGGTTAGCTATATTATTCGCAATTATTATTTCTTAATCACGAAATATATATAAATTTATAGTGTAAATATACTTGCATGTCTAATAATCCTAATTCAATTTCGACCCATAACAATTGCAAAACCTTTTCATTTCCAAGAACTGAATAAATATGTTAGTTTATTTGTGTTTAGTTGGTAAGGGCAATATTGTAAAGAATTATTAATTAAGCACTTTTGAGCTAATTTGCCAAACAAGAAAATGGACTTTTGATTCTAAAGCACTTTTAGAAAAATGTGTTTACCAAACTGATAAACCTCAATTATACGTGTTTTCTAGCCTAAGATTAGTCGTTTTTATATCATTTTATATCATGATTTATACCCCATATACGTTTATAGGTTTGTTACATGATTGTAGGGTAAAATCATTCACTTCGAGAAAATGACGAAAAAACGTATGAAAGGAGATACATGGGCGCTGTTTGGAAATACAATCATATCTTGGGCTACCAACCTCCAATGTTAATGAGCCTCATATGGTTAGAAATCTAAGACAATTACCTAAAAGTCTTATGAAGAAGACAAGATCCGGTTCAAACGTTTGAAGACTCAAAAGTTATAAATACGCTTTGTTCCGAACGAAATGGCGCAGTCCTGGTAAAACGATCATAACTCGAGTTCTACAACTTGGATTGGATCCAAATCAGTGGGGTTTTGAAGATAAGACATAGATCTACAACTTTGTAAAAGACACTGAAGGCAAAAACAATCTTCCTCGAGCGCTGCAGCGCTCAAGGCAGAGGCCAGCGCTTCAGCGCTGAGCGCTGGAGCGCTCAAAGCAGAGCTTAGCGCTCCAGCGCTAAGCGCTGGAGCGCCGCGCCGTTTCAGATCCGTCCTTTTGGCTTTTTCTTCTTCTTTTGGGGTATAAATACCCCCTCCAAACATTGTATTAGGGTTCGAACTTTATTTTCTTGAGTTGAGTTGTAAAGATCGGAGATCGAGAGACGAAATTCAAGATTATTGTAAACGGATTATTCGACAACGGGTTTAATCGAAATTATTTTCTTTAATCTCTTTTAATTCTCGTCGTTTTATCATGTTTACTTTATTAATTGTTGATTGTTTCTCTGCATCTATGGAGTAATCCATCTTATTCTGGAACCGGGAATAGCCCGATAATATGTTATCGATATAGATTATAGAATCGTTGATTTTACATCGCGTATGCTTATGATTTGCATTCTTGATTTCTAATGCTTGTGAATTTGCTGGCCACATATTTGCACGATCATAGATATTAGGTGAAAATTCTGAAAGGTGACTTCTATATCAGAACCCTAGAATTCAAACCTAGGATCCTAAATCACGAAAGTAGTTTTAGGTCTTTTGAGGAATCGATACACTATCATAGAGATTAATGAGTCTGAGTTTAGTCTAATCATCACGAAAGTAGTTGATTAATTAGCTTGGGTATATTGTTATGCTTCGACAGAAGGTAGCGAGTACAATAGGATAGTGTCCTTCATAAGTAGCGATCGTAACCTCATCGGTAATATAATTGAGTCGATAATGTTTATCGTGGTGAACCCTAATTCCGGAATTTCCAATCATATATAACTCGAATCAATTTTCTTGCGTTCTGTTTAGTTTTCTTTACAATTTATCTCGTGCTTTTGATTAGGCTTAGATTACTGATAAGTGATAGATTAGTACTTGATTATTCGGTCTTCGTGGGAACGATATCTTTTGTACTGCACCGAAGCCGTGCGCTTGCGGTTTAGGCACATCAAGTTTTTGGCGCCGTTGCCGGGGACTTGAATAGTCAATATTAGTTTTTATCAGATTTTAGTGAGACTAAGCCATTTTATTTTATTTTTAGTTTTTAATTTTTATTTCTCTGTTTTATTTCAGGTTTTCGATTTTTCCTTGTATGCGAAGTAAGCTCGATTTCGTACCTGATCCAGAAATCGAGAAAAGTTTTCGTGCCAGGAGAAAGCTACAAAAACTGAAACAAGCTCAACTCGAACAAGTTACAATGGCTGAAGAGAATGTCAATGCGAATGTTAATGCAAACGCTAACGCGAATGCAAACCCAGCTGCAAATGTGAATCCGAATGCAAATGCGAGATGTCTTAAGGACTTTGCAGCGCCTAATGCTCAGACACTTCACTCCAGCATTGCCAGGCCTACTGTAGAGGCAAACAATTTCGAGCTCAAGCCATCCCTTCTGCAAATGGTTCAGCAGAATCAGTTTGGGGGTGCACCTACTGAAGAGCCAAACCTCCACTTGTCCATGTTTTTAGAGTACTGCGATACTCTAAAAATGAACGGGGTTTCTCAAGATGCTATCAGACTGAGATTATTTCCATTCTCACTGAGAGACAAGGCGAGAGCTTGGCTACATTCCTTACCGACTGGTTCGATTAGAATATGGGATCAACTGATGCAGTGTTTCTTAGCAAGATACTTTCCCCCGAGCAAGACTGCACAACTGAGGAATCAAATCACTACTTTTGCTCAGAGGGATGGTGAATCACTTTATGAAGCCTGGGAACGATTCAAAGACCTTCTACGACTGTGCCCACATCACGGGCTGGAGAAATGGCTCATAGTTCATACATTTTATAATGGGCTGATTTATACCACGAGGATGTCAGTCGATGCAGCAGCTGGAGGAGCGCTGATGAATAAGGGTATCGATGAAGCTTACGACTTAATCGAGGATATGGCATTGAACCACTACCAGTGGTCAAACGAAAGATCGATTCCACAGAAGACACTAGGTAAGTACGATCTTGATGCTATTACTTTACTTTCTGCACAAGTAGAAGCCATGTCTAAGAAATTGGATTCCATGAACATGCATGTCAATTCTGTCACTACCCCACCCCCTATGTGCGAAATATGTGGTATGGTTGGTCATGTTGCATTAGAGTGTCAATTAGCTAGTGTACCAAACGATCCCTCTATAGAACAAGCCAACTTTGTGAATAACTTCAACCAAAAGAACGACCCGTTTTCAAATACTTTTAACTCTGGTTGGAGGAATCACCCAAATTTTTCGTACAAACCGACTCAAAACGCAGCCTTACAATCTAATTTTAGGCAACCACCTGGTTTTCAACAGAAGCCTTATAACCCTGTTCCACCACAAAAATCGAACCTAGAGTCACTTCTTGAGAGTTTCGTAGTAGCCCAGACTAAGCAAAACGAGGTAGTAAATGATGCAATTAAGCAACTAGCAACTAAGGTCGATTCTTTAGCAACTCATAACAAAATGCTAGAAACCCAAATTGCACAACAGGCTAGCAACTCGAATAGGACTTCTGGTTCTTTTCCCGGACAACCTGAGACAAATCCGAAGGAACACTGTAATGTGATTACTTTAAGGAGTGGAATCGAGTATGAGGGTCCAAAAATGCCTACTGGGATTAGTGAAACTGAGTCAACTGAGAAGGTCGAAAAAGAAAAATCGTCTCATCCCGACAACTCTATTGACAAAACAACTGATAAAAGCGAAAAAGAACCAGTCTATGTACCTCCACCACCGTATGAGCCACCAGTACCTTTCCCTCAAAGATTAGCTAAGGCAAAATTAGACAAACAGTTTGGAAAATTTTTAGAAGTTTTGAAAAAACTTTACATTAATATTCCATTCACTGATGCACTTGCACAAATGCCTTCGTATGCTAAATTTTTGAAGGAAGTTCTTTCTAACAAACGAAAGCTAGATGAATATGAAACTATCGCTTTAACTGATGAGTGTAGCGCTGTAATTCAAAATAAATTACCTCCAAAACTTAAAGATCCTGGTAGTTTCTCAATTTCTTGTGTAATTGGTAATATGAGTTTTAACAATGCTTTATGTGATCTTGGAGCTAGTGTTAGTCTCATGCCATTGTCTATGGCGAAGAATTTAGAGATGAATGATTTAAAGCCTACGACATTAATTTTGCAATTAGCTGATCGTTCTGTTAAGTATCCGATAGGTGTGTTAGAGGATGTACCTATCAAGGTTGGTAAGTTCTTTATTCCTACAGATTTCGTTGTTCTTGATATGGATGAGGATTCTCAAATCCCCATTATTCTTGGTAGACCATTCCTAGCTACAACAGGAGCTATTATTGATGTTAAAAATGGAATGCTTTCCTTGAATATTGGGGATGAGAGAGTTGAATTTAATATATATAAATTTGTTGCTAACCGCTCTCTCGAGAACACTTGTTACAGGGTTGACGAAGTTGATCAAATGAGTAAGGAAAAGCTTGTTCGGCACCACCATAAGAATCCATTAGAAGCACGACTGTTGAGTGGTTGCTCGATCGAGGATGAAGATGAAATTATCGCTGATATTGCTCGAATGTTTGAGGGAAATACGTCTTTGACATCAAACATCGCTAAAGAGGAAAGGAAGTTTCGACGTCGTGAACCAGATAAGTTAAAGTCTGATGTGTATGAGAGTGCAAGGATTAACATGGAAGGTATTAAAGTTTTGCACGATAAAAAGATCCCTCGACGAAAACTTAAAAAGGGGATATTTAGGTCTTCTATTCGACAAGCACATGAGGTTTCTTCACATAGTAATGAAGATTCTAAAGTCGATTGGAGAGTTGCCAAGTCGTCGGGTCCGATTCGGGATCTACAAAGCTGAGTTAACATGGTAAAGTCAAGCTAATGACTATAAACAAGCGCTTCTTGGGAGGCAACCCAAGTGTTTTCTTTTTTTTGTTTTTGTTTTTGTTCTTTTTCTTTATGTTTTTTTTTTCTTTTTTCTTTAACACAAAAAAAAAAAAAAATATTTGCATGCTTTGTTTTTGTTTTGTCGTACAAGGTACATGAGTAGCTCTCGTTGGATGTATAAAGATGTTACACCACCTTCACTTGGAACTAAAATTCTCCTTCGGTATTCGGGCATGTTTTTCAACATCCCGTTAGGTTAAGTTTTTCTCTCCCACTACTTATGTGTGATAACATTGAGGACAATGTATAGTTTAAATTTGGGGGTGGAATTCGATTTAGCATATTTATATATCATATGAGTTTGTTTCGCTTAAGTTTGGGGGCGTTTGAGCTATTCATATGTCATGCAATTTTTTTTTCTTTTATGAGTTTTAGCTTGTCATTTGTACAATTTGCTAGAATTTACTTAAGATAGATGGCATGACTTCAATATAATCTAGACTAATGGAACAAGCATATCTCGATTTTTGCTCATGTCGACCTAAGATTAGGATTTGCGTCTTTAGATATTTACACACAATCTATGGGAGAGGAGTTGAGTGGATGTTACATCTTGAGACACTTAAGGAGTAATTCCCAAAGATATTAACTAAAATTCTCATAAGGTATAGAGTTCCATGGTCACATGTACACTTCATAATGTATGCTTAAAATTTGAAAATATTGTTGTGTCGGATTATTATGACAATGTGAAGCTAACTCAAATAAAGACCTAGCTTGTTTCGTGGCCTTTGACACTCGAGTGATTAAGTCCGAAGGAGTCTCTTAAAACTTAACGCCCTATGGCTATCTAGCTTCGGAGTCGTTGGCCCAAAACTCGTTACATGGGTGTCATAGAAAGCCTAAGGGAACAAGCATTGCACATGGTCTAATGAGCTAAACAGAAATCCGCACATACTGTGTAGAAAGTCAAAAAAAAAAAAAATTCTTAAAAACTTTAGTTTTGAAGTGTGTATTTTTGCCTATAAAACTTAGTGCTTTTGAATTTAAAAGTTAATAAAAATGGGGATTACATCCAAAATTTGGTAAGGATGCCACTCGACTATAATGCCTATGATTACATGCCCCACTTTGGAAGTTAATTCGACTCTTAGTGTTAATATGTGGCAAAATTGAGAGATATGTACATACTTTTGAGCTTAACTGTTAATGATGTTATGCCATTAGTCTTTTGTTAATTTTTATAAGTTGTATTATTTGGACATAGCTCAAATTTCATAGATTTTGTGGGTACATCTTCTGCAAACCCTCACGAGACTATAACTCGTCCTTTTTGGGGAACAAAAAGGTTTAAAGGCTTGTTGCACATGCTAAGTGCAATCGTGTACTCTACGAAAATGAGTTTATCTTTAGTTTTCATTTTTTTGTTTTCTTTGCTTTACCGTTTGTTCGAGGACGAACAAAAGTAAGTTTGGGGGGGTTGATAATCCTCAATTATACGTGTTTTCTAGCCTAAGATTAGTCGTTTTTATATCATTTTATATCATGATTTATACCCCATATACGTTTATAGGTTTGTTACATGATTGTAGGGTAAAATCATTCACTTCGAGAAAATGACGAAAAAACGTATGAAAGGAGATACATGGGCGCTGTTTGGAAATACAATCATATCTTGGGCTACCAACCTCCAATGTTAATGATCCTTATATGGTTAGAAAGCTAAGACAATTACCTAAAAGTCTTATGAAGAAGACAAGATTCGGTTCAAACGTTTGAAGACTCAAAAGTTATAAATACGCTTTGTTCCGAACGAAATGGCGCAGTCCTGGTAAAACGATCATAACTCGAGTTCTACAACTTGGATTGGATCCAAATCAGTGGGGTTTTGAAGATCATAGATCTACAACTTTGTAGAAGACACTGAAGGCAAAAACAATCTTCCTCGAGCGCTGCAGCGCTCAAGGCAGAGGCCAGCGCTCCAGCGCTGAGCGCTGGAGCGCTCAAAGCAGAGCTTAGCGCTCCAGCGCTAAGCGCTGGAGCGCCGCGCCGTTTCAGATCCGTCCTTTTGGCTTTTTCTTCTTCTTTTGGGGTATAAATACCCCCTCCAAACATTGTATTAGGGTTCGGAGATCGAGAGACGAAATTCAAGATTATTGTAAACGGATTATTCGACAACGGGTTTAATCGAAATTATTTTCTTTAATCTCTTTTAATTCTCGTCGTTTTATCATGTTTACTTTATTAATTGTTGATTGTTTCTCTGCATCTATGGAGTAATCCATCTTATTCTGGAACCGAGAATAGCCCGATAATATGTTATCGATATAGATTATAGAATCGTTGATTTTACATCGCGTATGCTTATGATTTGCATTCTTGATTTCTAATGCTTGTGAATTTGCTGGCCACATATTTGCACGATCATAGATATTAGGTGAAAATTCTGAAAGGTGACATCTATATCAGAACCCTAGAATTCAAACCTAGGATCCTAAATCACGAAAGTAGTTTTAGGTCTTTTGAGGAATCGATACACTATCATAGAGATTAATGAGTCTGAGTTTAGTCTAATCATCACGAAAGTAGTTGATTAATTAGCTTGGGTATATTGTTATGCTTCGACAGAAGGTAGCGAGTACAATAGGATAGTGTCCTTCATAAGTAGCGATCGTAACCTCATCGGTAATATAATTGAGTCGATAATGTTTATCGTGGTGAACCCTAATTCCGGAATTTCCAATCATATATAACTCGAATCAATTTTCTTGCGTTCTGTTTAGTTTTCTTTACAATTTATCTCGTGCTTTTGATTAGGCTTAGATTACTGATAAGTGATAGATTAGTACTTGATTATTCGGTCTTCGTGGGAACGATATCTTTTGTACTGCACCGAAGCCGTGCGCTTGCGGTTTAGGCACATCACAAACACTTAATAGTAATGTAAAAGGACTTATTTAAAAAGTCCATTGAAAAAGTCCATTTTCTAAATGGACTTTTCATGAAGAAGTGCTTCCAAACACATCCTATATTTGCTTATATGTTTTTGTTTTTTACCATTAATTCAATATTAAGTTGAATTTTTATGAAATGGATTACCCCACGTCCAACAACTTTCATGAATTTATAAGATTTTCGAATTTATCTTTTCTCCTTATATAATATTATTGACATCTTAATATTATATATACTTCCAATTTATTTTTGACTACTTTACTATTGAGATCTAGAACAGTTGAAGGATATTTTAAACCATCTTAAATCAAAATCCTTGCCCCTTGCATATATAATAATTAGTTTAGGGATAGGGAGATCAAATACGTTCAAAGTATAAGAAAGATAAATAATACAATAAATAAAAACCATTCCATTTAAACTTTGCTTAAATTATCACATGTCCAGTGAGAATTTCTACAATACAAAACAATACATATTATGATCACAAGTTTTATTACCACAATAAATGAGATCATATGATTATATAAGTGAACGAATAATTCCTAATCTTCCTTTGGATAGATATATAACAAACAATATAATTTCATATTAAATTTGTAAAACTTACAATCTATTTCTTCTAATTTATTATGTCTTGATTATTTCGAAAATTTTCTATTTCCTTAATAGTTATATTTTAAAATTATTATTCAATTAAGAACCGCGTTGGTATGAAAATAGCAAAGAAGACAAAATATTCACCAAATAATATAATGGACCAATTTAGTCGGGTGAATGGTTTGTCAAACCAGATCCATCAATTGAGTTTAAACTATAAATATAGTGACTTAATGAAATTCTATCAAACTTTTTATATGACTAATAAACAACACGTTCGTTGAACGTGAAATATGTGATCTTATTAAACAATTTATATATATATATATATATATAGTTATTGTTCTACTTAAAAGATGTTAATAATTTAAATTTCACTAAATAAGTTATTTATTTAAAAAAACAAAATATTGATTGATATGAATGACTTAATTAATCAAGTCTTGAAAGAATTAAGTTAATTAAAAAGTGAATATTTAATAACAATGTAACTAAATAAACTTTTATCTAAATTCATGCTTCAATTATATGTATATTTTGTTTAGTTTTGAGGAATCAAATGATTCACTTCTTCTTTTTCTAAGTAATTTTATTTATATACTTTCAACAATTTTTATAGTGATTATAAAGCCAGACACTTGTGTAATATTTTGTTTCTTATTTCAGAATTTTTCTAGTTCTCAATTTGCTGTCTTTTTAGATCATTTCATTAAATGTGTCTCACCTTAAAACCTTAATCTAAGTTTCCGTAAGTCATAGTAGGTTGACATAAATGATGCATCCATTTTTATTTGATTTTCACTAATGAGAAACGATTTTTTCTTTAATTTGATAACATCATTGTATTTTGATTTTCTATTGATAGGATATTTTTTAAATAAAGTGTGCATTGACCATAATTTTAATAAATATTTTCCTTTTTAATTTCATAAATATACTTGAAAGTATAAATTTTCTTTTGAATTTGTTGAAAAATTATAATAGTTGAATGATAAAGCTAACTAGGACATATCAATACACTCAAGTTCTTAAATAAAAGACTTTAAAAAAACCTAAGGTATTAAATATTCAAAATTGAACATTAATTTAACTAAGTAAAATGTTAGTAATAAATTATATGTTATGATCTCGTAAAGTAATTCAATTATACAGATAATTCCTTATGTTATAGTATCTTATATTTAAAATTTAAATAATAATTTCATTAAGTAATAAAAATTTAAATTTAAATAATTATTTAAAGAATAAATATTGATTGGCATGATGGATTAAAATAATAATTATAATATGTCTTAGAACATTGAAGGTGTTTGGACAATGTGATATAAAATATATTTAAAACATGTCAGAATAGAAGGTGTTTGAGTAGGATAATTGATAATAAAATATTTCATGACATGCTTTTGAGATTTAACAATAACTTACAAAGAAAGAAGTTTTTATGTATTCTTATTTATTAATTGTTTGAACAAAAGAAATTATAACCGAATATTGTAGAAAAGTTTGTGTAATTTGCATGTTCAAACTAACTATTTTTAATTAAGATTAGTATTTATATATAATTTTACCGTAGAGTTCTTATGTAATATATACGTAGATACAAATAACTTATTTATTATTTCTCTTTTATTTTTAAAAAGGTGAAATACATATTGTAGATTTTTAGTATAATCATACATCTTATTTTTAGATATATATAATTTATTTTTATTAGTTATTACTTATTGGACTCTTTTGTCATTCAAAAGTAAATTACTTAAAGGGCATATTATTAAATTTCAAAGAAACACACATACTTTTATAATAGAATAGCTAGATGTTATAATAAAATTTTAATGTGATTATTATACCTTGTTATTTGTCATTAAAAAGTAGAATTATATAAAAACATTTTAATTATATAAAAAATATTAAAAAACAACTTATAGTTTTATAATAATATAAATAATAATTATTTGACTATTTTCACATTAGAAATTATAATTATATAAGAATATTTTAGATAAAAAAAAGTAAAAGATAAAAAAAAAGTGAAATTATGTGGTAATTGATAATATAAAGGATAAAACACTGTAGATATAAAATTAGGACATATCAATCCCTCATTTGGTATGTGTGATATGTACACATAAATATATCCTATTGAGTGTTTTGTATGGTTGATAATATGAATGATAAGTGTAAAATTACATTTCACCCCTTGATGAATAAGACTTTATTTCTGCATTTTTTTTTTCCAACTAATAAGCAATTTTAATTTAAAAATTGCTCATGCTGCAAAATGGTCTTGGCTATGTGGGAAAAGAATATTTTCATGGAAGGAGTTGCATTTGTTAAACCATTCAATAACCATTTCAATTTAGAAATTGTAGTTGAACCAACAATGGTTGGTAGTAAGTGTGTTCCATTTTCAGTTAAATGAGAACACATCGGTTGCACTTCGTTTTGTTTGAATGAGGAGTACTCTGTTATTTAATTATGCGTATTTCTTTAGTATGATTTTGATCTAATAAAATTAGTCACGGGTGAAGACATGAGCTATCTTGCTTGGCACTATTGACTTGTCTTCTACAAGTTCTCTCTCCAACATGTGAATCTGAAATTTATAAGGACGTATATAGAACATGAGCTCTACTCAACCAAAATATGGTTTTTTATTTGTCACGCAACGTACTAATTGTTCACATTAAAATTATTCGATATGTTTATAGGTTTGTTATATATTTATACCCTATATACGTTTATAGATTTGTTATATATTTGTAGGGTAAAATCATTAACTTCGAGAAAATGACGAAAAAAACGTAAGATAGGTGGTAAATTGGCGCTGTTTCGAAATACAATCATATCTTGCAATACAAACCTCCACTATTGATGAATTTTATATGGTTAGAAATCTAAGACAATTACCTAAATGTTTTATGAAGAGAACAAGATCTAGTTCAGACGTTTGAAGGCCGGAAACTTACAAAATATATTCTGTTCCGAACTTAATATGGCAGTTTTAGTAGAAAGATCATAACTTGAGTTCTACAACTTGGATTGGATCCAAATTGGTTGGGTTGTAAAGCTAAGACATATATATACAACTTTGTAGAAGACTCCAAAGTCAAATTTGTACTGGAAAAGGGTCAAATGAGCGAATCAAAATAGCTAAAAACACTGCCGCGGGAGTTTAAACGCCCACGTTTGAACGATAGGCGTTTAAACGCCCACGTTTGAACGCTAGGCGTTTAAACTCCCGCGTTTGAACTCTAGGCGTTTAAATGCCCGTGTTTAAACTCCAGGGGCAGAATGTTTCTGCCCCGAGCGTTTAAACATTCTGCCCTTGGCGTTTAAACGTTCAACGCAGGATGTTTAAACGCCCCTTTTGGATTTTATTTCTTTATTTTTTTGGTTTAAATACCCCCTCCAAACACTGTTTTAGGATTCGAACTTTATTTTTCTGAAATTAATTGTAAAGATTAGAGATTCAAGAAGAAGATTCGAGAATTGATTGTAAGTAGATCTTTCGACAATGGGTTTAATCGATTTTATTTGTTTATTAGTCCCTAACCTTGGAATATGTTTTTAGATAAATGAAAAACAAATATCCATGAAAATTATAGTAAATATAAACAGTAAACGATATTTATTAATGGCATAATAAATGAGCTTTGTAAAACTGGGAAGGCAATAGGGTAGAATGGAGAGTACATTTATGTTTTGAGGGGTATATTGGGCATTCTGCCTTATAGCTACAAGGGATGAAATATGTGATAGTTTTATCCCACCCCCCTAGATGGGATAAGTTATCACTATAATTGAGGATAAAAAACCGGGCTTATTATCAATACCGGGCTTTTATCATAAATACCAAACATGTGATTATTAGTAATAAATTTGACTATCACCCTTTATCCTCCATACCAAATGAGTACTTATAATAAGCTATTTATATAATATAATAATATAACATAATAATATAATATATTAAATCCCACAGAATTAAAAAGATGAAGCGGTTTTTGGTGAGTGGGGGGTGGGGGCTGGAAAAAGTAGAAAATAAAAATAAAAGCATTCATTTCATTTCATTTCATGGTGACAGACAAACAATCACAAAGCACTAAAATTCCTTTTCATCATTTTACTCATTGATTCGTCTTCTGTGGAATATTAAGAGCGATGAGAAGAAACTTTTGCAACTGTATCAACTACATGACGACGAAGAAGAAGAAGAATTGCTCCCGTGTTGCAGATGAGAACATTGTTATTAGCTCCCCCATAGACACAAGATCGGCTCCTTGGCTTTCTTTCTTCTCTGCCATTTTACTAGCACCACTCTCCCTGCTTTCTTGCCTATCCCACTCCACTGTCAATTATCCTGATGCTGTTTGGGTTTCCGCTGACCTGCCCCAAACTTCCGAGGTTACTCATCTCATGGTTCGTGACAGTTTGCGTTATGCCATTCTCATGTGATCATACTACCATTTCATTGCACCCCATGTGTTTGATGGAAATCTTTCTCTTTTTTTTTTTTTAGCATCCCATGTACACTACTGTTATTAGGAAGGTTTTTGTTGTCTTCTCTTTTCTTCTCCAATTTCTGGTTTGTATATTTATTATTGGGTTTGGTTTTTGCTATTATTGGTAGTATGCACTTGTAGAGGATAAATAAAGATTACAATTTCCAGTAGTGCTTTGCTTTATTATGTACTTTTGTTGGGTTGGGTTGGGTTGGGCAGACTTCTGTGGTAAAATATAAGTGGTGTACCTAACCACTATATTGGCACTAGAGTTTTTTAATATCATCACCTACTTTTTATAGCATATGTTAGTTTGTTGGTACGCCTAGATATAGAAAGAGGTTTTAAAAAAGGCTCCATATGGGAGGCGTTCATAGAATTTGATAGCTTGATCTTGTATTTTATTCAATATTCATGTGCACTCACTGTCTGTTTCTTGTACAGACTGATGATAATAACGGATTCTGGCCTTAGAGAAAAGTTTGTTGAGGTTAATTTATTTATTTTCATTAGTAATAATTTGAAAACTTGTTCTACCATCATTAGCCTTCGCATTCGCTGCTGTATTTACTAATAGTGAGAAAATAAACTTAGAACACAACAAAACTGATAATTGATGCATTCATTTGTAGTAGCATGTTTCTATTGCTGCTTGTGATTCGACAATTAAGTCGCACACGGTTGCCAGTGAAACTTCAGATAGTTTGAATTTGTAGATTATGAATTAAGATATTTAGAGATATATAAATGTATTTCATGCTGGACTTACAACAATCGGGCTTGTTACATTGTGCCTCCCATCTGACCATAGCAGCTCCCCGATTAAGTATGTATTCTGTACACTAGTTGCTTCTCTGGTCATGGTCAACTGAAACCTCCTTTCATCACCTGTCTTTGTAAATTGCAAAGTATTAGGCTCTACAGAAATTGAAACTCCAAGTGGTTGGCGAATCTTAGCTACATATATCCCAGGTGAGCCGACATTCTTCAATATTCTATTCACTTTGACTATCCCAGAGAGTTTTGGCACAGTTATTGATGGGTAGTTAAAATCCAGGAGGTTCGGTGTGTTGGCAAAGAGGCAGGTGAATTTCTTCATTACGGTTTGGTTATGGTCATTAGCACACAGGAAATTATCATAGTCTCTCGTGCTTAAGTCATATACCAAGCCTGGATCAGCAGCAAGGTCTGGTCTTATATGCCCTGCTCCATAGCTTAAAGGTGTTGCTTCATCTAAGGACAAATCAACACGCATAGGTCTGTGAGTGCTATCAACCGTACTTGCTGCAAATAAAGAGAGTGAGGCTGTCAGCAGCATATACATGTACACTGGAACTAAGTGTTCACATCTGATAATTTTTAATTTTCTGAAAATGAAAATATATGGAATCCTGTTGTAATATAGGGAAATCGAATAGTTAGACCAGTAGTCATGAGAGCTGATCGAATGGCTGCAGGACTCCACTTGGGATGGAGTGCTTTGAGCAGACCAACTACTCCTGCGACGTGAGGACAAGCCATGGATGTTCCAGAAAGAAATGTGTATTTAGTCCTACGTTGATCAGAAGCCAGCTCTGTTGGGCCCATCCCCTCTGTGTAGGCAGCCATGATTTCGACTCCAGGCGCTGTGATGTCGGGCTGATTATCAGGCCAGAAAGAAATTCATTTACAAGTGAACGATTAACTCAAACCCTCATTAGTGAATCGGGTAAATATGAAGTAAACCTTGAGGATTTCTGGTGTCACAGTGTTTGGGCCTCTGGAGGAGAAAGAAGCCATTAGAGGAGCTGGCTTTGTCCCAAATTCTGCCCTTGGGGATGTAATTAGACCCATCGGATTTCTATGGGAAACATTATGTCAGCCAGGTAGTCTATAATAGAAAGCCATTAGTGTGTGTGTGTGTGTTAGAGAGAGAGAGAGAGAGAGAGAGAGAGAGAGAGAGAGAGAGAGACTTGGTTGCGTTAATATAGGCAAAAATGGCGAGACCATCAGTATAAGTAACTTGTATGGCAGGTAGGAGGTGGACTTCAACAGCGATATCATTTGCATCAGCTTCATTATTACATAGAATCATCCCAACAGCGCCAGCTAGAGCAGAGACCTTGCCCTTTGTTGCTGCTGGAAATTCCCCTGTAAGGCAAACCAAGATCTTGCCCTTCACCCTCTCAGGGTCCAATGCTCTTAGCCTACACATAGAGCTGAATACGACCATATTAGACCCTGCCCATTTCTGGAAAATTAATACAATATTATTGAAGATCTAGAATTGGCACGATTTGTCTTACGCTTCATATATAGTTCCATTTGGCGCTCTAGCATCTACGCCAGTGACAAGTGGATAGAATCTTTCTTCTGGAAGTGGCTTGGACATGGTTTTACCCTATTATAGGATGGATACATACATCGATATGTAAGCATCATTCCCAGGAAAAAAAGATATACATATATTTACACAACTCTGAAGTCTGAACCTTGAGGCCCATGCCATTCTGAAGTTTGACATAGGAAATGATATCACGATCAGTGGTACTGGCTGCGACAGTTATTAACCATGGGGCAACATTGTTAACAGTTCCATAATCAGGTCCATCATTCCCAGCAGATGCAATCACCGGTATTCCACGTTTATTAGCACTAAAGGCTCCTATTGCAAGTCCATTGTCCAAATAAGTACGAGAAACCCCACCAAGGGAGACCGAGATCACATCCACACCATCATCTATGGCATGATCAAAGGCTTTTATTATATCAGCATCCATACATGTTGGCCAACTTACCTTGTATGCAGCCACACGAGCTTTAGGTAAACCCCCTTTTGTTGTTCCGTTGTAAACACCCAAGACGCTTGCTTCTGGAACAAAGTTCCCTCCCGCTATGGATAGGGTATGAGTTCCATGACCATCATAATCCCGTGCTGAATAACTTGTGAAATTAGTAATGCCTCTGGCTTTTACATAACCTTCGTAGAAATATTTAGCTCCGATAAGCTTTCTGCGTGTAGAAAAATAGGATATGACATAGAAATTTAAAAATACTATTTTTCTTTTGTGGAATTAGATGTACCTATTGCAAGGGAAAGGGGAACCATTATCATCCTCACACTTCCCTTTCCATTTTTGTGGAATTGGTCCAAATCCTTCATCATTGAAGCTTGATGATTCCGGCCAGACGCCTACAGAATTAACATACATTGATAGGTTAAACAGAGAAGAAATTGAAAAATTGAGATTATGTGGGCATACAGACCATACCGCTATCAATATTAGCAATGATAATATCTTCACCGAACTTAGCCTTTTCCCAGAGGGAATCTGGTGGAACAACTCCATTTTTTTCCAATGAAAGAAAATCCCATGAATGGCTCGTCTGCAATTTTCTCTCTTTGTTTGGAAAAACAGATATAACCTGAGGACTATCTGCCATGCATGGAAAGAAATCAAATATGAAGACGATGTTATTTTTGGCTTTGTTTGTATTGTAAATTAGATATATATATATATATATATATATATATATATACAGACTTTGAATGGAAGCCACCTCCGCCTCATTAAGCTGAGCTGCGAAGCCATTGATGTGTCTTCGGTATGAATAGATTATCGAGTCTTTGGCTATGTTCGTGCTATATATACACGTGAATTTCATTATCAGGAAAATGAAGAAATGGAAGACATGAAAGAGTTACATACCGTCCTAAAATTGAAGCAAGAAATTGAAGATGAGAATCTGTTCGAGCACGAAGAAGAGAGTCGGTGAGGTGTAGGGCATCCTGATATTCCCCCATGTAAACAATGTAGGACTGTAAAGGAAAGAGAATATATGATCAAAAGATAGAAAAATGTGGAGAATGAAATTCAGGAATAATTGATGGATACCATTACCACCTCCTGTTTAAGAGCAAAAGCTTGTGGTATATGTATCGGCCATGGCCATGGAGATAGAACAATAATAATAATAATATAGAGAAGAGAAAATAATGGTAAATTGAGATTGGACATGTTCATAAAGTGTTGAGCTTGATTGATATCAAGCAAATATTTGATCTCCCCTCTCTCCTCCTGTTATGTTAAAAAGTGAAATTATTTATTAATGGAATGAAGAAGAAAACTATTTGTGAAGGAGAAACATTGCCCCCGCTATTCTAGCTTTCAAATTATGACTTAGTTATATAAACTGTATTTTGACTAACTAGGACCATTCTTATTAATCCAAACATTACTTATGATTATGAATAAATAACTATTATTCTTACAACTGATGACAATCCAACAGCTAAGTCGTATTTGACAATCCACTGAACAAACATTTGATTATGCACAGATATGAAGTTGTTATAGATGTCATAATATGTTGCCATGAATTCAGAAAAAAATTAAGCTTCCCTAAGTATTATCACAGAAGCTTCAATTCGTCGAAAATATTAACAGTACAGAATACTATAATATGATTCAGATGCTCTTCAATTTGTATCACAAAAAATTCAGGCACTAGAGCAATTGTAATTTATGTTAGAAAGAAATAAAATAATTAATCAAATTAGTTAATTAATTAAACTTAGCATTGTAATTTATGTTGTTCACTACATACATTAGATATCCCATTAGGTATTTAATTATTTATTTTCGCATAAAACTATGAATGATATGGAAAGATTTATACTTCTTTTACTCTTTTTTTTTAAAACTAAAGTAATTCTATATGAATATTATGTTAGGAAAAATATAAGATTAATTAGTATATAAATTGATCGTATTAGTAAATAATCTAACTTAGCATTCTATAACAACAATGTTGTTTATTGTATACATTACTATTACTGATGATGATTATGTTTATATATTTCATAAGTAATTTTGTATCAATCTTTTTGATTGCATATTTTATACTTTTGTGAAAATAAAATCTATATCTATACTACTATAAAAGTATGGATTGTTTCTTCCCATTATGAAAAGACACAATTACCCTTCTCTTAATTATCATATTATAATATGATATTTACAATTATTAATAAGATGACCTTTAGTATGCCTCTCACATTTATCATATATATAAATATATTTGTCTTTTCATATTTTTAATGAAAAGGGTTATATTATATTAATCTATATCTATACTACTATAAAAATATGGATTGTTTCTTCTCATTGTGAAAAGACACAATTACCCTTCTCTTAATTATCATATTATAATATGATATTTAGTCAATAATTAATAAGATGACCTTTAGTATGCCTCTCACATTTATCATATATATAAATATATTTGTCTTTTCATATTTTTAACTTTCAATAAGGGTTATATTATATTAAGTTTTAAAACTTAAGACTCTTACTATACTATTAAAATTAGCCATGACAAGATATTAATTATTTAATTATTCATTTACTAAACTTTCTTAGTTCATACAATAATTTAGTGCAAAATATCTGAATGAATGATAATACATACATATATATATTAATTATCTTTATATCCTCCAATATAAAATTATCTATATATTTTAATTTTTTAAAGTAGCATTTCAAGTTTAGATATGATGAACATATCTTATATATTCACCTATTTAATCATCAAAATCAACTCCTCTCTTTAATAAATATATATAGTATAATTTTTGGATATCTTTGGGCACATATAAATTATGTAAAAATACATAAAAATGAGTGACAAATGTTTTATAGATGATTAAAACTTATATATATATATAAGCACCATTTGGCATTCCAAACTATAAACCCTAAAAGATAGCTTGTTTTATTGATATATTAGATTTAACTAAAATTTATTTATATTAAACAAAGATGAAACTAATATAAATAATTAAAGAATGATTACCGAATGTAAACAACAACGGGTATATAACCTATAATATATACCAACGTTAAACAACATTAATCAAAAAAATTAGAAAAAAAACATTGAGCAACTAGTCAAAGTTTGTTTATTCAAATTAAAGCACTTAAATTTGTTGAGTCCATTACATAAGTAAAAAATAGATAATTAATTGCTAAAATACTAAAAATTTAGCCTCAAATGTAAAACATGAATTGAACTCCACAAGATAACGACAACTTGATTAGCTCCCATAAATTAAAAAACTTTTTGGTTGATATTAATACTATATCTCCTATTTTGATGGTAATGAATTATCATTATCTTCACATGTCCTGACGTTAATGTAAATTTCATATCAGAGAAATTATTAATTAAATAGTATTTGTTTCTAAAAAAATCAATCCATAAAAGTCGCATTTAGGCCACATAATTATATTACTATATCTTTATTAACTAAAAAGATGATATTACTACTGTATTTCTTTAGTATTTAAACATTAAAATACTCAACAATATCCTAGACTTCAAATATTGTTAAATTTTAGCATGCGTTGTCAAGTAGTAATGTTTTAGTTATTGAATTTCTCATCATTTCTCAACAATCTTAACAATATAATTTTGAATTTGTCTTTTTTTAAAAAATAACTTATGTATATGTGTTTAATATAAGTCAGTGAATTCTTACTCAATTGTTTAATTCTATATTATACATAAATGTACATGTATATGATTTGAATTGTATATTCTATAGATTTTTCTCAACATTGAACTTGGTATTAATTTGATAAACTATTGATAATGAATATTTGTATTTTTATCTATTGCATTTTAGTTTAAATGCATGCAATACTTATTTCATATAAAGATGAGAACTACTAAGATTTTTTTTATCATTTGAAATGTGAAATTAAGATTTAGACACATTTCGGTACATGACATAACTTCTAATGTTCATAATCTTTTTTTAGTGTCTAAGTTGACGTGAAAAATGAAAAGTCAACTTTTCATTTGAAAATTTAATATTATGACAATTGACAAGTATATTAACATCCTTTATATAATTATATTTCTTTGAATTTAAATATTTATTTATCAAGTGTATATATATGTAAAACCTCTATAAATTAATACTCTGTAAATTAATAAACTCTCTAAAATAATAAAATCTTATGATCCTGACTTGGGCCTTTGTAAAAAATCATCAAATTCGATAAGATAATAAGATAATAATTTTTCGGAAAATCCCTTTATAAATATTAGGTCCCATTAAAACTCTAAATTAATAATTCATAAATATTACAATTATAAATATTATGGTAATTTGCTAAAATATGAATCTATTGTTACTTGATGGTCTCTCTTATACTCACATAATGCTTTACGCATCATGGATGATTTTGCGATGCCTTTTAGATGAGAAGACATGGTTGGGTGTTATGAATTATTTTATTTCCATATTGAGATTTATATATTATATGTTTCATTCATCATGCATGAATATATTTAATTGGCTATAATAGTTATTTAAGTGCAACGAATTAATGTAAACATGTATATTTAAGTAATTTCAATGAATTGATACATGCGTCCATGATTATAATAGTTAATTGTATACAATGAATTTATTATACATGAATATATTTAATTAGTTACAAAGAATTAGTTGATGCATGAATATAATCATTGAAACATATATGAATTCATTTATTTTCAATACATATGTACTAAATTTGCTGAATTTAAAAAGTCTCTCTTTTAATTAATAAAATATTAATCTATCGATATATTAATATCTCTCTAAATTAATAAAATTTCATGGTCACAAGGTTATTAATTTATATAGGTTTTACTGTAGTTCATTATTTACCGAGATACAAGTATGTAGACAACTATGTATTGCTAAATAACCGACTTCATTCATCATAAATTCATAAAAACCACTTATAAGAATTTCATGTCTATGTTCTTATTACTATCTCAAATTTAGTAATATCTTTAAAATTCTTTTTTGCTAGAAATTATATCTAACTTAAAGTAAAATTGCAGTTCATTTTGTGTGACTTGCATTAGTTATCTATATATAGAATTTTTTATGAGCATGTTAATTCCATATCTTTTTTTAAATTTTAGAATCTTGAATCTTACCGTTATTTTTTAATTTGTTAAATATTTAATAGTCTAATTTTTATATAAAAAAACTTACAAGTCAATTTAAAAAGGACAAAATAATGTAAGAAAATATTTATAGTAATTTTAGTGTAGTTCTTTCACTTAATTATGGCTAATTTATCATAAAAAAGAATGAATACAACACCAACAGTAAATTAGTAAGTAAGATAGAAGACACAAATGAAAATTAGAGAATAATTAAACATAACGTTCAATGACTAAATAAAAAGATAACTTTAAGGAAGAAACCTTAAAATTTAAGATCTAAACATAGCATAAAAAAATTAGGTGTTCACGTGCAATGCACATACATCATGCTAGTATATCTAAGTTCACACACACATATATAGAGTAGTAATGTATTCCACAACATATCCTTTCTAGAATAGATATTTTTTTTTTCGAATGAGCAACATAAGGTTTTAAAATGGACTCTAAATAATTTAAATTGCATTTTATAAATTTTTGTGCATATTTTATCTATATCTATATCTATACTATTATAAAAGCACAAGTTGTTTTTTAACATTTTTTATCTTATCTTACTATTATAAAAGCACGAGTTGTTTTTTTACATTTTTTATCTACCTTACATTTAAGAATAGTGGAAAAGTTCGTAATACTCTAAAAGTTAATTTTATGCAATATAACAAAGATAACACAGTATCATACAAACAATAGTGCTTGTATGCAAATACATAATAAATATATTGTTGATTTGGAAATAAAATACGTCTATCATGTTTTGTAAAGAATGAGAGATAAAGCATTGAAAAAATATATGTTTATTTAGAGAGAAAAAAATTGGAGAGTGGTCCATTATTACTTATTTAATATATTAATTAATTAGTCAACTATTTTAAATATTTTTTAGTTTGACTATGTCACAGAATAATTGAGAATAAAATTGATTGTTCATTATAAAAAGTTTTATAATAAATGTATATTAGGAAAAATAATAACTATATAATTCTATTAGGATTCTAAAATTGATGGAAAATTAACTAGATATAAAAGTACATTAGATCACTCTTCTTTATTTATTTATTATTTTAAATATATTTAAATTATTTATAAAGAGAAGTTAACGGGATAGTCACGATAAGAAAAAAATAATTCCAAAATATAATTACATGTGCTTATGTTAGATTTTTGTAGTTATAGAATTGTGACGCTTTTAGTTAGAGGCATAAATGAAATATAGGTATTATCTTAAGATATGGAATCAACTTTCATTCAGACAATTAAAATATTTATCAAAATAAATTTCTATTTTTGGTCCAGTGCAGTGCGACAAACGAATTTCAATATTATTTTAATCAATACAAAACCTTTTCAAAAATAAAAATAAATATCAAATTTATAATATTAGGGTCAATATCATAATTCAATGCAAATAAATCTAAATTAACAATTTGCCAAAACACATGACTCCATTTACTAAGTTGAGAAAAGTTAATAAAAATAAATATATATAGGGTTATAACAAGAAAGAAACAAAAAATATATTGTGGTAAACTATATAATGAAAAAGTTAAGAGGAAAGTACAATAAATAGATAGGCGAAGGCGTGAATGTATAATTTTATTATAAGAGGAGACATTTGTTATGTGCACAAATTAAAACATACTAACCTATAATTACATTCAATAAGCAGAGTAGTAGATTGATTAACTGTTTAATTTTTTTTAAATGAGGGTGATATTATTAGTGCAAAGTGCAAACTTTTGCAATGCTTAAATAACAATCATTAGTTAGAGGGGTCAATTAAAGATGGTGATTTAGAAAAAAAAAACATTGCAAAATGTGAATTAAAGTGATATAGATATAAAAAGGAAATATTACATTTTTGTCTGACTTTTGAAATTTATCTCATTCTTTATGAAACTTTTCATTGAGTCTTTTAAATTGTAACAATCAAACATTAATCATAGTACAAAGAATGTAAATAATTGTTTTAATCTTCTAGGTTTGGTCAGATATCATAATCATTAAGATGTTTTTCATGACCAATTTCATCGACAAACAAGTCATGTTCCAAATTTGATTCATCAAGAGTGAGATTTTCAATGTCTAAAACTTCAATGTCATTACTGGACTAAGAGCATATCCACCCATATCCTACATTTTGGTATCACCTTTCATATATTCTGGAGTATTTCTTGATAAAATACAAAAACTTTTTACTTTAAAATTTCTATACTTTTGTGTTTTATATTTTGACCAAAACATCTAATTTTATTTTTTTTAAAGGTGGACACCCGTGTCCTAAACGTGTCGAACACGGCCATGTTCGACACATGTCAGCATTTTAAGTTTATTTCTTATTCAAAGATACGGATCAGCCGTGTCCAACACTTGTTGGAGGTGTGTCCATGTACGAAGAGTGTCCGACACCATACGGCGCAATTTTTCGAAGTGTCCATGTTTTATAATTTATGTTCTACTTTGGTTCGAAACGCAATATATTTCAAAAATTTGAAATATGGTACACATGTATATGTCCCCTTTTATATGAATGTATAACATTTTAAAATGATTATTAAACATATTTATTGACATAAATAAAATTTTATCAAATGATTTGAATTTCTTTATCATTTGTTTATATTTAAATTTTGACAAAAGAAAGAAAATATTATCTCTTTTTTATTTTCCAAAGTGTATTTTTTATAATGATAAAAAAAAATACTATGTTAGGTACAATATATGTTGAATACTTCAAATTTTATACTTAATACGTTATCCAAAAAAACTCCTTTCTTATTTTTCGATATTAATATAAAACTATTCTGAATACAATAATCAAGAGTATACATGGTGAAAACGGGAATGACATTCATACGATACTGCACTAAATCTTTTTTTAGTATATGTGCAACACATGTTCAAAATGAAGTGGAGTTTAAAGTTTTGGGATATGGTACATTGGGATATGTCTATGAATGTCTAATATTTAAAAAGATATACTAAACAAATTTATTGACATTTGACTTTTATGTTTAAGTTTTAACAAAAGAAATATATCTCTTTTTGTATTTTAGTCCCAAAAGTATTGCATAATTAAAAATAAACATTGTTTATAGTACCCAAGGCGTGTTGAAATGGTTCAAATTTTTTATCAGATATGTTATCTAAAACAAATCCCCCTTCTTATATTTTCAGACATTTTAATATTATTCTGGATACTGTATTATCCATAGTAGACAGTGGTATGATACTGATACTATACTAAGTCTTATTTATGAGTATATGTGCAAAATTGGTTATCAAACTTCAATTATAACCCTTTCAATTTATGTGTAGTTACAATCAATAATTAAGAATTTGTAGATTTATTTATTTGATTTGTATAAGTTATGTGTTTTTATATGCATGCCTAGCAGAAAAAACATACTACTGCGTCATTTGAATTAAAATAATAAAAAAAATAAAAAATAAGAAACAAAAAGTCTAAATATACAAAGAACTAAATGAAAAATGAACAATATAAATTTATAATCCATTGAAATTGCAAAAACAAATTTCATGAAATGCAATAAGAATTTATTTGGGAGTATTCATTTATGTTTTTTTCATTGATTTAATATTCCATTCAATTAAAATTTAATCTTTTAAACAATTATAGTGTGTAAATGAACAACTTATTTAGTTAATTTATTATAGAAAATATTTTGATTCGAAAAATATTTTATCGAGATTATATGGTTCATGTTCAACGAACGTGTTATTTACTAGTTATCATAAAAGCTTCAATTCGTCGAAAATATTAACAATACAGAATAGTATAATATGAATCAGATGCTCTTCAGTTTGTATTACAAAAAATTCAGGCACTAGAGCAATTGAATATATTTCATATATCATGTGTTGTAACTGCCGTCTCTTAGATCCTCCAACACGATCTTCACCTGTTAGGTATCCCACCAGCCCTTCCAAAACAAGCATAAATTAGTCCAAGTAATTAAGATCATTAATTCTTTGCTAGGGTTAGTTGATGAGGGAAAAATTAAAGTGTATGAACCTTGGCAATAATTTCGACAATCATGATGCCTTATCCTCAGATCTGTTTCCCACTTTTCATTGAAGCGGAGTGCTGCATCCATGGCGTCGTTCTCTTTCAAGTAACAAACAAACCAACATTTATCTTAGGAACCTTACTTAGCTTCCTCATAAGAATAACTCCTGTAAGGATTCAGATTCTGCCATAGCTCAGATCATAACTAATAAATGCACTGGAGACAGACACGACCAAAAAATGAGATAAACATAATTATTTATTCCTAAATCTAATCACGAATCATAATCAAATCTTAATAAGTCAAAGTTGAGTTGCTATTATGTGGAAGGTGGGAGGGACTGGATCTCCTATTTCTCATTTTCATTAATATAAAATAGTTGGGACATTCCATGAATTTTTTAATATATATAGTATTGTAATAATCTCCTGAGGTAATCAATATTATATATATTAGACTATGTGCAATGGAGTGTTGAAAATAGGGTGTTTAATATTTTAAATAGTTGAAACCATTGGAAGAGGGTGTTTAATGGTGATGTGGATTAAATTGGTGGAGAAATTTTACATGGTGTTGAAAAGTTTACATGGCATGATCTTATTGGCTAACCATATTGTAGATATTTTTATCACACTCCAATTATTTGATGTTAATAATTTGATAATAAATAAATTTTTTTATATAAAAAAAATATATCAAAATTCATCATTTTTTCTCCTCTATAAATAGAGACTAGTTTCACTTGATTTGGATGCCAAAAAAAAAATTCGATCATTTTCAATATAATCATATTATTATCCTTTACTAAATTATTGTTCTTTATCTTTTAATATTTTGTGAGTGAATGGATCCTAACAATAATCCTTTCAATTCTCAAAATTCGACTAATTGTCAACTCTTGTGTTTATTTGCTAATACAAAAATTAATAATATGATAAATATTTAGACGATAATATTATTATAATCTAATTATAAAATTAAAAGGATAAATAAATAAGATTAATATTTAAATAAATTTTATTTAAAAAAATATCAAAAAAGAAATTATTTCATCGTTATTTTTAATTATAAACGATAATTTTATTATAATTTAATCATAAAATTAAAAAGATAAATAAATAATAATATGAGATAAAAGTAGTGGGATAGGGTGTTGAATATTATTAATTAAACAAAACCATTGTAGAGTGTAAAATTTGAATGGGTGTTTAATTATTATGTGGAAGAGAGATAAGATGACGTGGAGTGTTGGGAATTGAAAAAGAGGGTGTTTAATGTTGTGACCATTGTACATAGTCTTAGATGGGTTTGATTATTTATTTCCTAAATCTAATTACGAATCATAATCAAATCTTAATAAGTCAAAGTTGAGTTGCTATTACGTGGAAGGTGGGAGGGACTGGATCTCCTATTTCTCATTTTCATTAACATAAAATAGTTGAGGCATTCCATGAACTTTTGAATATATATATATATATAGTATTGCAATAATCTCCTTCCTCCTTCCTTTTTCTCATATTTCTTTGCCCATTTTCAACAAAAAAGTTCAATCTTTTATCCAAATTTTCAAGCTTTCTTATATATATAAAAACAAAATGCATCTAGAAAGTTGTTGATAAATATGGGTTTACAACCCAACCTTCTCTTGTGATTGTTTTTCAATATTATTATTTTTGCGGTAAACAACCTTTTTTTAATCACACATTTCATTTTTTTATTTGATTTGATTTGAATTACCCATATTGCTTTCATTTTTACTTTGTTTTTTTTTTTTCTAATTATATCTTCTTCTTGTAAAGGAGAGACCTGACTGTTTCCCCTTATTTTCTTCCTTCATTCATTCATTCACGGTCATACTTTTGGCATTTGATCTTTTCATACCAAGTTTGGGGTGTAAATGTTGTATTCTTGTTCCCATCCATCTGGGTCTCTAAGAAAAGTTATCAAAATTAAATAACAATTTTATTAAGGCAGAGAGAGATGATGTATGGGATACAAAGCAAGAATTATGAGGAGAGTCTACTATTGAGGCCAAGCATCCATGCTAGAGGGGCAAAAATGACAGTTAAATTCCAAGATTTGTATGGTTTCACAGTGGAAGGTAATGTGGATGATGTTAATGTGTTGAATGATGTTAGGGAGAAGGTTAGGGAACATGGTAAGGTCTGGTGGGATTTGGAGTCCCACAAAGGTGCCAATTGGTTTTTGGAGGGTCAACAATCTTCATCCCTCAAAATCTCTGCTTTTGTTAATTCCATCACTCTCAAGAAGCTCATCAGGAAAGGTATCCCTCCCAATTTGAGGCCCAAGGTTTGGTTTTCCTTATCTGGTGCTGCCAAGAAGAAATCAACTGTTCCTGACAGTTATTACAATGATCTCACTAGTGCTGTTGTCGATAAAGTTACCCCTGCTACCAAGCAGATCGATCATGTATGTACCTGTCGCGTTTTCTAATTTCTTCTTTTTTTTGCCTAAACATTTTATTTATGTTTGCTTGTTTTTTGTATCCATATCTGATGCCTTTACCTTCAGTTTTGGAATCATTTCATGACCTTGGTAATATGGTGGTCTATAATTTGACTTTTGACTACATCTTAGTGATGACTTTCTATGGTAGACATACATCATAATGTACCGTGGTAACATACTAATATCGAGTTGTATTCTGACAAGATCCTTGTGGGCTTCTGTTGTGACCAAAAGTTTTGGAGCTTTTCTTCTTAATTAACCAAGAGAATTATGGATTTATTAATTAGGAATCCTCATCATATTTAGAACTTGAATGTGGAGGTGGAGTAAGTGCGAGGTTGAGGATCATAGACTATGAATATGTGTGGTCTGTTGGAACTGAAATGGTGATACATTGGGTAAGTTTCATGACATAAGCTGTTACTTCAAGGAAAAATTTGAACTATAAATTGTGAATTCTGACTAGTCATAATATCTTTTGGTAGGATAGATAACAGTAAGTTTTATCCATCTTGTTTTAACCCTTTATTTCAGAAGGGAATGTGGAAAGATTTCCGAAGGCTGATTCTGCGGGATGCTTATTTCTTCCCTTATTGATGTTCCTAAGTTCAAATTGAATTGCATCTCTAACATTAAGATTCATATGAATTATCTCATCTTATTGTGATAAATTGAACTACTGTTTATTTCATGTTAATAAATGTCCAAGGGTTTTCTTTCTGGCAAAACTCGAAAACTATCTGACAGAAATACTTGAGTGAGGATAATTTTTGCATTAAATACTGCATTGTAGTCCCCAATATGTTATAGCTTAACAACATAAGTCCCTTATCTTATCTTGTGACATTTTGCTTGATTTTGGTAAATTATCGATCTGGGCTTGAACCAATTTTAAGTGATCGAATTAATTCAATTATTCAACCCCGCCAAACTGACCAAAATTCTAAACAACAAGTCAAAAACTTAATTCAATAAAATTGGGACTCATTTGTGATTATGTGAGATTTGTTTCAAACTGATATTCAAAACCTATCTTTTCATCTTTCATAAACTAATATATTTCTAATATTTTTTTGTCATCACCGTACATCACCCTTCACTTTATAGTTTATTACAGTGCATGTCTAGGCACTGATTGTTCTCCACCAAAAGAATGGCATGTTACATATCATTCTTGCACTAAAAAAAGAAACTTGTGTTTGCTATTCTTGATACATATACCATAGTACACGAGAAGTTATGTGATGAATTTTTATGGAATGAATTTTTAAGAAAAAAGAACCCGTTTAATCTTCACAAGAATGGTTTATTTTCTTGCATTTTTTATTCGGAGGCTTTAAGGCAAACCTTTACAAAATAGTGTCACAGTCCACGGGATCATTCATCATGATTTTACCTATTTGAGACTAGTTGGAATCTAATTCTACTTTTTTGAGGTGTAGTCGACGCTAGGTGGAATAGCTTTTCCATTTTTGAGACATTAGGGAAACAAATTTTCATTCCTCAGCATCAAGATGTGAAGCACATGCTTTCATGTGACATTCTACAATGTGAAACTATCTAGCCTATAAATGAATCCTGATTTTACCAAGCTTTGTTTGACATGAATTGGCTCGAAACTTCTCTACTTAGGATAGGGGGAAGGGTTATTTCACATATTTGTATGTCTATACTTTTAAAAATATAAAGGCGGATGTAAGGATGTGATTACTAAGAAGAAGC
The DNA here is from genome assembly GCA_963669365.1 of Verbascum thapsus. Classification (NCBI taxonomy): domain Eukaryota; kingdom Viridiplantae; phylum Streptophyta; class Magnoliopsida; order Lamiales; family Scrophulariaceae; genus Verbascum; species Verbascum thapsus. The sequence goes on from OY770111.1 coordinate 17,469,487, forward strand.
TATGGAGTATATTAGTTATTGGTTCTCTTAATTTATTTCTTCATTAGTGTATTCTCATAAATAATTTCCTTATAATACAAATGCAGGATCTATCTCGAACTTTCCCTGGTCACCCTTGGTTGGACACTCCAGATGGTCATGCTACTCTAAGGCGTGTTCTTGTTGGGTATTCTTTCCGAGATTCTGATGTCGGATATTGTCAGGCGAATTCTCTTTACCATACTAAACGATGTCATTTGTGATGAAAAACTTTAGCTTAATGGCCCCGAATCTTCGAACTCTATGATAATCACACAGAAAACGATAAACTGAAAACATACCTGAATCCATAGCGATGGAATTGACTTTAGTTATTGTCTTCCAGTTGATCGTACCCCGAAACCTTTCTTCAGATGATGGGATTCCAGAGAGAAAGGAAGAAAATTTTGTCGTACGTCAACTGGGGACCATAACCTCTATTTATAGCTGAATTAGGACTTATTTGCAAATTAGCCCATCATAAATTGCAGTTCAGTCCTCTAGGTCTCTACACATATAAAATATAACCCCATACCAAAATAGATGACCTGGGCCTATAAAACTTAACTTTGATCACTTAATTAAGGCCCATACCTTATTTAATATATGATATACAAATTAAACTGCAATGCACACACGTCTGCGTGCCCGAATGCTTATAGTTATAATATGCACATAAATATGAGTCCACAAATATTCCAACAATCTCCCACTTGGACTATATATGTGCATATACACAACACCTTATGATTGTATATCACACATTATAACTTTATAGCTCGAGCAAGCTAGCTTTATTCAGTCATCTGAACCAGTCCCGTCCATCAGTCATATCAACACAAGGATCAAGGAGGCTGTCGCCACAAATTCATACGTAGCTGAGCCCAACAATGGTCACGTGTATCAATACAACTAACGACATGGCCTGAGCATATGGGATGTGTAGCATGGAAATTACATGTAATGTGATCAAACATGCCTATTTCCAACTGGTCCAACTTTAAGCCTTATTGAGATCAAGTCTGTAACATTCAGAGTGAAAACTGAATAACTTTATACCAAAAGCCATACATGTCATGACATAAGCCGAAATATTGAGCAAATACATAATGCAAACTCCCACTGAAACTAGACATAGTCTAGATGTACGACACCCATCCGAGCAGTATGCTCGTGAAAGACCTTCGGTGTCACACCCTTAGTAAGCGGATCCGCAATCATGGAGTTTGTCCCAATATGCTCAATACATAATTGACCACTCTGAATCCTTTCTTTAACAACCAGGAACTTAATGTCTATATGTTTAGACTTAGAAGAGCTCCTATTGTTGTTCGAGTACATGACTGCGGACTTATTGTCACAATATAACTTAAGTGGTCTTTCAATACCATCTATCAAACGCAGCCCAGTGACAAAATTCCGCAGCCACACCGCATGATTTGATGCCTCATAAGTTGCTACAAATTCTGCTTCCATGGTGGATGACGCAATGAGTGTCTGCTTAGCACTCCTCCACGAAATTGCTCCACCAGCAAGCAAGTAAATGTAGCCCGAAGTAGATTTGCGGCTATCTTGGCATCAAGCAAAGTCGGAATCACAATACCCAATGATCTCAAGATGGTCCGACTTTTTATACGTGAGCATATATTCTTTTGTTCTCTGTAAATACCGCAAAACCCTTTTGGCTGCTTTCCAATGGTCCATACCCGGATTACTTAAGTATCTGCCCAACATCCCAACAATGAATGCAAGGTCTGGACGAGTACAGACTTGCGCATACATCAAGCTCCCTACAGCCGATGCATAAGGGATATCTTTCATTTCTTTAGATTCCAGATTATTCTTGGGGCATTGATTGAGACAAAACTTGTCTCCCTTAGTCACTGGGGTATTCCCTGGTTTGCAGTCTTGCATGCCAAATCTCTTAAGTACTTTATCGATATAGCCTTTCTGAGACAATCCAAGAATACCCCGAGAATGATCTCGATGTATCTGGATTCCTAATACAAATGATGCTTCACCAAGATCTTTCATCTCAAATTTCGTTGATAGAAATTTCTTGGTTTCACATAACAGGCCTATATCATTTGTAGCAAGCAAGATGTCATCCACATACAAAACCAGAAAAATAGCCTTACTCCCACTAAACTTATGGTATACACAGTCATCAACAACGTTTACCTCAAAACCAAATGATAAAACGATTTGATGGAACTTATGATACCATTGACGGGAAGCCTGTTTGAGTCCATAGATGGATTTCTTTAGTTTGCATGCCATATCCTTTGAATCTGGAGAAACAAAGTTTTCTGGCTGCACCATATATATTGTTTCCTCAATGTCACCATTGAGAAAAGCTGTTTTGACATCCATCTGATGTAACTCTAAATCAAAATGCGCTACTAATGCCATAATAGTCTTAAAAGAGTCTTTCGAAGAAACCGGAGAGAAAGTCTCTTTATAGTCGATGCCCTCCTTCTGAGTGAATCCCTTAGCGACAAGACGAGCCTTATATCTTTCCACATTGCCTTGTGAATACCTTTTGGTTTTAAAAACCCATTTACAACCAATCGGTTTCACGCCTTTTGGCAAAAGGACAAGATCCCAAACGTCATTGTCTTTCATTGATTTAATTTCTTCACTCATGGCATCGATCCACTTTTGAGAGTTAGAACCATCAATGGCTTGACAAAAAGTGACTGGATCATCTTCCATCGAGCCAATGTCATCCTCATGTTCATTGAGAAATACGACATAATCATCCGGAATCGCACTTCTCCTCTCTCTAGTGGATCTCCTTATAGGCATTGGTTCTTGAGGTTGTTGAGTTTGTTCCTCGGGGAGACTTTCAACATTGTCTTTTTGTCCCGAATGTTGTTGTTGAACCGTGTCAGGAATAAAATCTTGATCATGGTCAATAACAACTGTAGGAAGAGGAATAGTTACCAAATCCTCCTCAAAGACAAAGTCTCTAACCTTATCTTCCCCCCAAACTCAATATCCTCAAAGAACCGAGCATTTCCCGTCTCAAAGAAGGTTCTGAATGTGGGATCATAAAATTTATACCCCCGTGATTTTTCAGAATATCCAACAAAATAGCTACTGATCGTTCTTGAGTCCAATTTCCTTTCGCTAGGCCTGTAAGGCCTCGCCTCAGCTCGACAACCCCAAATGTGTAAATGCTTTAATGCAGGTTTCTTACCTGTCCATAGTTCATAAGGGGTTTTGATCGTAGCCTTTGTTGGAACTCTGTTTAGTATATAAACTGCGGTCTTAAGTGCTTCTCCCCAGAGCGAATCTGGTAAGGTAGTATGACATACCATACTCCTAACCATATCCTTTAAAGTTCTGTTTCGTCTTTCAGCTACACCATTCATATTAGGACTTCCTGGCATGGTGTACTGTGGGACGATTCCAGATTCCTCTAGGAATTTAGCAAAAGGTCCTGGACGTTGTTCACCTGATCCGTCATATCTACCGTAGTATTCACCACCACGATCAGACCTGACGGCTTTAACTGTTTTGCCTAGTTGGTTTTCAACTTCGGCCTTAAATGATTTGAACACGTCCAAAGCTTGAGATTTCTCATGTATCAAGTACAGGTAACCGTAACGAGAGTAATCGTCTATGAACGTTATAAAATATTGTTGACCATTCCACGATGGCGTAGAAAATGGCCCACAAATGTCTGTATGTATAAGTTCTAAGACATCCTTAGCTCTCTCGGCTCCCAATTTTCTCTTGTCTGTTTGCTTGCCTTTAATGCACTTAACACATATTTCTGTATCCGTATTGGCAAGTGCATCAAGAATTCCATCTGACACAAGCCTTTGAATTCTTTGTTTAGAAATGTGACCTAAGCGCTTGTGCCATAACGAATAAGAATTCTCATTACTTAATTTTCGTTTAGTGCCACGTGAATCCACATGCAGAGTTTCATTAAATGAAGCAACAGTATCCAACAAATATAGGTTATCCATACCAGATAAAGAACCAGTTCCAACCAAATATAAATTATGAAAAAGACTAAACTTACTATTTCCGAATGAACAAGAAAAACCGTATTTGTCCAAAACAGAAACAGAAACCAGATTTCGTCTAAAAGACGGTACAACATAAGTCTCTTTCAAATCCAAATACAAATCAGTTCTTAATAACAACCTAAAAGTGCCTATTGCTTCAACCGTAATTGATTTGCCATCGCCCATATAGATGAATCTTTCAGCATCACTTGGCTTTCGGCAATTCAGGCAACCCTGCATAGACACACTTATGTGAGTAGTAGCACCAGAATCTAACCACCAAGTGTGTCTAGGCACTGAAACCAAATTAACCTCAGAACAGACAAGACCAAGACATGTACCTTTCTTAATACGCCAAGCGTGATATTTGGCACAGTCTTTCTTGACATGAGAAGGGTCCTTACAGAAGAAGCATAAATCAACCTTATCGGGTCCAGTGGACCCCCTTAGCTGCTTCTTCCTCGGGTTTGAGACCGCAATTTCTTTACCCTTTCTTTTCTTATTAATGCCTGAGGAGGAAACCAAATGAGCACTTTCTACCCTGTCATGCCTCAGTCTCTCTTCCTCTTGCACACAATGCGAAATGAGCTCATTAAGAGTCCACTTCTCCTTTTGGCAGTTATAACTGACCACAAATTGACTGAATTGTGCAGGAAGAGATATCAAAACCAAATGCACGAGCAAGTCATCCGACAGCTCTACCTTAAGTGCCTTTAGTTTTGATGCCAAATGAGACATCTCAAGGATGTACTCCCTTATGTTACTTTTGTTTCTGTACTTCATGGAAACAAGACTGCGCAGAATGGAGCTTGTCTCCGATTTTTCGTCCTTGACAAAGCGTTTTTCAAGCTCCGCCAGAAACGCCTTAGCATTAATCTCCTCAGACATTGTGCCCCTGAATGTTTCTGGAACTGCACGCTTCATGATCATAAGACTCATGCGATTTGAGCGGTCCCACCTTTCGATTTCCCTCTTATGATCAGAGGTACTTTCATCCGGATGATCAGCGGGACGTGGCTCCCTTAGTGCAAGGTCTAGATCCATGCAACCGAGAACTATCATAACGTTCTCTTTCCAGTCCTTAAAGTTTGTGCCGTTAAGCACAGGGATTGAGTTGATGTTGGCAGTAACAGATGCAGCGGAAGAATGAACTAAATAGAGAACAAAAGAAACCAAATAAGCTCACATACATTAACCTTAAGCAGATCACAAAGATTCATAATGAAATTCCCATCACAAGAAAATCGGCGCAACATTAATCCTAGTCTTTGGACAGAGAATTAACTTGCAAGTGACTCTCTTGGTGTAGTGATCAAACATTGACAATAAAATCCTGTCAAGTATTAAGCCTTTCTTTGGACCGACTCAATACCCACATGGACACCTTATAATCATCACATGTTTACCACCACATGTGTGTCTAATCCTCTGCCAGACAATGAACCTTCCTTTGGGCCGGTCATTTATCCGCATGAAAATCATACACACAAACATCATCGTAATAAATGATCGAAAAATCTAGACAGGAGAGGTTACTTTGGTAACATACTGCTTCAATTAATCGACATAAATTACTTGACATGCTCAATATAAGCAACCTTAAATCATTATGAATCAAAACATAATTCCCCAAAAAAAAAAAATTTTTTTTTTTGGTCAACCCGGTCAAAATCAAAGTCAACCGGTCAAAGTCAAAGTCAACAGTCAACCCTTGGTCAAAGTCAACAGTCAACCTCCAGTCAAAGTCAATGGTCAATGGTCAACTGGTCAATGGTTTGGATCGGGTTTGACCATCACTACCCGGATCCTAATTCCAAACCGTTATGAAATTGGGCTCAAGTCTTTAAATGCAATTGGGCTCAAAACATTTTTAATTCCTTTAGCCCAACAACTTTTTATTCATAAAATTGAGCTTATATTAAATTCATTTTGGCCCATGAAAGAAAAGAAAGCTTGATATAGTTGACCAACTTTATTTGCTTCCAATATCTTAACCATGAAGGAAGGAAACAAAATAAAAAACTTTTCCAATTTCCAACCATTGTAGGCGGCAAAGTGAATCCAAATAATTACCATGCATGGACACGTGTGTTTTCATGCACAAAAGCTACCTTCAACCAAAGTTCAAGCATATTCACCCAACAAAGAAAGGAGAAACATGCATATCATATCCATTATTCAAGCATGCAGCTTGATTGATTTTATCATTATATTCATAAAAAAACAAATGAATAAACAAGCTGCTGCAATAAAAAAGTATGCATGTCTTCATTTTATCCTTATAAACATACATAGCAGAATCCATATTTCTCTATGATAATCCACAAACTTAATGAATTATAATTTCTCACATACCGTATACATACCACAAAAATAGCAATATATACCGAGAAATCAAATGAATCGGAGAATCATGAGTTCTTTAATCAGGGCTCTGATACCACTTGATGGAAAACTTTAGCTTAATGGCCCCGAATCTTCGAACTCTATGATAATCACACAGAAAACGATAAACTGAAAACATACCTGAATCCATAGCGATGGAATTGACTTTAGTTATTGTCTTCCAGTTGATCGTACCCCGAAACCTTTCTTCAGATGATGGGATTCCAGAGAGAAAGGAAGAAAATTTTGTCGTACGTCAACTGGGGACCATAACCTCTATTTATAGCTGAATTAGGACTTATTTGCAAATTAGCCCATCATAAATTGCAGTTCAGTCCTCTAGGTCTCTACACATATAAAATATAACCCCATACCAAAATAGATGACCTGGGCCTATAAAACTTAACTTTGATCACTTAATTAAGGCCCATACCTTATTTAATATATGATATACAAATTAAACTGCAATGCACACACGTCTGCGTGCCCGAATGCTTATAGTTATGATATGCACATAAATATGAGTCCACAAATATTCCAACAATTTGGTCTTCTCTTTTTATGCAATCTGTTAGTTGTTAAGATTTTAATTAAAAGAATTATGGTGTAGGGGTTAAATTATGTTGCAGCTTTATTGTTGCTTGTTATGAAAACAGAAGAAGATGCTTTCTGGATGCTTGCTGTTCTGTTAGAAAATGTGTTGGTTAATGACTGTTACACTAATAACTTGTCTGGATGTCACGTTGAACAAAGAGTGTTCAAAGATCTGCTGACAAAAAAGTGTCCAAGGTTGTCCCTCATTTTGTTTGTTCGATGATGTAGCTGATGTGCTATACTTGGTTTACTAAATTAAGAAGAAAAAAAATGCAGGATAGCTACTCATTTGGAAGCTTTGGAGTTTGATGTTTCTCTTGTTTGCACGGAGTGGTTTTTGTGCCTATTTTCTAAAAGCATGCCTTCAGAGGTTAAAAAGCATATAAATAATTTTTATATTTGCCATATCAATCATTGAAATACTTGTGCTCATCACTCACAGTTCCAGTTTGCATTCCTTTCAGACAACCCTGCGTATATGGGATGTTCTTTTCTATGAAGGAGCAAAGGTTTTGTTTAATGTCGCATTAGCAATTTTTAAGGTAACATGTAATTGCTTTGTAATTTCAATTACTGGATGTGCAAAATATGTGGAATTTGTTATTTTGATTAATGCAGATGAATGAAGAAGAGTTGCTTGTGACGCACCATGTTGGTGATATGATTAATGTTATACAAAGAACCACTCATCACCTCTTTGATCCTGATGAATTACTGACGGTAACTTTCACATTTCTGCGTCCGCTTCTCATCTTGAATTATCGTAGCATGAACCCTTGTGCAATATTTTATGTACTGGTCTGGTAGGTTGCCTTTGAGAAGATGGGGTTCATGACAACAACGAATATATCAAAGCAGAGGAAAAAGCAGGAGCCAGCAGTGATGGCAGAGCTTGACCAGAGAGTAAGACGTCTAAATTCCATAAATGGTCATGAGAAAAACAAGATAGTAGTATAATAGAGAGCTTCTTCACTCCAACAATCTGACAGCCATGTTGTACGTACTACTATAGATAGAGACATCTAATTGTAAATTTTTGGCTGTGGAAATTTGTGTTGAAGTGGATTTTTATACTGCCACAACGCAACTCCTCACTTGTCTTTGTTCTTATATATACATTGCGCATAAAGATTGATGTTTGTTTGAAATATCATCCCTGAGCTTTTTTTTCCTCTTAATATAATGGTTTCCACAAGGATTAATCATCAAAATGAAATCTGTCCAAGCTGTGGTAGAACAAAAAAAATGACAAGCATGAGAAGTTTGTTTTTATCAATGCTCGCCTATGAGGACGAGAAGCTTTGGCTTGAATTTTGGAGCCTAGTCTATAAATTGGTTGGCATGGAATGCTTGAACCCCAAAAGGAGGATCTGTTCAAGATGCAAGACACAAGAAAATGAAGGCACATTACTAGTTTATATCCTTTTGGTAATTCCTCCAAACAAACACTCTTTCCTCAAAATTGAAGACTTGAAAGTCATTCAAGAAACATGGTAAAGGAAACTAAAATATAAGGTACATTTGCAAATAACTAGACTGACCATGTTGGAGCTACAAGATCTCTCTCTTTTTATTTTTATCGACAACAGAGTGATTGTAATTATGTAGAAAAGCAAATTCTAGTATTTTTAGGTATATGTCCATTATAATTTCTACAACGCAAGTAGTACCTTGCTTAATAAAGCTCTAACTATTTAAAATCTAAACATTTTTAATTTCATGTAACCTATAAAGGATTGGTCATGTCTAGTAATCTTCATTGTCAAAGTGTTATGCTTTTACGAATTCTCCTAATTAGGCTAAGGTATGTAATGTCGGTTTAAACTTTAACATCTCAATGGCCATGATATCGCTAAAAGTATTGACTTTGCTTTTTGGAGATTTCGCCAAATGGGAGTATATGATACAAATAAAAACTAGAGGGCTAATTCGACATTTATGACAAAAATGAGTTGAATCCAAATCCAATACGTTCCTCTAAATTAAAGAAAAGCGGAGGACTAATTTGAAACTGAAGGTAGAACACAGGGACTATAATAAATATAATCAATCCTCTAAAAACATAACATTATAATATTGGTAAAGGTTCTTCTCTGAATAGATAGACCAGACCCGTCCTTTTTTACAGTTTCTCTTCTCCCCAATTCATGATCATTAACCATAAATACATACATATGTATAGCCCATAGGGTTCCTACTTCTAACAAAGTCTATGGTTTTCTAGCTACAGCTCCCTCTCTCTCTCACTCCTTGGTGCAATCAATCGGGATTTAGTTGGTAGGTAAGGAAAGACAAACAGTACTATCGCAACTGATTGTACTTGATCGCAACAGTTGGTCATTTCGTTTGGTACTGAGGAAGAGAGCTTCCTGACTGGCTGGGGATTTGATTTGATAGAGTTTTAAACCTACCTCGGTTTCTATTTCTCTGGGGATATCCATCCATATCTGAATCAGACTTGATTTCCAGTTCCAGCAGATCATCAACAATTATGATGCTATCTTGATAAACAGGATCTCAGGTGGGTTTATGTTCAACATTTTGGTTGGTGTTGTATATTTCGTGGAATTTATATATTGATGGTTTCCTCCTTTTCACTAATTAACAAATTTGCTACGGTTTTTTGCAAGCGTTATTGGAAAAAAGATGGAGAATGGAGAAGGCATCATAGAAAGCAAATTTGCGGAGTTGACTGTACAGAGCGATGCCTACAATATCAATGGCAATGATGGGTTGTTTCAGGTTATGAAAGCAGTGGAAGCTGCTGAGGCCACCATCAAACAACAGGTCTCTTCGTACACCATCCCTGTGTCTTCTTTCTTTATTAATATTATATGCTGTATCATGTGCTTCTAGGTCAGGGCTTTCACTTGAAGGATGAATTACCTTCATTTCACTTACTCATTGACATATTACCGGCCACTGCACAAAAATCCTAACGGTCTGTTCTTAGTAGCTTTCATCTTCTTGGAAAATCTATGAAAATCAAATTATTCAATTATAATAAAGTAACATCTACTCTTATGAGAGCATGCCGGTTCGGATTTTTCTGCTCTGTTTCACTCTTCTGCCTACTGGTGAATTTAACTAGTGCCAAACTGAGTAAGTCACAATGGCTAATACTTTAGATGCATGCCCTGCTTGATCTGGAGTGGTGTGGTAACGTCTACTACATTCCTAGAGACAAGACTCAAATGTTCTAATGAGGAGAGTGAGATGAGGATACATGATCTTTTGTATAACATTTGCTGATAAAATTGTGTGGTACAATTTTAAAACGCACATGACCGAATCAATGAGTTTGTCTATTATGGATGTATAATATCATTGTTATTTTCCATTGAAAAGGTATAATTTAGCACATCGAGTACATACTGCTCAACGATGAGTATGGTGAATATATACATTGTTGTAAAAGACGTGTAATCCTTCACAAGGCAACGAGCTGCACCTTATGCTGGGAAGTGACTTGTTGCTTTCATAGCGGGTGCGAGGGCATCTTTCGTAGGGGCGCCTCTGTGAAATCAGTCGACCAGTCAGATGTTTGAAACGAAACCCTTTTAGTCTCTTCCAGGCATTCTCTCTCACCCAATCACTCCTCTAACCTTACATTTATAAGCTATATGAGAGAATTGGCAATATAAAACTACAACCAGAATAATTCACCCAACTGATACTAGTTTTTCTCCTTCTTCTCGTAAAGTACGAGAAGTATGTGAATAACCCAAATGGAACCATCAATCATCTGTCTCACTCACTCAAAAAGCAACCTTTTATTCATAACCCGAGTCAAAACAGTATTATGGTAACCACTTTTCAAATTGATCTTTGAGATGATCTTTATACTTCATGGTAATCTAACATGCCGTCCTTTTGAATGAAGTACCGTTTCATAAAGATAAGGTATCGAGCACTTAACTGTAGTTACATTACATGCGTTCATTTTTCATTCTTTTTTTCAATAATGTAAATTTGTTCTGAATGACGAACTTGACATTCGCAGTCATGAGCCTATTACTGATGACAACTTGTGAGACTGAACCTGTTATTTGCATTCATGAGACTTGGTTATGACTGTCTGAGTACTCATCTATTATTTCCTGTTGTGCT